>CM037457.1:88903-688903 GCA_021014325.1 Plazaster borealis | reverse complement strand
ATGAAGTCATATTGCAGATGTGCCTGTAACCATCCCTTGTGTTAGAATCAAATAAGCCATATACAACAATGCCAAATGATGTATCTAATTACAATCAGGACTATTTACTTTGCTGATGGCAATTCAGCCCAGCACAGATCTAGATCCTTAATGATACAAAGTACAGTTATTAAAATACCCCTACAAATAACATGAATAAAAGGTACATGTAACTGTGCCAAAGACTCAGTCCAATGTTCATGACCATGCATTTCCGGAAATCCCCCTCCCCCCCCTTGAAGCCACATTGAGGTTAAATTATTTGGTTTCAGGCTAGAAGTATTAGTCACTCCCTCTCTCTCTCTGCATGTGTGCACTAGCCTGACCTGAGTAGAGAGGTCTGTAGTCTCAATCAAACACAGCTTATTATTGAAGATTGCGTCAACATTCAAAAAATGTTCTCTTGGAAATATAAAATCAATCATAAAGTAGTGCTGACCCCTCATTCTATAGGAATTGTATATCATTAGCATCAAGGAAAGAAACTAAGCAACTTCAATTCAAGTTCTATTGCTGGAAAATGTGAACTGGGTACTGGAATTCATACTCGAAATTTCCATTTTCCTGTTTTTTTCCCGGTTATTAATACCGATGTAAAGTGGTTAAGGTAAGAACAAACTTGTCTGCAAATCATTCAATCATTTACAGCAGATGCTTCCATAATAAAAAACTTCCATAAAATTATGTCTGCTTTTCAAGTAAATTAACTTAAAAACACAACCAGAGAGATTAGCTTCCTGTATTTAACCTTTGTCTCTATTAACAATTAGATATATAATAACTAAATCCAATAATTTTGCATAATTAATTATCCCCTTATGAATTTTGTTTTTAGGAAATATATAATTTGATTTCAAACTCTATAATATGTCCCCATTTTATCTTAACTGCTACAACGCTGAAAACTACCAGCAAAAACATTGAATTGATTCCAACTGATGGTCATATGTTTTAGACTGTCCCTATTTATCGCTTGAACACACAGTAATTGAAATAGTGTTTTACAATGCATGATTGGTAGTTATATAGGGGCCTGGCCTATAGATAATGAATTAAACCAAAGTGCATGAATAACATTATCCAAGTATAATGTATTACTATTATAGACTTGTAATATTGCACTTTTTTCTTTCTGTTTGTCTCTTCCTAATGTAATTGTATGAACATATCACTTTCAAATGACATGAAAGTGTATCTTGATTTACTTATGGCATAGATCATTAGATAACATTCCATTATCAAGACAACATTTCTACAGTCAAGTTTTGCCAATGTGTTCATCACGTGTTACGCTACACTGCAATCATCTAATTTACCTCAGTAATTCATCCAGCAGTCAACCTTATCATGGATCTCTATGAACCCACTTGCATTAAGCTTAAACCAACCCATATCATCCAGACAACTGCACTGTTGTGTTGATTTATACAACCTCAGCAGATATTACCACAACTCACTTGTTATTGTTATGACAAGCACAGCCACAATCTAACCAGACACAAACAAACCCATTCAAATTACTAACAACACTGCTCCAAACACACTACATTAAGCTTATTCCTAAAACCCTCATTTCGTGTACATGTGTTATATCAATTAATTTCATGAATTTCAAAGGTACAGCTGATACATAAAAAAATATACATTTACAAACAACGAAAATTATGCTTACAAGTTACTTTAGCATACTTTGTATTTTGTTATTTACATATTATATCAAGTTGCATACCACAAATGTTTTTATTTACATAGCGTCATCGCAAATCTTAGTTTCTGGAATATATTTTGTTAGTAAAAAGATTTCTGAGGGAAATTCCACGGAAAATACTTAAAATGGACTGTATAGATCAAGACTAAGAGGGAGAGAAACATAATACTAGCCAATAAATAAAATAAACACAAAAAGTGCAGAGGAACTCTGGACCAGATTTCCAACTAACATGGAAAGGATAAACAAACAAGACCTCCATAACCCAAATGCGGTCTTAAAGGGCAATCTACTAGAAACAATGTGCATTACACTCATACCATCTGGACATCATGTAAAGGTCTTACTTGCCTTTACATAAGTGATAATGGTTTAAAAACTGCACTAACAAACTTGTTATTCGTTAAACTGTTACTATTTTACACATTTAGTTGTTAGAGACAATATTGCAGCAAAAATATCAATTTAGTTTCCCAAAGAACAAGGAAGGTTTGTTAGTTTAAACCTCACTGATCGTAATGAGTACAAATGTAGTATATGATAAGCTTTCTACTCAATTATTGATCCAAATTTGAGCACAATCAAATATTAACTCTATGTACAGTATTGGATGTGTGAAATGCCTGCTTATAAAGAAAGCTGAGTGGTTTGCTGGATCTGATGACAACACTCTACTTAATCATTCCATGTTCCCATCTATCCACACAGATTAATCCAAGCAAATCTTGGACATGAATTCCTTGATAATGATATCCTCCAGCTATAATACACTACATGCTTGTATCTTCTCATTATAGAGCTTCTCACATGTAACTTATCAATCAGTAACTGCCCGTCATGAATGGATGTGCATGAAGCTACCTCTACCCCATTCAATACAACAGTAATAATCCTCATCTCTGATGACAGGTGGACAGGATAAATTGTACTTTTTAAAGCCTGGGGAAATTTTTGCTAAAATGTCTTTCTATCATGTAAATGTTGGAATTTTATGTTGAAAACGTAATTATTTACATCAGAGACAGTATTCAGAATTTAAAGTAGTGGAAACTCTTCTAAACTAATGTTCACTCTGCATGGAATTTTAATTGCTTCGTTTAATGGCTTTTTGTTTTTGTTTTGTTTTATTTTTTCCACACAAATAATTGTCAAGTTAAGTTAAGATGTGTCAAGTTAACATTGTTATAAGTTAACATTGTTATAAGTTAACATTGTTATAAGTTATAGAAACATACATGCTCTAGCACTGTTTTTCTTTTAGCAAGTAGGCAGTTGAGTTATGAGTAATAAAGACATCCATAACTGTCTGTCTATGAGGAATGTTGATTCAATAAGAGCAGAGAGTGCATGGCCTAATGTGAAATTGGATCTAGAGCAAGTACCAGCCTGTAAGATGTGACAAGTGATCAGTGAACACAGAGTACATGTACATGTACTACATGACTACAGGTTACCTTGGGGTTACCATGAGGTTACCATGGGGTTACCATGGGGTTATCGTGGGACAAATACCTGGCAGGGGTTGACCCTCCCTCCTTCCCTCCACAATATGTGTGACTACTATCGGTTGAAATTTAACCTGATTTCTTGGATTCATTAGTGGTAATGAAAGTCACAACATGTAAAGCTCATATCACTAATAATAAGATAAAGTGACCTTGCCCATTAGTGAAAATCAAGTTCAAGGGCCTAATGCTGGCGCTTGGACTATTTATGTAGCGTCTCCATTAAGTATAGCAACCTATCTAAGGAAAAACTGTGGTTCATTAATTTCTTTTAACCTGATTGAAGAATCCCACAAGAATATTGACACCAATTCAATTCAATTCAACAGTGTATTGCCATACTCGGGTTAATCATTTGGGTGATTCTCGACAAGATATTTTTTACCAATCCTGAACAGCCTTAGGAAATACTGGAGTCTGTCAGGCGATGAGTTGGAGAGATCAGCTGTTCCATAATCCAAATATCACATTTCTAATTTCCTTCCAATTACTTGCCAAGAGACTACTACTCAGATACATGATATATTTGCCATTGTACCTGCAAAAAAAGCTGCATGGAATAAGTTGACTTTCAAAAACACATGTTGATGGATCTATTGAGTTACATTATGTGGAAAGGGGGGCATGGGGGAATTTCTCCTCCCCACTTACCTTCTGATCTACATAATAATATCAAATAGATCAATCAGACTTTCTGTTTCCAAATTAAATTGAGAAAGAGTTTTTATGCTTCACAAAAGGTTGATTTCCAAAACAAATGTGTTTTTTTAGGGTTTTTTTACGGAATAAATATGAATGAAGATGATTTGGAGTGTGTTCTGAAAGCTGGATTTAATTGATAAAAAGGATGATTGAACCATCAATGACTCCGTATAGAAATGAGGGTGTTCTTGACTTGTTTTCCACTGTACATGTAGGTTCAAACAGAGTACTACCTTCAAGACTACCAGACAATCAGCTACACCCCTCCCAAGTAATGACTGCTTCCTTCTTGGTGCCGTTTCCCTCATGGTGAGCGAACATCAGGGCCTTTCCTGACAGGAAGCTAACATTTCCTTCCCGGGGGTGGTGATGTGTATCAATAAGGTGGGCGATAATGTCTGGGTGTTACTTGTGGGGATCACACAATGTCTTCACATGTCAAAATATTACAAAAACATCAAAGACCAGTTCAGAAAAAGCAATGTAAAAGACGTGTTTTACCAAATTTGTGGTGTGCACGTAAAAGACACAGCATTATTTGGAATTAGATAATGAGCATGCTTTTGATAACCTTGATCTTTTGACTAGTCTTCATTTCACTCTAATACAAGCTGGATTTTTAGCCCTACAAATCTTCCCTCAATCAATGGCATTTGGGCAAGAGGTGGGGATACATATCTTTACTAAGAACAAATTGGTTAAAGAGCGGCTCTAAGATGCTCTGAAATATTTAGTTTTTGTATGTTTGCAGTAGATGCAGTCCACAAGAAATAGAAAACATTTATTATGAGTCCCTTACCTCAACAGGGTAAAAATGTATTTTCTTTGAAACACTACCAGCCCAAAATTTGAGAAATGAGAGGTCAAACAAACCACGTGACAAAGGACCTGTGATGTCAGCAGTGGCTAGTTAGTTTGGACCTGCCTATATGAATGTGTGGAGCTAATGCAAATACACCCCCAAACTTCACCATTTGCAATCAGTACGGCTAGAAATGTGACTCTTTAAAGGACGATCCAACAGACAAACAATCAGCAAGCCAATTTACAACAGATTTATGATTTGGGGATTTTATTTCTTTGAGTTTGCAAGGCGATTCCGCAGCTCGGCTTGATTTTATAGTACATTGATCTACTCGTCAAGCATTCAACCCCCAAACCAGTTACAAACGCCTTGACTACAGACTTGACATTTCTGCACATGCTCAGGAAAAAGGTTATTCCCCTGAAATTGCAATAATCATTGCTGGTGTGCACGTTAAAACCGTATACATCACTGTCGTCGCTGGTCCGCACGCACACAATCTAAGAAGTATAGTTCCTTGGAAATTTTAGTTTGTTAACTAAAAACTACCCAACGTGTAGGCTTCATTTTAGAAATGTTTATATGTGTGTGTCAAATGAAGACCCTGTATTTCTAGCCAACAGTGACGTCAAGGGGTCAATGCATATCATTATCATAAAAGCAGTTTTTGACTTTCGGCTGAAAAAGCCGCGTGGAGAGTTTAAAATAGATATTAACCGTTATCTACTATGTCTACTCGGCCATAAAAAGGTAATCATTAAAATATTAAGAGCATCTTAGGGTCGCTCTTAAGAGGTAGACTTAAAATGATTGAATAAACCAGCTATAATTAGCCAATTACCTTGGTGAAGAAACCAAAAGATCAAAACAAATTAGAGAAATAAGAATAATGTATGATTGCATTCACCCTTCATTATACAGCTGATCATGAACACGGCTTGACTACATTTACCTTCTAACCTTTCAATACTCAATATCCAAGGCAGTAAATGAGGTGTTAATAGACATCATAGGATTGTTGATTTTCATATCTGATAGCAGCCTCAATCATAATGGTTTATAACTCTCTGATAAGTGATGACAAGATCTGAAGGATTATGACACATTACCCAAGCAAGACATCCTGATCTTAACCACAGAAAACTGTAACTGTTGACATTTATCACTTCTCAACTCTTAATGTTACAAAATGCTGGTTCAATGGTAATTACTTCTTATGAAAGCACACGCTGGCAATGACTTGATTCTGCAAGGTGATCCACAGTAACTTTGAATCATTGCAATACATTTACTGTGAAAGGAAATAAGACTCAGTTTTTATTCTATGGAGTTTATGTTGGATTTTGATATACAACACCATGTGTAAGATCAGGGCTGTGTAAGATACAAGCAGAATTAATTCATGTTAAGCATTTTGTCCCAAGGTAATGTTCACATCAGCATGTAGATTGCTTCATTAGAAATTCACATTAGCCTGACTGAGCTGTATTAAAGAGGAAATGCAAGGCAAATCAAGAAAGCAGCATGAAATCAACATTGGAATGAGTTTTGAACCTGTGCAAAATATTATTACTGCCAAATACACGTACATGGGTCTGACATTTCTTGATGGTACATATACACTATTACTATACCTCATACATATTCATATCCAAGAGTCGAATTCTCACTAGTCCATTCAACATCACGTGCCAGATGCTATCTTTGCTGTCTACCAAGCGCGCCCGCCAGTATTCATGCACATGGTAAATACGCATGACAAGTAGACTGTCGCCCGGACAGCCTGGGCGACAGTCTACTTGTCATGCGCATTACGATCCATCGTGAAACTGTTCACCGGGTGTTGTACGCATGCGCGAACATCGCCCTAGCGACATCCAGCACATGAAAAGATGGCGGCACACGTACATGTACATGTATGTTTTCCGGAGTTCAATGATGCCGAACTAGGGAATATCGTGGACAGTAAAGATGCCTTCTCCACAAAAAAGAGTAAATATTTATGAGGTATAGTAAAACAAATATAACATGGTTTATTTCGATTGAACAGATGATATTAGCTCCCCTCGGTAGTGGAAGTTGACAAACTAGTTCCCTTGGCTTCGCCTTGGGAACTAGTTTGTCAACTTCCAATACCTCGGGGAGCCAATATCGACTGTTCACCCTCAACCATGTTATATTTGTATACAAGAAAACACTTCAAAAATACTGCTTTACCAAAGACTTGCAATTCATTGGCTAATAAATACTAACATTAATAAGAAATTGCTTCCAAAATAAAGTTAAGATCCAAATTTACAAGATTCTTTGAAGTTCCTAAAGAAGGGATCAGAACGAGTTGACACCAGGAATAGTAAGTTGATGACTGGGAGACATGAATATGATTAAGATTTATGACTAGAGAAGCTGGATGACCTCTTGCATAGTATCCAATCATCATTGCTATGAGCCAGGTCAACCAGGGTCAACCAGGGTCAACCAAGGTCACAAGGGATCACATTGGTTGTGCTGTGAGATTGAAATCAGGCTTGGCAGTGTTAGTTGGTTATTAGACCACATGGGTTTTACACTCAGGGATTGTGTCATAACCAGTTATGGGTAAACACCAAAATGTTGGTGTTGGTAATGGTAGCAAAATATAGTCACACTAACAACACTGTGTGAAATATTGATGGTAGTCCTGCATCTCATTGTGAAAATTTTAAAAAACCTGAAAACTAAGCACTTTTTATTTTTAACACTTTAATATATTCATATTTTTATTGAACTCACAACTTGGGACAAATGGTAAATTATTTGCGACAATGTTTAAGATATTAATGCTCACTCAAACTGTAAAACAAAATGTATTATTTTTAAAAGACGAAAATTTAGTTCTACATTTGTTAATAGTTTTAGTATACATAAATAGAAGAAGTAATGAATTTATGTTTGGATATAAAATATTGTAATATTTTTACCTTTATGTTATAACATGTCTGCATTATCAGTCAATACGATCTTCTCAGTGAATCACTCACTACCAAGTTTTCTCACACACTCTTTTTCCATTTTCTTCTCTATGTACTGAGTCTGTTTGGTCTTTTCTACATTTCTGCCAACCTTCCGTGCCGCAGTGCCGGGCATAATAATTGTCTTTAATAGCTAGAATCTCAGAGCCTCCGACCCGTTGGCGTCTGAGCATAGAACGGTGGGGGGGTTAAAAGGTGGATGCGTGTGTGTGATTGGTTCTGTAACCTGATCTTGTATGGCTGTGGCACATTAACAACATGAATGGCTAGCTGTGTAGAAAAGTACAGGCTCTCTGTACAATCAGCTAAACACGCAGTTTGTAATAATCCAAATTTAGAACATTTTAACCTTTTTATTTCTCCAGTATTATGATGATCAATCTAAGTATATCCATAAAGTAATACAGTGCACATGAATCATTGACTAACATGTGCATTTTAGTGTAGTGATAATTTTACACGTACATTTTGAGTAAAAAATGAATATTTTAATGTCATTTAAAATCTTGACATCTGATTTGTTATGTATCATATAAAAATTTACTTTGTGTGAAAGGGATAACTTGTAATAAACACAAATTTAGCAGTCCAAATTAAGCAATAAACCATCAGTAAATTTGATAGAAACAGTACACTTCTTAGAAAAAGAGAACACAGGAAGAATTTTAGAAAATATTGGAAAATATCTCAGCCTAAAATTGCTGCCACAGAGTTGTTTAGTTCCTGGAGTGGCATGACTAGTAACCAAAGCTGGTTCTAAAATGACAATATGAATTGCCCCATGACCTACATGTGTGTATTAGCAACTACCTCCGTGGTATTAGTAATAATAATATGAGCAAGACAGCAGCTGTAATACAACACTATGGAATGCTTGCATTATCTCAATAGCCCAACTACTTTACATTTATCTCTTGTCAACTATAGTTTACCAGCATTGGGTCAAATGTCAATGTAGCCATGCACATTTTAGTGTGACTGGATTACTGGCTCAAGATGTAGTTTGTAGGAAGGTTATTTGTACATGAACACCAAAGTATGTGCGTGGTTGACTGCTCACTGTAAAAGCTTCCCGTTTTTTTGTTTGGATAAATCCATGGATAAATTCAGAGAAAAAAAGAGGTTGATGCAGTTTGTGATTTAATCAGATTTGCGTGAGACTCTAAATCCAAATCATGATATTCAAACAGTTAAATAATCTTGGGCCGATTTCACAAAGAGCTAAGATCAATCTTAACTGTGTATCAATCTTAATTGCTAAGCAAAGTGTGATGTCACAATACAAATCACTATGGTAATATTGACAACTCATCTTAAGCTTAATCTTAGTGCTTTGTGAAATGGAGCCCAGCCAAGAGATACATGTAATTAACATGATCATCTGACAATGCTTCCACATCTACATCAACATCATCTCCCTGAATGAATGACATTTGTGTAGAATTAGTAATCATATTTAACTTGCTTTTTAATGAAAACATAGACTTAATGTTATGGCAGACAGAGTCTTTATATCAATATTATGAAACAGACAAATGTATCTGTAGTGTTTAGATAATCTTGCACATGTACATGTACATGTACATTTATAATAAACAACCGGTGTTAGTTGCGTAAAAAAAAAGCATTATGCAGCAATGTACATAGACATGTACATGTATAACCTGTGAATGTAAACCACTTGTTTTGAGGACTGTCTTACCAAGAAACCAACCCACCCTCTCCATGGGTTTAAGTCTAAAAAATATCTGAATCTCACCACACTGACACTAGTAATATCTAGGAACAGAATCTTAATCAAATTTAGTAAATGATACTAAAATGAATTTGTATGACATGAGCAGCAGTACTAGCAGTGTCAGTAAATGCCTGTAGTATGAATTATGATGTACAATGTACATGATGACTGTATTGACATGTATGATGTATAAGCACCTTCCATGGACATCACATGCAACTACTATCTGCCATTGTTCACTACACAGTAACA
Organism: Plazaster borealis; assembly: GCA_021014325.1. Lineage (NCBI taxonomy): Eukaryota > Metazoa > Echinodermata > Asteroidea > Forcipulatida > Labidiasteridae > Plazaster > Plazaster borealis. Next base: position 679,143 of record CM037457.1, on the reverse strand, counting down.
CATGAAGATTCTAACTCCCAAAATGACGCAACCAAGATTTATTGTAGTGATGACCTCAGGTGAATTAGGTCAATCCTCGTGAAAGAGGGTAATCAATTCCTACTCTGCAACAAAAGGTCATCTTCAAATTAAAATGTCAAAATGTAATGTAACACTAAAAAACCCAGTAATATTTACCTCAAAATGTGTCAGATAAAACTAAAACAGGTTGCATTAAATAAAATCATAATGGCATTTTTAGAACATGATAGGCAGGTGGAATCCCCTTTGACGTATTTCAATTAATTCATCACGTAACCAAAAAGCCATTTAAACGTCATGTACCTAATGTCCCTTTCATGTATCTTCATGTTCTTGTCCCATTCTAAATTAATCAATCAATGATAATCACCCCATAATCAATAGCCAAATCGACAAAACAAAGTCTGAATTTGTCATCCTTAAAAATGTTATACTATACGCCTAATAGATTCTTTTTTGTACACATCGTGGCAGAAACTTGATTTAGTTTCAGGAATAATCTTTCCCTGATATCCTTTGTTTGGTTTTCTGATGTATTCCATACTAGTTCCTTAGGCAGTTAACCCATAGTTAACCATTCTACTCACATACATGTACACTACCACTGTAGGCATATCAGGCTGCAATCTCAATTATTGATTTTTCTCTTCGTTTACAAGGCAAATGTAGTTTTTATTGATGTGCTTTTTTCTGGAGACACACATAGGAATCTAAGCAAGGTATTGGAATCTTGTCTACCATTTACAATCAAAATCTAACTCATTCATAGCAATTTTAGCTTCGCTGGTCCATTTCACAAATTGCCGAGGTAGGGAGTTTTTGTGGTCACAAATGTTCCTAAGTAGTATAAATTATTCAATATACATGTACATGGCAACTGCACAGTATCAGCTAATTTAAAAGAGAAGTTGCAACATCAAAAATAAAAACAATACAAAACTAAAAACAATACAAAATTTAATTGAATATAAGATTGGTACAAATAGAATCATCCATCCTTTGACATGATTCTGTCTTCAATGTTCATCTTATGGCAACTATAGCCTAGAATTGCTTCATCAAATTACAATGACCTACATACTATATAGTAACCATCATTTCCAAGTGGAATTGATGGCATATAACTGAAACCTTATACTTATATTAGATGCATGTTTTCAAAAACTGATTCTGCATATTCTCTAATAAAAATGAGTGTAAGTTATTCAGGATACCACAATGCAGACTTAAGTCTTTGGTGTTATAATCATTATGGCAAAGAGAAATGGGCATTTCATCATCAATATTAACAAATCTGGACAATACCGCCCATAAATCATATCAATTATAAATAAGCTAACTTCAGTTACATGCATATGTATTGTACTTATGATGCTATAGTGTCGGTTCTTCACAGAAAGGTATCCTTTTGCATTAGAATAAAATATTCTTCGCACTTTTAATGTATAATGATGACATACATGTACAGTAAGTGTGAATATTTACCGTAAACACTTAATTGTAGCGTTTTACCTTAAATTACATCTTGTTTGGGGTTTTGTTTTCAGCTACAAATTTGTAGAAAATTTGCTGAAAAACATAAACATTTTGTAATCCCATTTTAAAACTTTTTTGCCAGCAGAAAAATGATGACATGTTGAATATGATTACCAGTTCATTTCAATATCTTAGCAAGTGGTTTAATTTATATTAAGCTGTTTTACATTATAAACCCAAGGTTAAGTACTATTATTAGAGCAAGAAATCACCTATGAGTACATGTGTTGAGTAACTAAAGGTTATGCATATCAGATGTTGCTTTACTGCTGAGCAAGGAGAATGCCATCCATGTATCACAGGAGTTACACTGATTTCATCCCATAAAGTCTCAAGTCATATAAATTATCAACTTTCAGTGAATAGCATTAGAATGAATCATTAGATTGATTAGGGAAGTTATGTATTTGATGGATATGGTACATAATGCATCAAAGATCATAGTTCACGGTAAGTGGCATGGTAAATGAGTTTTGTGGCAAGGTAAATGAGTTTTGGGTAAGGTAAATGAGTTTTGTGCCAAGGTAAATGAGTTTTGTAGCAAGGTAAATGAGTTTTCTGGCAAGGTAAATGAGGTTTCTGGCAAGGTAAATGAGTTTTGTGCCAAGGTAAATGAGTTTTGTAGCAAGGTAAAAGAGTTTTCTGGCAAGATAAATGAGATTTGTGGCAAGGTAAATGAGTTTTGCAGCAAGGTTAATGAGTTCAGTAGGGGACACACTGTATAACTTTAACAACAAGTCTTATTTATACCAGCTAAGGTTGGAAATTTAATGAACATTGCCTGACTATGCAAGATAAAGTCATTGCTTCTTTTCCTTCATATCTTCTAAAATTAAACTGAACATATCTTTAAGGAGTTGATGGATAGGCTGAAATTTCCAGTCTAAGTGCTTATCTTCCAACAAAGGAAAAAAATATTGATACATCCAAATTTGTTTTGCATACATTTCTAACATTTAGAGAAAATAACTCAGTGAAGGCTGAATTTGAAGTCTGAGCAAATCTGCAAATCGGATCTTTGTATATTGAAAGCTAATTCATAGATTGCTTTCACAAAATCATATTATAAGATATCATGTAGCTTTAATTTCTTCAGATTTGAGCTAGCCGTTCACTATTATTTCAACTGTTTAGGTATATCAATATCCAGAAAGAAAAACTCAATAATAATTCACGTGTTAGGCAGCGCTATGATAACATTGTAGGACATATTGGTAAGATAAGATTTCCTGTGGTATGGCATTAACAGCTGGACTGCAGGTTCATTGACTATTTCCGGTTGGCATGCCCTGCATGTGCAAAACACTTTGGAGAATGTCATGTAAAGGATCTTAGTATTGAGTGTTGACTTGTATAGTAGGTAGTGGAGGTGGCATGGGAGTTGCTTAATGACCCTTGTCTACTCCATAAACCACTTTCTAGGATGACTTATCACATTTATACGCCAAGGGCAACAATTTACTCATATTTCAGTGCATGTTTTTGTCTTGAATTTAACATTTAGAAATAAATGTATTAACAAAATACTTATGTACACACTTAAATTGATGTATCGGGGTACAACATGAAAAGGGTTTATATGTATAAATATCTGCTAAAGGCAAAAACTATTTGCTAAAGGTGACCATTTTGGAATGAGTATGTCCTTGTAAAATACTTCATTAATTTAGAAACATGTATTTATGACGATGTAACATCGATTGTATGACCGCATATAAACTGAAATAAATATTAGTGATGTAGCTTTACACTGGCAATTATTCGTCTCACTTCAATCCATTATATTATGTACATATATATACTATGCATGCAGAAGCGTCTGTACTGTGCATCAGTAGAACAAATGTACGCCACCATGTGGGAGACAAATATTCTCTTTATTGCTACACAATTTTTCCATCTTAATTGATTGATTGATTGATTAATTTATTGATTAATTTATTTATTTATTTTTCATTTATTTGTCTTCTTTTTTTCACATGTTTTGTTGCTTTGTCGTTTCTGTATTGGGTTTTTTTCCCCTTTATTATTGCCTTGTATTGTATTTTCTGTACTTGTACTGTTGAGGTCGAATAAATAATAATAATCTTTTTCTGTCAAACTCTGGGGGCAATGTAATATAGTGTTAACTAAAAAAACTGTAGTTTTTTCTGTCAAGAGCAAAAATGATGGATCAATACTTTTAATTGTATCCTTTCATGAATTACACACAGAGAAATTGGAATGATAAACGGTCTATAAATGCACATGTTGAACTGGTATTTCCCATCCCTCCTATAGGATTCTAAAACAGGTTGAGCCAGTACATCTTGAGGGTAAGTAATCTACAGTAGGTAAACCACTGGTGCATGTAATCAGTAATAAACTGCGTGCTGCCAGACAGACTGCCGGCCTGGCTGTATTGCTAATATCATTCACAAGGCTCCATAGAAATTCGCTTCCAATCTAAGTATCTTTTGCATTTGCATTTATCTGAATCTAAATTATGGTTCAATCAAGTTGACCTCAGTGAGAATATTAATTGAGTCAACATATTGACGATTCAAAATTAACAGATGGTTTGATTTCAAATTGACATCTCCCTGAACTCACAAACTCATCTATTAATTTTCCCGTGAGGTTCAAAAAGATTTTCCTTTTTCTTTTATTCAAATTACTCCAAATTAAAAAAAAATTGTTTATCAACAACTTGTAAATTTTCTGAATAAATATTAATAGGTTTTTTATCTTTAATTTTTTAATATATCAATTTTTAAGTTATTTTTATTTAATATAAAAACCCATGGACAGCGATTGTCAGTACACATTCCTTCTGCAGTGATTAGAGACAAGTAAAACTCATGCAAAATACTTGAACAATATTGACAACACAGCATGCACAATAATTTACAGCTAAAAGGACACATTATACACTTTGGCCACGATTTATTCTCCATTCGGGCGGCTGTTTATTATATAGACTGGTTTGCCAACTAGACACTGAAACTTGAGCTTCTACATTCAAGCTGTGATGATGTTTCTTTTGGTTCTCTTTTCTGTGTGTCTCTTGTAGACAACATGGGTAGGCATACATCACCTGGCTTAATGGCCAAAGATCCCTAGCCAGGGATATTGCTGAACGATGAAACAACCATACACACAAACCCTTTTCTGATCAACCATCAATCTCCTATACCAAACCAACAAGAGCTGTTTAACTTACTGACAATGTCTGTTTGCTAAACCTCAATGCTATGCACATACCAGGCCTCCATCACACAAAGGCTGCCTTTTTGAGACTTTGTTATTAACATTTTTAATGTTTTTTATTACTATATTATTTTTTAGTGAGCAAATCAGCTACAGCTATATTTTCAATTTGATGGGGCGGGGGGATTTCCTTATTAGAAATTGTATAGACATGTTTATAACGGATGCCTGTATACACATGTAGGCCTACATGTGATTCACTGTCATTACTTCAATGTAATCATAGGCTTTATTTGCCCTCAACCACTGCCAGTGGGTTACCATGTGGAATATAAATGAGTTGATGACATATGTATTTCAATACGAATAAACTTCCTTTTCCCAACATTTTAGGGAACTTTAAGTTCCTATTGCTTTAAACAAAACCATGCACTTTAACATTCAAATACGCATGAGACTTCCACAGTCTGTACCAAAAGTGAAAATAGCTCATAATCTCTTCTTTAGATGAATGTATGATAATTGTTGTAATAATTGCATCAGGGATATAAAATATTATTTTGGTTTTACCCTTAAACTGATGTAAATGGATGAATCAAGCAGATGAATGTCCCTTATCAACTTTGAATAATGATAACCATCCATACTGTATTGAACTACTATACACCTGAGTAACCACACAGACCTCCAATCCAACAACACACCATGTATACCTATAGATACAGGGTGAAACCACAGGTACACAAGATGCAGTTTCATCGATGAAAAGAATCCAGAATAGGTTCCCCAGGAGGTACAGAATCTAACAATACAAGAAGAAACTAACAATAGATGTAGATGAATCAAAGCAATTGAGCTGGTGAAAACATGCCACTATTGCTAGGTTGATCTTGTTCTCCTGTGGGTTTATGACAGGCAAGTGGATAATTAGGATATACTGGGATGTAGGGTTTTAGGCATCCCTATATTTATCATACCAATAGTACATGATCCTAATGTGTAAACATCTTAAGTATACAGCTTTCTCTCCTTCAAATTGAAAGAAACCAGACAACCTTAACTCTTTTTGTTTTCTTTTTTTTCTTTTTTGTGACAAACTGCAGGACCATAATAATGACTTCCTAAAGATGTCAACAAATCTCACACAGTGTTCATAAATGAAGGAACAGCTCAAATTGTTCCCATCCTTTGTTGATGACAAGTATCCATGAAAACTCACTATGAAATAACCAGGGATAAAATAAATACCACCTACACATTAACAAGAATGCCAAGAATGATCAGTGCATACATTTCTACAATTTGGGTTGACATTAATAACAGGTCAGCAGTCCTACTTCTCACCGTATGACATATACTTGTTAACTTATGTCATATTTTTTGTATTGATATTCCTATGACTGTAGGCCTAAAAGACACATTTATATTATTCATTTTGTAAATTGCAGGGTTCCTTTGCAAAGGTCCACTAGCTGAAGTACTCAGAAGATTATTTTCCACTTGAAGCGAACATCATTGATTAGAAGCTTGCTTTAATATACAAATTTGTATTTACCGTCACGCATTCACCACCAAACTGCCTTGCACATTATCACTGCCATTTCCCATTAATTTTTAATAATCAAATTAATTATTTTTCATTTACAATAAGTTTCTTAATATTGATGTTGTATTGATATTTTGATGTTCATGTGTATCTCTATGCTGGTTTACCTTTGCTGTTCACAGAAACATACTTTACATCCATGACACATTATTAGTTTCACATAAAACCACTTGACTTTAAAGTTTCTTGTTCAAGATCAATATCAATGGTTTACATGCAAAAACTATTACTAGTAAGGTTAAACAGAACATAATTTGTTTACTTTACTTAAAACATGTACCTTCAGTTTAACCAATTAAATTATGTAAGTATGACTAGCTTTTCAACCCCCCCCCCCCCCCAATGAAAAAGAGAGTATATTTTCCCTCCTGGAGTAATTCTATGGGGACTGCAAAACCTAGTTCTTTCTCACCAATTCCATCTTGTTATTTCATATTTCCCCCGGTCATTGTGTGTAGTATCAGTATTTGTATAGACTTGGTTCCAAGTCTGTGATCGTGGTTTTTAGTCTACCTGATAGCCATTACATTATTGCCTGAAATAGCGCCCTCTTGTGGACTTACCTCCGTCATTAACCTACGATCACAGACTTGGGAACATTGTTCATCGGTTTGTACACACCCTATGGCGAATTAGTCCAAAAGTGGACGGAACACTCTAATTGGTCAGATTCGCAGAAACCTTCAATAAGATGCATATTCAAATTTAACCGTTTAAACCACGGGATGCGCGCCGCGCGCCTACAGGATACAGTACAGAAATACAACATTGATGATGGACATGTTCAAAATGAATACAAACGTTGGGGGAAAAATTACTCGACGATTCCATTCAAACCATAGGTAAAACAGTTTTCCATCTTGCAAGAATCAGGTATTTTATTACGTACATTTTTCAGTATTTTATGAACTTGTATCATTTTTGTATAAAACTATAAATACCACCGTACCGAGCACTATACAAAAATAATACCAATGATTTTTACAGAAAATGCTGAAGTGATTGTAGCCTATTGGTAATTGACGCAGCCAACAGGGAATAATGTGGCTTCATGATTGGCCATTGCTCTGGGATCAGTGTTGTTATGTAAATTTCAGTTGTGAATAAATGAATATACCGTATACACAATAGGGTCAAGTCTGAGATCGCGAGCAGAGCGTGTGATAGCCAATCTGCGGGGGAGTTTTGCGTGGCTGATGCAAAGAAATAACCGCGAACTCAGACTTGAAATCAAGTCTAGTATTTGTATGGCAACAAATCTAACTTTATAATACACACTAGTATACACTTGCTCAAACATAAAACCACTCAATAGAACATTGACCTCCTGTGTCAAAAATTGACATCTGCTTGACAAGTGCCAAATAGTTGTCAAAATATCTCACAGGGAAATACAGAATGAACAAAAATCCCTGCACCATTCCAAATGTGTATTATTTACGCTCAATGCACATAAGCAATTGCAGAATGGAAAGGCTATTGTGTTTTGACTCTACATAGTTAGCAGTTTAAAGGTTGAAACTTTGGTCAATATTTTTTTTTGGTGTAATACAGTGATTTCTGTGTTTAGGGCTGGGATACTAAATTCTATGAAGCAGATGTGGATTCATGTTGCCTTTGAGACTGATGATGATCATACTCTGTAGGTCATTCAACACAATGAGGGACACATTCAGGATTTGGATTGATAACTTTTGTAATCAATATAAATATCAAATTGTCCATTTCCATTGTCTGCATGCTAACGCCCTCTTATTATAAGCACCACCCCTTATAGGAAGTCAAAACTCACCTTTGGCTGGTCTGCTCAGCTAGATCTTCCTGGACTGTATGCGGCTGCATTTAAATAAAACAAATCAAAAGAAGTTTTTTATGCCTTGTTACAATGGTATCTATGGTGACCTACTTCATTATTACATTTGGTAAAACATAGCCTCTGTTTTAGAAGCTACCTGACAGTATAATTGATTAAGATAATGCATGGCTGAATCATAAAGGCCAAATTTATACCAAAATAGACAGACATTTTATAATATATTAACAATGTGTCTATCACTCATACATAATTAATTCCGGCTTTCATTTAACCTCCATTTCACTGACCGGCGCCTTTGAATGAATACTTTTTTAAGAGATTGTACGTCTTATAAATGCTTTGTTATTATTATTATTATTATTATTATTATCATTATTATTATTACAATGTTGTGTCCATCACGAGAACTAACTATGTAAGAATTGAGCATGATGGCATCAAGGATAAAATTATTTGACAGGAAGGTGTGTCTAAGCAACATGGTTTTAAATATAAATAGATGTTACAGAAGCTGGATGCAGAATTCAGTCTGCCACTGATGTTGGTGATATCAAGTTGTCAATCTACAACACAAATAGCTATCAATGTCTGAATGTTTTTTGATGAATATTGGTCAATGTGGAAATAATGACTGTGTTATGGTACAAACTGACTCTTATTTGAGTTTCATCTAGAATAAATGAAGATAGCTGTAGAGGATCTAGTCGGTGTCATGTTAAGATGCTCATTTTTATCTTGTTTTGTATGATAATGCATTGACAGACAACCACACTGATGTGCAGTCTATTGCCTTCATGCAAGAATCTAATCAACTCTGCGACAAGTAACTGACTGATTTTACACATTGTCAAATCAAAGAGAAAACGTTACAAATTCTACCTGATTACTCTACGAATCAAGTGGAAAATTGTGTGTAACCACAGCTAACTGTGGGTATCATTTTTGAAAGTAGCCGACTTTCAACTCGAATTTCTATCCAACACTTGTGATACACATATTTGTAGACAGGTGTAGGTCAATTAGTAATTGAAGTCATTGTTTATTACTGAACTCAAGTTTGAGATACAATACTCCTCAGTATAGAAGATTAATCCATCATCAATACATGCTATATCTTGCAAAATAACAAACCACTAAACTGCTACATTACAGACCACATAAATTTGTTCAAACGATTGCCTCTATTTAAGCTGGAGAAAACAACACACAATGAATCAGCATCATTTCTTGTTCCTGAGGATGTTATTGAATCCTCTCTTTAATTTACAACTAGACATTCCCAAAACATGCAAAGAGAGATTTCAGTATGTTAAAGACTGCCTTGTCGACCTCCTTGGTACCCAAGAGGTATGCATTGGTATCTACTGATTCAAGACAAGATGGACTTAATAGCAGCAGAGACCCACTGGCAGAGACTCTCTGTACCTGATTGAACATCTCATATTCCGTCAATTGCTAATGAGGAAGAGAATAACTTTGTTCTTAAATACATCAAATCTGTCAAGACATGGGAAAATGTCTGGATTGATAACAGTCATAGCGAGATAGAGGGAAAGTACACCTGGATAGAAGGCAGTGTGAGTAGATATGAAAACTGCCAATATAACCAGCCAGATGATCACATACACAATAATGCTGATGAAGAGAGACTGGTAAATGGCATGATGTTGCCTGTACTGGTAGTTACATTTCTCTACAGGTGTAAGATGTACACCAAGTCAATATGCTAAGTACAAAACACTGAAAATAAAAATTATTCAAAGCACCCACCTCAATACAAACAAAATTCCTCAGAAGAAAAAAACCCTTTAACATAAAAACAGGTAATAAAATGCTCATACAGTATTGGCTCAACTTCTTTGTGATGGACATGGAATGTTTTGAGAATTTTCAAACATTTAAATGTAAATAATGTTAGGGTTTTTTTATTTTGGTTTTACCTTTACACCTATGTGTGTAAAGCACTGTATAGGCTACTTAATACTTTCCCGAGTCCTGTGAAAAAACCGACAGGCATATTACTCGGGTGGGATTCGAACCCACAAACTTTGCCATTCTAGAGCAGATGTCTCACCAACTAGACCACCGAGATTGCCTGGTAGCTAGAGGCAGTTTGAATCCTGTGTTTTAGCAGCGGGTACAGCAACAATTTAATAGATGTTAAATTTATCCTCGATGTAAATTTAACATCTATTGAATGTTAGGTTTGTTTATTACCTACCCCACATACATGAAGAGTAGTTAACCTTGATATATATTTCAATCTGTACCTTTTCAACAAGTATTTGTGACAAGGAAATTCATACAACTGTTTCACAACATTTTGATGGTGTAAAAAATCATTGTCAACAAATGAACTTATACAAATGAGAATGAAAGTGATTTCAATTTCAGGCTTATTGGTTTTGTTTAGTCATAGAGAAAAGTCACTTCTCTATGGTTTGATGATGACCTAAATATGCACAAACCAGATTTAATGTCTGTCTATTTTACTACATACAGTAAGAACACTCTGTACATTGCGATAATAGCATTTCCCAATGCATAAATTCCACAAGATTTTAACCCACAAGCTTGATATATATGTACCAAAGAGAAAGTTCCTTGCAGATGTTTAAGAAAATAATCAGCAACTTCTTAAACCAGCAATTTATGAACCTAATCCCAGAGTATTAACAAGCTCATTTTATAACCTTAATCCCACAGTATTACTATTAACACCTTCATTTTACAGTATGATTAAATGAACAAATCCTGACTTGAATGGAGACTAAGAGTACTTGTATCAGGCTTTGGACTGTCAAGGTCGCAGAGTCAGGCTAGAAATTGGTTACCATAGTAACTACTCTATGATGCATGATGGAACTTGCTGAGTGGACTGCATTAAGCTGTATTACAGCGGCTGCATTGGATCTTTGTTTTATTTTGATTCAAACACAGGACGCAATAAGGATAAATTCAATTGTGTATAGTAATTCAGAGAATGCACAATCCAATACAAAGCAAATTGTACTTTTTCATTTCTGAAATCACCCATAGGTTAACAAACTTTTGAAATACTTTTTATTTATTACCCACACTGCAATCATTCAATCATTCTCAGTCTCAGCAAGTTTGTTTCACAGACAGTGAACACATAAATGCACTACAATTGAAATTTGAAAGCATACATGCTACACTTGTAGCTGTCATTTTTCCGTGAGTTGCATATTAAATAACCTTTGGACATTGTACTTTTGGAATATCTGTGTTTACTAATCAGGAAGCTTTGGATGAGTTTGTTCAAAGTCAACATCTTTCTTTGGGAATTTCAGTTATACCCTGTTGGTTTGGTTGTACATGTACAACATGTGACAAAACACTGAACTATGTATGCTCTGTACTCTTTGTGATCACTGCCGACACTGGAACCAATCTTGGCTAATTCTTTCCTATCAATTATTCTGTTACAAACTATACTAATATGTGTCAAGTAAATAAGTAACACTCTGTATACTTAGTTAATGATTGAATTGGTATAAGGGTACACTGATCTTTACATATATTTGCGATTCAAGATGTAATAATTAAGAAAACTGTCTAACACAAAGTGTTTTCACAACATAATGTATATAAATCATTTTAATGTAGGTGAACAGCACAATGATGATGTTATTTACTGAATTACTTAGTATCAGTTTCAGCTTGCAATACCACCACGGTTGATACATATTCTCATTTATAATAAAAGAGGGTAACATAACCTAGGGTATTTTCATCCCTCGCTGACCTTTCACAACTACTAAGAAGAGAAGTAACTCTAGCATTCCCAAGTTTTTCAAGTATACTGTGGAGTACTCTATTTTTTTACAAGGTTCTCTTAGCTCTTGGCAGTTTCAAAGGTCTCGCTTAAATTGACAGCCATAGTTTTTTTGAATGGATATTATGCATCCCCTGTGAGTTGAATGCTTAAAGTATCAACCTAGCATTGTTACACAGCTATTTGTTAGGTGCTGTGCAGTCCTGATATAAAGCAAATGTGCAAGACTTGAAAAGTTGGATAATTTCTAAGACATTCATTTCAACCACAAGTTTTTAAGCCTGAAGTAAAAGTACTATGTTTTCATAACCTAATGTACATGTATTTAGGCCTCAGGCATGATATCTGACCCTAGGACAATTTTATTGAGAACAGGGCTGACTAAATATACATGATGGTGTAGACTTTCATAGACTTTCAGGCAATTAAAAAAAACACTGATTTTTTGAAGGCAAAAAGTCGGAAATCTGATTTACATATATAGGAAGACTAACATGCCTGGTTGGTCCTTGAAATTCTTTTGAAAACCCCCAAAAAACACTTGTTTCAAATGTTTTCTTTCCCTTCCTGATCTGATGTTTTTTTAAATCCGGATCCAATTTGAGGATGAAAGGCGTTTGTTCTGATGTGTTAGTACAAACAACTACCAAATGTTCAAATGTAATAATTTGTATTTGCAGAAATGGGTTGAAGTGTTTCAATTCCATACATATAATTCTTCTGCACTCATCACTCGACACACTTTAAAGTAGGGTACACTGTTTACAATCAAATTAATGGACTCAGAGACTTTAAGTTCACACAAAAATGTACTGCATAAATTCACTTAGAACTCTTCATTTGTTTATGAATAATGTTATTCATTACTCATAAAAAGACCCATCACTTTAATTTCTGAGAGACATACCAAGTCATGCACAGCTAGTAAGCTAAAATGAAGGAAAATTCTGCGTTTGTTTGATCGTTCAAAACCTTCTCTTGATGTAATTGCTTCTTTATAATCGAGCTGCATGTGTAGATTGACCGTCATGATATTCACGATTTGACTTCTATCTTACTTTGCTTCAAAGGAGATGTCAACTTAAGTAATACATCACCTTTTAAATGTAGATTTTAGATGAATTTTAAGCGTGTCTATCATTGACATTTAATTACTTCTAGCACTAAATTTTGTGACTCTAGTTTAAATTACTACATGTACATATACCATAAAAAAAGTTTTATTTATTTCTTGTATCATGCAATCTGTGAGTGTGATGTTTGTTAGTTCATGAATTTATCCCTTCCTGTAGTGGGGTTAAACACTTTAATTAAATTTGAAAGATCTGATATTGTTTCATACAAACATAAACTCAATAAAGACAAAGGATAGAAATGAACAATCAAATTTGTTTGATAATACAAAATGTATGAGTATGTGATTCTCCTAGATAGATTGTTTGATGTACATGGGACATTCCCAGATTTTGTTTGATAAAACAAAATGTATGAGTACATACATAGTGATTCTCCTAGATATGTTGTTTGATGTACATGGGATATTCCATGAACATACATTGTAGGATACAAAATATGACATGTAGTTCAAATTTTAAGTTCATTTAGTAAAAGAAAAATGATGAGTTTTGTTACCTTTTCATAGTTTTGTGTCTTGTCATATCTTTCTCATGAAAATTGATAACTGAATATCATTTCAACATGGTCATGCGAATTAAAGATTTAACAGGAGACACCAAGTGAAAATTGGTTGGGATCCACTAATTCCTACAAATATCTTATTAGACTTAGGTTGTCATCTTATAAACCACATTAACATATAGGTTGCCTTTTTCCATCAATGGCTCAGATTGAGATAATTGAGAAATGAAGTTATTAACATCCTCAAGAAGTCAACAGCCAACTGGCAATATATAAACAAAGTTCCGTCAACAAGAGTTTAAAAAAAACAAGATAAAATTGTCTTTGCTCCATTGATGTGTTAGGATTAATAGAGCACTTATACACAAACCTTAAAACTGATGTTATTACTTCCTACTTCAGCTGAATTACACCTGATGAGGTTAATGATGTAACAGAGTACAAGGGGACACCATGTCCTTAGTGTCGCATGGTCATGTACAATAAATGACCCACATTGAAGAATGTGAAGTAATGTTCTTCTCAGAGTAGAAGCATCTTACCACATGAGACACAATTCCACACTTTTCATTATATCCAATCGCTATGACTAACAGATTCAATCATTCCATCACAGAGAACTTTTAACTTTACCAGTGAGAAAAAGTCACATAATGGCCATGTACAATGCATTTATCTAACATGTTTGATCAGTTTCTTAAATGAAAGAAGATGAGTCTACACATTTTAATCCTACAGGCTACTCACCTCTTCACAGTCACTTTCGTCTTCTGATAACAGTAAGTCGTTAGCCAATCTAGTGAGAAAAAAAAACACATATGTTCTCATTTTTTTAATGTTTGTACACAAAATGTAAAATTACAACTATTTGTGATTTAATACTTATTCACTGTCTTGATAAACAATAATAGTAGCTTCAATAAGTGTGTGTAAATGAGAGGGGGGGCAATTTGTTGTACTTATGTTTAATCTATTTTAAAGCGCTTGCATTTTGTGTAAGATGTTTAAGTTTAGACATATTAATTCTTAGTCAGAATAAAACCAAATATTTCAAGATCAAGCGTTAAGCTTTTATGATCCAACTAGTTTGAGATTTTCCTGACTGATTGTTAAGGAGCATGGGGTAATTGTCTTCCTTTTACACTCAGCACTGATGTAACCGGCAAGAGCAGTGAAAGTGTTTACGTGATGAAGGCCAAAAGGTATACTCCTTCGCCCGCTCTGACTGCCTTCCCTACTTGCCTGCTAAAGAAGCAGCTAGCATTAGCAACGTGTGGGCAGACGTTACATTTGCGCTTCATTAGAAGCCATCAATGACTTGTATTTATGAAGGATGAAGAGAAAACACACACACACACATACACTGGGCATGGCAGATGATTGCATCCTCCATGCACACACAATCTCTACCTCACAACACACACATAACATGGTGACATTTCGGATGTCACAGAATGACAGTTTCAGGAAGAGTGCTATGGGGATAATTAAAGGAGTAGAGTCCAGCAATTTAGCTCAGTCATAACAACGCAGAAAATAATCAGTTATCACCAAGAAGGATGTTAAGTCAGTATCAACTCATTACTCCTGTGAATAAAAAACAGTCAATAATTGAATATTCGTGCCATTATAGAGATGGATGACTAGCAGAGTGAGGATCTCCTTGTATTTCAAGATCGCACATTTTATACTTCATAACAGACTAAGCAATGATGTCTGATCTCTTGACTAAGAATCTTCTATCAAAGTAATATTTCAACTGGTTATTATCAAAGCACAACAAACCAACAGTCACAATGACTCAAGTAATACCGGTACTTAATGGCCAGTCAACTTATACATCATCCAAACCAATCAATTGTTGAATTAACAGTTGTCCAGTGACACCCAAAGCCATGAATCCCTAGCCTTATTAATATACATTGTACTTTGTACATGTACATATAAGATGTCTGTTTACTTATGGAGTGCAGTATGCATTAAAGCTTCTATAATCCCATGATTTACAAGCTATACAGCACACACTATTTTGTTGAAATACCATGAGCCTTCAAGGAATTAGTACACAATACTATCCAGTTATTACAAGTCTAAATCAAGTATTTTTGACTATAACTGTTGCAATATTACTGCAGATGCAATTATCTAGCCATTATTATAACCAAACCCAATATCTTACATATAACTAGCTTTTCACACACCTTGCTATTGATTTTGTTTTAAGGCATTTTTCCTCAAAATACGGTCAGGGTCTCATGGCCTTATAAATACATAACACCAGACAATGTTGTTATTATGTAGTCTTGTTCCCAATCTCATGTTACACAACGCTGCATGCTGCATTGAGACACTGCTGATCCTAACCAATTAAAATACATTGCCATTGTAGCATGGGTCTTCAATAATAACCCTGTATGTTGCATTGGAAACCGTCTGCTAATTTCATACTTGATTGCACTGATGTTCACAGCAATGTCATCTCCTTGCATTCAGTCATTTACAAATTGCTGCCATCACATCACAATTTATCTTGTACCATTCAAAACGATCCAGAATTATGACTAAAATATCCATATAGCGGAACTATTAATTAATCTAAAAGACAATGGTGTGAGCTTTTGTAGATTTGGGGTTTGGTTTTTAAAGGTTAACATGATCGATACTCATCTATTCAATTGTTGTATGGAAGTTTCCCTTTAAACAAGTAGACTGCCTTGAGGTTGAATGATGGCCCAATATATTTGATGCTTGATAAAATAACAGTGCCTAACTGTATTCCATCAGGGACTACATAATTACATAGTTGGAATCATTGCAAGCACATTATCAACATTTTCAGGGGATCCTCACATTACAACTATATCATGCTCTTGTCCATTATGCATATTTCATTTAGATACCCTGAAGAAGCTGTCCTTTATAATGACCTATAAATCCTTGGGTATACACTAACAGTTGAGTCCAACTCTTCATATGTTGGGATGTTGAGATGGATGAAGAAGGTGTTCACAATGAGAGAGTCCACAGTGCTACGTTTAGCTGCACATGATATGACAGCAGCTACAGGAAATTAAGATTAAGGGGAATGATTGCAAGTGCAATTGAATCCAACACTTTAGATAAGTCTTTAAAAGGAGAAGAACACCATTCAGTCAATATTCAACATGATTGAATATAGGGAAGTAATAGGTCTCATTATTGGGTTTTAAAGTTGTTGTGTTTTTTTCACCTATAGCATTTGCTTTCGTTTACTAAATGTCTGTTTAGGCTTATCATTTTAACCTGATTGTATAAACTTAAATATTTGTCTAAATTCGCTTACTTGTTACCAAATTGTATGTTTAGTACTTTTGATATTTATTTGCCTTATTGTAAATCCTACCCAAATTCAGTTTTGACTGCAGGCTTAATTATTTTAATAAAGCATTCTTTATTCAACTCTTTACTCAATCAAGCCATTCATAACCAGGTCAATGTATGGTTTCAAGAGCAAGATAATGTGATTTCTAAATAAACTTTAGCAGCACAAAATAGTGGAAATATTAGATAAAGTCCTCTCTTTCCATAAATGTCTTTCCATGGCACACAAGACTAAAGTAAAGATAACATGAAATAATCCACATCGATTAAAAATGTCAATAATCAGAGACAGACCTATTTACATAATGTTTACTTTGTTTGTATTATTATAAATAGTTCATATATATACAAGTCAAAGCAACACCATCACAAACATGAACGTTCCAAACAGAAATTCTTGCCTTCTAGGTTGAGAACCAAACAAGAGGAGAGAAAAAGGTACACCGCATAAAACCAAGATGACAAGAGCAGCAGTAAGTGAAGTGGGCAAGACACAGGCAGCTGGTAGGTTAAATTAAACCAAGTGTATAATAGAAAAACTAAAGAGTGCAGGATTATTGCCCTTGGAAACACATGTAGCTGGCTGGCTGGCTGGCTGGAAAACAAATCAGAGATAGTGCACAGATTGGAATTTAATCCTTATGGAGTGTGGTCTAGGTAAGGTATTCAGCCACCACATTGCCAGGATATTATGGCTGTTACTCTGTAGTCTTGAACTATCATCATTTCCTGCTAATATCTCTCAATTTATGATAAATTTTCTTTGTAAATGAGGGGACATTAGATTGAAAAAGGCTCAAGTTAATGAATGGAAAGAACTACAGGCCTGTGTTTACTGTGGACTGATGTAGTTTGTACTCGGGGGAAAACGACAACTTTCTGAATGTTTAGCTTTATGAATCATGAAAAAGTAAACAAGAAAAATGCATTAAAACATGTCTTTATGTGATGAGACTTTGAAGTGTTACTACTTGGATACCCTTGAACCAGATGATTGCATTTGAAAATATCAAATATTAATTGTACATAAATATATCAATGATAAACACTGTAAATAGCCTAAATGATCACAGTTTCACTTCAGCTGGTTGCACAATCAAAGTATAATTTGACATAATGCAGTTTTGTGATAGCTGACATGCACATCATAACCTTATTTCTACTGTTTAGGTACAGTTGGCAAACATGCACTATTAACTATGCACTATTGCTTTTTGTTACAAGCTCACACACATAAACAGGACATTTAACTGAAGGTTGAAAAGTACAAAATACAGGAAATCCCTTGAAATGGTCCAGTAGGCCTACTATAGAAATCTTTACACCAGTCATCACCTAACAAGTAAGTTAAAATCAGCAGTGGTGTGCAAGATACATGCACAAGAAGCTTATTGTCAGCCCTTGTGTTTGGTCAGTCATTCTTCAAGTAATAACAATGATCTGGAGGTGAGTTTAGTACCAGTAAATTATAGACATCAACAAGGCCACATACCACCAGGGATAACAATGCTTTGAAGTAGAGAGAATCACTACTGGGCAAGATTCATGCTCGGATTAATGCTGGGTGTCTTGTTGGGGGTATTTCTGACAACACATTCTATTCTATCAGACTGATTGTTAAAATTATGGTGTAGTTGGGGTTGGATAACAAAGTAAATGGTTAGAGTTAAGTCTCAGCTAGAAGAATGTATAAGGATTCAGGTATGAAGACTGTGTTCATTAGAGACACAATGTGGGATAGGGCCTACATAGTAAACACCATCCCTTATAATTCACCTAACCAGACTTCAGTATTGTATCTATCATGATTAAAAAGCAACGTTCCTAACCAGACTTTGCACTTTACAAAAAGAACTTATCTCATCTCCAGGGAAAACAATTCAGGAAAAAGAGATTTAGAAATGGGGAAACCTTTGATATGTCTGGGACTTACACAATTCATGTTGATTGGATAATCAAGTGTGGCAACGTTCACACGAGTAGCTAACTTTGCTGCTAACTTCGCTGCTAGCTAACAGCGGAAATTTTTGACCGTGTGAACGCAAAATTTAGCTAACTTCGCTGCTAACTTCACTGCTAACTCCAAAAGTTAGCAGTGAAAATTTCCGCTGCTAACTCAACTTAGCAGTGAAACTTGATACTTTAGCCACAGATAAAGGAATTTAGCAGTGTTTTTGTTGTGTGAAAGCAACTGACCTCAGCTAGCTGTAAACATGATTTCAGCTCGATGTTACGACGCCGTGTACCGTATGTTTTTCTCCTGGCGGAGTTGCACATAGGCCTATACATTTTGCTCCTCAGTTGCCGCCAAAATTCTTTAAGTTTTACAATTAAGGTGAAATCATCTATATTTCTTATCACAGCTAAATCATACTCATAACACAGAAAGATAATAAAGATGTAGAATCGGGCATTGTTGGATCCATGTTTGTAAACATTATCTGAACGATCGAAAAACGTTTCTACGGCCGACCATGTGACTATCAACCTCCTTCCCAGAGACAAGCAACGCACGTGCAGTGGTACAGTGACATCGCACACTAATGGGGACGAAATTGTAGCATTCAACTTGACTGATGACGCAGTGTATTCATAGTGGCAAGATGAAAAGACCAAAACAAAACGCATTTCTCATTCCGAATCGCTGCAAATTTAAATAATCAAATCGCTACGAACTTAGACAAAAATATGAAACTTTACATGTGTAATAATAAATAAGCTATTCTTCAAGCCAACACATGTAAATTTCTTCAAAAAAACTACTACAGTGGCAAAGAAAACTACCGGAAGCCGAAACACTCTGTGCTGGCTAACAGAGACCATGCCCCGTGTGAACGCAAGGTAAATTTTAGCTAAGTCGTTTTGTCGAGCGAACCCCCGCTGTGAATATTTAGCAGCGAAGTTAGCTACTTGTGTGAACATACCCTGTTACTGTTAAGAAACGAAATATAATCCATGCAACCCAGGGCTCGAAATTTACACTGGACAGTAGGCCTCAGGCCACTGATTTTAGCATCTGGCCAGTAAACTGTAAACCTCTACCACAAAACTCTGGCGCTCTTGTGTTTTTGAATCAAAAAACCTCACTGTAATATCTTTAATTCAAAAAATTATGTCAAATGTAGACTTTAAGTCTGATAAATATCTTTCAACGTTGTTGAGTATTGAAGTATTACCCATTAGACAAATGAGATAATTGGTGCTTGTTTTAATGAAAACAGATTCAATTTAAAACTGTGTGGATAGTTTTTTCTTATTTTGATTCTGGTCTTGTAACAAATTTTCTGGTCCAGTAAAACTTTTGAGCTACCCTGCAACCCAACCCATCGAAATATCAACCTACAAATAAAAAGGCATTCCAATCCTTGATAGATGTAGACAATATCAATTGACTGTATGAGTATGATTTCATATCAATCCATATTATTGCCTTGTGTCACTCCCTTAACCCCTTCCATCCTCCCTTAGATTCCCTAAGGCTCTATTTCTTCATACCTGAATGTACAGGGAGTTTCCTAATAGGAGATAACAACTTCATACCTCTCCTCGAACCGGACTTCATATTAGTAGATACAGGAGTAAGGGATGCATGCCTAAGTGCTGCTTCATGTAGGTCTACTATCGAATGTTTTGTGCCTTATTCGATTTGACAGTCACCCTTTACAATGATGAGGTCTGGCCACTAGACATAAGCAAGGAGATTACTATCCATGTCTTTCTACTCAACTTTGTTATTATACCATATAATTCAACTACTGTGTGTAGGGCCTACATGTTATGTATGCCATGGAACTCTTGGTTTCACTACGGATCATTTTACAACCATGTGCAGACTGATGTATAGACGAAATTGCAATTTTTCAAAATCAGAAGAGCATTTGAACACACAAAAACCAAACTTGATTGAAAATCCCTTTTCAACTTGATTACTTTTAAAATGTCTCATGTCAATAATGCAAATCTCCCCCTTGGCACTGACAAGACTCAATATGAGGCATTATATAACACTGACAGTGCAGACACAATTACCATTGATAAGTGCTACACTCCTATAATACCTTAATCCTTGGCCCTTCTACTACCATTACACACAGGGAAATGGTCTGATCATGGTCTGATCAGTAACCAATTCAACTACACTCCAGGGGAAGTACAGGGAGTGTGTCACATTAATTGGGGCAAAAGACAAGAACATAATATGACATCCTGGGACAATAAGTCAATATATAACAACAGGGCAACTGACACAAACTTCCTACAATGAGACATGGAATGAACAATAAAGTCATTAGCACTTGCGGATGATTGTGTAATTAAAGGATATAAGGGTACACACACAATGAATGGGTCTCGATATAAGACAATTAGGAAGGTATACCCTTTGATCAAACTAATAAATTTTGACTAGCAGATGTGTACTTGTGGGTATTTAAACAATTTATTTTCATTGTACACACCCTGTAAACCACCCGCAAATCTGATGACTATTTTAACAAAAACAGACCTTAATCTAAATTATTTTGAGTGTAAGTAGTAGTAATAACATTTGAAGAACATAAAAATAGTTTGAATTTAAACAGGTTTGTAGCACAAATGTGTTATAAAATAATCCAAGCTATTCTCAATCATTAAATACATGTTGTATAAATGACTCTGAAAAGAAGCCGAGTGTCAAACTTAATAATAAAGCTCGACTGATTTATGTATTTTACTAAGCTACATGTATCCTAAACCAAATGACAGCATAATGATTGTTTTTATTTTAGCCCCAATGCTTGTTTGACAGCCTGACTGAGGTCTGCTCTCTATACAGACAGTGAGGTGTAGACAAAGCCTTTCCTGTTTTATAATTGGAATCATCACACCCTTGAATCATCTGAGTGAGTTTGATAACTGAGTGTAACATACTTGGAATGAATTAGTAGCAGGAGACCAATAATCCATACTCATTAACCCAATCCATGCACTATGATTAAACATACTTTATCTTGCCACCTGTGACTTCGTTAAAACTCAATTCCTTGAAGCAACTGAGAATCCTAACAGTAGGATCTGGTTTACTAGATATGTATGATGTCATAGATACTCATGATGATAAATGTATCATCAGTCACATAGTGTCACTAATGCCCCGGCCGTACATTTACTTACAATGATTGACTTCCCCTTTGACAAATAAACCAGTATTCCCTACTACTGTTAAAACCAAGAACATTACACACACACACAAACAAGTGACAACAACAATATATTAAATTTAATTATTTTCTCATGAAGGATAGACATTATTTACTTGGCATTCAGGTTCTTTGAATGATATAATAATGAAAGATTTCTCTCTTCTTTCATTAGCAATTATTAATCAATTTTCATTCTCATTGAAATTGACAATTATCCTGGGCAAAACATTTCTTGGAAATAGTAGACTGCATAAACTTCAAAAACACTTTCATCAATGTGACATAAACAGTTCTCAGAAATGACTGTGATGTACTTTTCCACTATGCTTGTCTCAAAACAAGTACTCTGTACAGAGAGTCAAAGGGGGCTGTTCTGTATTGTACAAAGGTGGCACATTGTCATCCTGTGGAACATTTTTACCAACTTCAGCATGTGTGTGTTTTGACAACAGTATTTCTCATTAGACAACAAGGTCAATGAGAGAAAACCCTGAAGTATTAGTCAGGGTGCAATGGTCTGCAAGTAATTCTAATCACTGCATTGGCTACTCCACTGTCAACTATACAGAAACTATCTAGTAAAGACTTCAGTGGATAAATAAATAATGATGTTTCCATGTTCATCCTTATTCACAACATGCATTCATTTAAATATGTGACATTACTAACATTAATTTTGACCCCCCCCCCCCCCCAAAAAAAAGGTGTCTTATTGTTTAAAAAAAACCAAAAAACTATTTAGACTCTGGCATATTTTGAAGAAGTTCTTCATCATAATCAAAACTTCCCGAGTCAATCACTGAATGTATAATATAGTTCAATTATCATTCAAAGAATGTGAACAGTCACAAAGTGCATCCTATTTATTTTGTCTAAATTCTTGATAAGTGTATAGCTTTTCGATAACCTTGAATAGGTACAAAGTTTGAATTGAACATCTGTAAGGGTGTAGGTTAACTGGTGTGAAATAAAAGACACAACCCTGAGGGTTGATATAAATTACATGTAGATCTCAGTAATATTACATGTGATTGATTGACCATGTGGTACAGAATCATCACCACCATATGTACATTACACACAGGAATGACCATGTGGTTCAAGTATCAACATATGATTAAAACAAATGGTCTCCATGCTTCACACAAAAAGCTTGGGTTGCCAGTACTTTGCAATTTATTTTCTCTTATTGTGTTGTCTATTAATATCATAAGTTTGGAGGAAATGAACAATTTACTTGTATTACTTGTACTTGTACTTGTAGTTATTCTGTATATTATGCTGACCTGCATTACAACACCATCTATTGATTCAATTCACCTGACATCAGCATCATCACCCACGATGCAACTTGATTTCACCATTTTAGGAGCCAGATTCCCCATGTGTTTACTGTGCAGTGCAAATTTTTGGCAACAAGCGCGCAGTGATGCGTAACTTCTTTTTTTTCGTGCAATTTTACTCCCAAAATGGCAGACCATAGGCAGATATCGCATGTGACATCAGTGCTTTTTATCATGTTTTTTAAAGATGGAAGTAAAATATCAATGTCTCCATGCTGCATCATAATCTTATTAAGGAGGGAAATTATGTCAAAAGTACATCACAGTCCAATGAGTAATCACTGACTATCAAGCATCAATCAACATAAAAAAGGATGTAATTATAATAATACGGAAGTTGTCAAAAATTGATTTCCACAGTGATTTGAAGCAAGCACATCCATGGTACTTACTTGGTTAGAAGGTCAGTAATCATAACAGGACCTTACCTTGCAATGCGCTATAAACTACCCCCTGGTGATATAAATATATCCAGCCTTGGCCACACAACAATATAATCCACACTTCAAGTATCCAAGATGAAAGTATTAAATCCACCTGGGTGTACGAATACACAAACACCAGGGAAAAAGCAAACCACAAAAAAAGGGACACATTGAGAGGAAAGAGGGGGTGATGTCATATGTAAATATGTCTTCCACTTTCTCCGGAAATTATTATATCCAATGCCAAGATCCGCTGATGAAATGCGTACACATTGCAGAGAACCTAGGTAATCAAATCCAGAGCTTTCACCACAGACTAGAGTGAGAAAATTCCTGACAAGCTGGCTGGGTTACAGGTTATGATCCCACAGTGTTAACCCATTATCAGGTCAATATTCCACTGGATGTATCCAAATATCTCTCTATATATCCAGCACGTTACGCAAACGGCCAGTTAGAATAACACAATTATTATCCAGAGTGGGTGCATTGATGATGATGACAATCTAGTCATCTACTCTCTACGTACGTAGCTCACATTTTAAGCTGAGGGAATTCCTATTATTTAGCTACATTGTCAGATCAGCCTATTACTTCTCTCTCCCTCTCTCTCAGCATAAACAATCCATCTGACCTACCAATCTCAACTTGCAGGCCATACACACACACACACCAGAGGGTCGTCCTGCACACACAGGAAATGAGACGCATGGGTTGTACCATCTATCCATAAGGGGTGTGCAGTCTCAAAAATCCCCTCTGCTTGAGTCCGCGCAGGACATTTGTGTTTGTATTTTTTCCAAGAGGGGTTGTTTCATTACTGGCTCACAACCAAGGAGAAAGATAATTTGCTTTAGATGAAAGATGGTTTCCTCCCAGAGGAGATGTTTTTTAAGGGGGGTGCCAGATATGTCCTGGTGACTTCCGTCCTGGGACAAGCAGTTGTTTCCCATAAGCAGAGATTACACACACTGCCTTCTGTTTACTACCTTGCTCTCTCACTGTACTATACACAGGTATGCGAAACAGCCCCCTCTGTTGATAGATTATATGGGACTCTGGGCTGGAATTCGGTCCCCTTTTTTACAACAAGTAAATCTTCTGGGTACAAGCATAGAGCAAGGAACATACAAGTATGGAGCGCACTGCTTGTCATTTACATAAACACAGGATATCATTGGTAATGGCATGGCATGCACACCTATCAATGTCACTTACTGGGCCGCTAGTGCCTGTAGAGTACATGTTCCGTTCTAAATTCAAGTTACACAATTAATACTCAATTTAATAAACATTTAATGGGGGGGGGGGGGGGTCAGCAAGTTGAGTGTTTACCTCGAATATGACATTGAATGAAAGACTAAAAGTGGTTGAAGTGTGACATCATAACAACCTGTTTGTGTGTTATGTTATTAATGAGTGTCATGTAATCAATCTACAAAGTTTCCTTTGCTCAAAAGGGGGACACTATAATCCAAACAAATACCTACAAAGGAAAAAATAACTTTCATGTAATTGCCCTTTTTTCAGGTCATCCAGATTTCTTCAATTAGTGTTTATCCTCTTTGGATAATACTTCTACTACTATTACAGTACATACATGTAGGTAACTACACTACACCTTGGACATCTTATGCTGATAAAGATTCTATTTCATTGCACTTTTCAAGACCAGCATCAAATTCTAACCTTTGACAAGACTGACACCAACTCTGCATAAACACAGAGCTGTTACATAAAACAAGAACAATAATTCAACCATAAAAACAGTAATTCAATTATCAAAAACTAACAATAGATATTATAAAAGCTGTTATTATAACATTCTATAATCCTACATTAAAAAAAGGAACAAGACCATTGAATGCACTGAAGTCATGTTTATTGAAGAATAATGACAAATTTCAGTATTTTGTTTTGTTTTCCCATCAATAACCAATAATGCTATCCTTTCTACGGTATATAAAGTGTTCTCCCACTTCACTTTCTGGTGTAAACCCTGACTAACATGTAGCTGCAATGTCCTTCATCTTCTGTAATTGAGCATTTCATGATAGGAGGTTATCATGTTAACTCTTGTCATCCACACCACTTTTCACCCTAATGACTTATGGTTACCATCTGTTGGTCTATTCCTCATATAATACAGTAGTGTATCACACCATTCCTACATAAATGACTACCTTTTAACAATACAATTATGTCACATCATCAGATGTTAGTGCTTGAATTTATAAATTAAATATAGGGTTTAATCAATCCACATTATTTCAAACATAAAAGCTCTTCCAACAGACACATTCCATAAGCTGATTGATACTTGTGTACTTCATGTTAAAATTAACTTGTTACCAACAAATAGGGAAGCAAATGTCAATACGAGTACATCAGACAATTTAAGCAGACATCAACACTATTCATATTGAGTTGAGTCCTTTACCCCACTCCTACCCCCCATGATATTGAGAAACATGAGACAGAGACTAGGATCCAAGGAGACTAACGATGAGCTAGTCTGAGTCATGTCTATGGCAAGTCACCCCAACGGAAATGATGTTACCAGTCACCATGATGCACTGATTTTTCCCAACACACTGATGATATCCTAAAGGAACCCAACTGACACCTAATCAGAAATCACAGGTTGCTCAACAAACCAGTTATGACACTTGCCATCAATGCTCATGGC
Source organism: Plazaster borealis (assembly GCA_021014325.1). Classification (NCBI taxonomy): domain Eukaryota; kingdom Metazoa; phylum Echinodermata; class Asteroidea; order Forcipulatida; family Labidiasteridae; genus Plazaster; species Plazaster borealis. Next base: position 652,541 of record CM037457.1, on the reverse strand, counting down.
CTCATTTTAATTCACACGCACACTGAAAATATGATAAGAGATCAATGCAATTAGGCTAGGGCTCTACGCAAAGGTGAAACATACAAATTGCTGGTTAACAGGTGAAGGAAAGAAATTACAGTAATCAAATCTCTGTTAAGCTTTTTTCAGGAGATGTCAAGAGTGAAGGAAATAAATTAAGAGTATCATTTATAAAAAGCACCACTACAAGGGGAAAATACGCAGGAAAATATGAAACAACTTCAATGATTGTAAATGTTTTGGCTGGTCACTAAAAATGAGAGAGATTTACTTGAGCCTCCAGGCTACCATCATCCAACATAGCCTATAATTCTACAATGTCTAGATTGGTCATATAATAACAACATTCAGAAGCATTTTGATTGAGTTGAACTCGTCAAGAGTCTCTCCTCCCACGCAAACACACACATCTAACAGGAGAGAGCTATTTCCAGCACCAATCACACCCTCAGAATTGCTTGCTCGATCGTTCATTTAATCAGTTCCAAGGATTTACAGCATAATGCACCTTTTCAAGTCTAGTTTCCAGCAATCTGCCACTGGTCTTATCATTTCAAATACTAAACCATCCAACAGATAATTTGTTCATAGAAATAGTGCAAAATGTATTCAGTTGGCAATAACAATTTTGAAAAGACCTTTAACATTCATAAATACTCAATCATCTTATGACACAAACAAAGATTTTACTTGTATGACATTTTCAAGAAGAAATGTCATTATTCTTATATGAAACAGGAATTCTACAAAATGTTCCAGGTGAAGGAATGACATACATTAAGTATCAGTCATCACCAACAATGTATCTTAATTTGTCCATGAAATTAAGTAAATGCCAGACATGTACTATGTACAATAAAGTAAGAATCTTCAATTCAGATGAAGGTCAAATCTCATTCTTATAATACATCTTTATCAGCAACTTGCTTTAGGTAATGATGGATTCGATGACAATTAATTGTCCTTTGATACTGCACACTGCTCAACTAGACTCTCTTTATTTAGTAAGCATACTACCAACACTCATAAGTTTGTAGAGGGTTCAAATTCAACTAGGATTAATTGTGGATTAAACAACAATTGTACAAAGGCATATATATCTCATTGAAGGATAACAAATTTAGTTTACAAATTGATCAGTATTCCCAACAAGAGTTTTCCATTGATTTTTAGATTCGTTGTGAGTTTACCAAACTCTATCATAAGTGTGATATTGCACAGTGCCATAACCCTAACATGTCAAATATAAGCAAAACAAAGAATATACTACAACATCAGCTTCACAATCACTGATGTTTATTGGACTTCTTCTGAAATAACGTCATTATGGTACAGCATTTTCTTCATAGAACCCCTAGGGCAATGCTTTTCGATACTTTTAGGTGTTTTTTTTACAGTTTTGCTTATTAAAATTGTCTTCACTGTAAGTACAATCAGATTGAATTGAAGAGGCAGTGAGGTGATGCTATACATGCACAACAAGCAAACCTACAGCGCAGGTGTCAATTTATGGGATGTTTAACAACAGCTGGAGGCAATCATTTTAATTAATGAATCAAGTCATATGGATGCATATTTTGCTATGGATGGTTAATGTTTTCTAAGCTATAAATCGTGGAGAAACAAATCACTGGGCTACAAACCACAAATTAGAAAGGTAACAAAGGCACCTGTGTTTTTTGAGCAAATATCGTAAAAAACAAGCTCTTACAGATTCGATTTCTGAATTGTATTTTTCTTGGAAACTTCCATCATTTTATCAGAATACATTTCTTCTCCTGATGTTAGTATTAATATAATCTTCAAGGGGGCTTTTGGCATAATTTCTTTCTGTCATTTGGATTTCCTTTATTAACATATTGATATGGATACAAAATGCCGAGGATTTCTTGCTAGCATTGTCTGCTGCTGCATGAGCATTGTTGGCTTAGCGAGTATTGTCTGCAGAACAATGGCATGACATTGGCCCCTCAGCACTTTTTGGTTTCCAGTCAGAAACATTGATTGACATTTCCCACGGGATGGGAGAGAAGAGGGAGAAGGAGACTGAGTGTGTATAGACACAAGAAGCTTATAGTCCCAGGGATGTGAAAATCTCATGAACAGGAATGACAAGCTAAGTAATTCAAGACTCTGTAAAGTCATGCACTACTGGAAATTGTGTTTATGCAGACACAAACTCTCCCAATTGTACATGGGTACTTCCAAAATAGTGTATATGACATTGCCCATGTAAATCCAATAGTTGATAAACCTGTTTGGACTACATGTATGTACACTTGTTATTTGGTTTCTCTTAATAAAAATAAAAATACAATTACATGAAATTATTTAGTTTATTTTGTGATTAAGTTAATAGTCATTATGTATTAAATGAACCGCCCCCCTTCTGAAAATAACAAAACAAATGAGGTAATAATTACTGCCGTCCCACCGTTTTTATTTACAATTCCATTAAGTAAATGGTAATAAAGTATTAAGTGTTTAAATAAAACTCACGTAAAAAAAAAAATGATTTCAAACAGGGAACAAGTTTTTATATAGCTTAAGTGAGAGAAATTGAGTAGATTGGTGCACAGGTAAAAAGGAGGGAAGAAATCAATAATTCATAGAAAAAAGCCCTAGGGGTCTGGGAACTGAACATTATTGCCAAAGTAGGAGCATTTTGTCTCCAGAACTAAGTATTTTATTTGATACCATTCAAATGATGTACAATGCACTTTATTTAAAAACTGTCTTTATGCACTTGCTTAAATGATTACTTCCTATTTTGATTATAACAAATAACAGAAACAAGCTGAGTCGTCAAGCCAACTTAAGCAGCATTGTTTTCATACAAGCTATTCTGTTAAGCAGCTTTTCTTTAGATTTCGTTTTGTAATTGCTTCAGTATTTTAATTCATGCATTAATTGTTATTGTTTGAACTAAACCGAAACAAATAATCTTGAATAACTTTGTAAACAAACTATGGACACTTTAATCATAGATAAATTAAGGTAGCATTATGTGAAAACAAATAACACATGTCAGGCTCTATTTTGAAACAAATTGTAAATCTTGATTTTGTGATCATTTGCCAAAATGTCTTAAAAAGATGATACAATGTTTTTCGGCCTTCCAACAGACTTTGTTCATTGTCAGATTTGTCAACTTCATTCAATAAGGCTGTGTTATATTTCTTCCATTCTAAACAAATCACAGCATAATATTGAACTGACCACATGCAACAGAAAGTACATCCACTGTACAGTTGTGTGGTAAAATCTCATAACCTGACAAATTATCATGCAGGGAAAGAAAACTGAAAGGGAGAAAAAAATGACTTGTCATAATACACTAACAACGGTTTCTCCCTCAACACTTCAATTTACGACTTGAGAAAGTGCACGGCTGTAATTTGATCTATGGTAAAATGAAAGAGCGTGGCCAGAAATATGGATATTAAATCACCTCCATGGTGGAGGCCAGGGTTGGTGGGTAATTTACAGCTCATGTACTGCTGATTTACCACAGATGCCTTCCTTTATATCTGCATTGTCTCCATTATTGTGTCAATGTCTTAAACTACACTTTCAAAGATTCTTACAAGAAAAATCTCTTAATTTCACTTTCATTTGAATAATGTTCTTTGCATGTTAGAAGAGAAATTTACAGCAGGAAAAAAATACACACACAAAAAAGATTTCATAAACGAGAGTACACATTGTTTGTTATATTATTAATAGCCAATGTTTATCAATCTTATTGTTTTACTGTGAAACTACAATTAATGTTTAAAAACAATGTGCAACTGTTTTATCATGACTAACAAGAAAACAAATTATCTCTGTAATGTTTGCACTAAAAAATAATAACAAAAAACATCTTACTTTAAATTAAAGTCATTAACTTTGATCATGTAAATCAAGAGCTCACGAATGACAGATCTTTTTACCTATCCTAAGTACATTGCATCTGTTTATGAAGGAGAAACCCATCCTAAGCCACAGCACTTGCCATTACCTGAAATTTTTGTCTCTCCTTTTCTCCCTCCCCTGTGAATAATTATTCTAACTGGGTGTTCAAAACCTTCTCCGGAAAAACGCAATTAAGCTTCACCGCTGGGCACAGGAACTATAATGAAATTTGGCGCATTACGCCAACAGACAAACACAGATTGAAGTAGGACCAAATGAAATCGCGTCAGTGCTCAGGCAGCTACTTGTTAAAGGGAAATTTTCTCTCTCCTATCATCCAGTTAAAGTATACACCTAAAGCCAGTTTACTATCTCATTGCTAATTCTCAATGGATTGTACTGTCTTTCATACAAAAAAAGAAGAAAAAGAAAAGATATACGCTTGAATAAGACAAATGGGTATCAAATTAAATTGCATCAGTGACCAAGCATGAGCCTGAATTTGTATCCTCTCTTCTTTGAAAACATATTAAATTAATTATTCCTTAACTTTTTCATTTTTTTTAAAACTACACAAAACCTAATTACATTTACCTAAACCTACAGGAGTGAACACCAAACCTTTGTTTGATGTTCGATTACTGAATTACTAGTAACCAACCAAGATACATGTCAACTGTCTGAGCACAAATTCCAAAAGGTTAAATAATAAAGGACATCAAAAAGTAGTGTAATATTTTCAAATACAAAACTTGCCCTTTTCCACTTATCATAAATTGCAGAGATTGTTCCGCATATGATCCACTCAGAGCTTGACCACAAATGTCAAATAACAGGTATCCTCATCATTATTCTCATCGGTACAGTCAGTTGATTCTCAACAAAATATGTGTTTCTTTAATAATGTACACAGACTTTAAAAGGTCACTGCACTTCTGATTTCAATTATATGAAATTAAATGCACAGTGACATTTTGATGGAAAAATAACAATCAATGCTTTCTGCATACCAACTTGATAAAAACAGCGCAAGAATCCAACCCCAGTGAAAATAATCAAATACACAATCCCTATTACTTTGTATTCAGTGTGGCAGCACTACTGTACTGTGCCTACATGAGTCGGAAGCTGTTGGTGCGTGCATGATGTTTTCACCAACCCTGACAACTGGACATAATGCACTATGCATGAATTAAAAAGATAACAACAGTGATATAGGCAAGGTCTGTTTCCACAAGCTAGCGAGGTATGACGTCAAACACAATCTCAAAATGGAATAAAGGGATTTGTTAACAGGTTAGTTTCTATACAAATGTTTTACATTTGAATTCCAAATTTTGTACTATGGATAATATGTCAAAAAATCAACCTGAAATCAAAGTTATATCAGAACTGTTTGTATGCATATTTGATTTTTAATTGCTTAAAGTAAATTGTCCACTGAGCTCTACATGGATACAGTAAATTATTAATGACAATTTAAATAGAAATTGGAAAACTTACTATTGTCACAACCAAGTTTAAAAAATTCAGAAAGATATCCACAGGCAATATGTACTTAGGAATAACAAGATCATCTAACAAGCTCAGACACTATAAACAAACTAAACCTGTCCCATTTTATTATTCATTCAGGCACCCAAACTCAAATGGCTTCAATAATGACCGCACAAACATGTGGCTGCCCTCAGACACATGCACTCATCAGGATCAATTTTTTCTAATAAATTCTTCTAATGTTGTGCATGGCGTTGAGTGAAGGCAGGTGATGTTTATGAGATTATCGATTAAGTCTAAGAGTGCGATCACAAAAGGGGCAGGACAAAAACACCATTTGTTCACTTCGTGTGGGAGTGGAAAGTACTATAGTAAGTATGTTAACAAGAGCGTGGGCTGTCAAATCACCATCATAGCACGCCTAGCAACATCCACAAAAACGATGTTCTTTTCAGCATTTTATCAACAACATACTGTTGAACTGCAAAGTCGTCAGTTTGTTTGATAGTTAAAGTCAATCCCTTTATTAAATTATTGTTTGTAAAAAAATGTTGGGCCAAATACCTACTAAATACCTACCCCATGAAGTTGATCCCACTAAACAGAAGATCCATGAAAACAGGTTCAGGAATGTCTAATAACTTAAATGTTTGACTGTTGACCTTGCAATGAACTATGAGTAGGTCTACTACTTAGCAGGTGTCATTTATACATAAATGTGCCAGTCACTTCTCATATAGACTTGATATCATTTCTGAATACTAATGCAATCACCATTTATCTCCCTTACATCATCATAACATCTTTAGCATCTCACTCTCCCTGTTTCTAAGACCATTATCCGACACTGATGGAGTAGCAATCACCACTCATCCTCCACACCTCTTCTCCATAAGACCATCCCAGCAGATTGAAACTGCTACCCAATTGTCAAGGTGGCCAATTCATTAACCTGCTAAAGCCATACATGACACAGTCAGTCCCATCTAGCGCCTGGATGCCTGATGCCTACTTGCTTGCCTAGCCTGGCTGCCTAGTGGGGTTATACTGGACACCTCATTGAAAGCAGCCATTTCCTGCTGTAGGTAAGGTGCTCTTGTTAGCTGATCAGTCCAAGTACAAGTATCTTCTTCCTACATACACACAACCCAGCAGTAGCAGCACATGGTTTGAGAGACATTAGAAACAGCCCCAGGGAGAATGATCTAGGGCAGAGAATCTGGGGCAAGTCATTGTTAACTGGGTGAAGAGGGGTATTGTGGGGAGGTGTTGGGCTAGGGAGGGTACAATTGTCTTTCCTCCAGATGGTAAACTATGACATAATTATCATACACGTGAAAGCAATATTCCTTTTTGTTTTATTTGGCACAATTGTGTTTTAAAAGATAAATTTATCAAGCAAGGGGAAAAGTCACTGATGCATAGAATAAAAGAAAGGGTAAAGTTGAAGGGATCAATGTAGTAAAAGAGACAAAGCTGGATTTTGGAAATACTACAAAAATGTTGTTGTACAATTTACAATACATGTACATGTACATGTAGACCTACTACTAGTCTAAAGCCACACGTTTGGCCATCGCACATCCATAAACTATTTTGCATTAGGACTGAATTGAACACAGTCATCAATGTCAATCACATTCAATATCTGTAATAATGTCTGACACATGAAGAGTCTGAGACTCTGAGATGAATTGTATGGAGGAAAACCAACAGTCACAACAAGTGGCCAGCTCCTTGAGACTTTACAAGGGTTCATTATGGGTCAGATAAAGGAACCAAAGGATGTAGGGGTGGGATGATGGGGATAGTCCAGACAACTTGATTAACTCATGTCTATCACACCTAGACAATGAAATGTGAGCAGCGATCACAACACCATATGTTCAAGTGTTGGCCATACATGGTCAAATTGAATGTCAAGACAGGTTTGTAATTACTATAGTCTACTAGATCCTGATTTTGTGGCATGGGTGTTTTCCAAGACTCACCCATGTAATGTTCTAGTGTCTGAAAGATTTAAATTGTTGAAACTTTGGGGTTATTCAAAGTTGTATCTTCTGTTTGAAAAATTAAGAAACATGAACCATAACACTGTATGAATGTAACTACAGGAACACCCGCACTCATCTGAAATGCCTAATCCTGTCAAGAGACATAAATCCTGATTATTGTCACTCATCAAGAACAAACATTGAGTGTCTGAGTTTAGTCACCTTGACTGCACTTCCACACTCTGAAGAAACATTGACTCACAAATTCATGTAGCGGAATGTTACCTTTTGCCAAGTACTGACAAGAAGAATGTTTGACATTGTTGGGCATTAACACTACATCTTACCCCACAGCTATGCCAACTATCTCACTTGTTTATTTTTCCTTGGTGTGCCAGAACTGTTTGTCAGAACATCTAATGGTTGTAAAACTATGTCAACTGGAATAAAGTAAACTTTAGCTTGCTACATGTACTGTTAGTCCAATGTCAACACTCCTCTCCATACATCATGTTTACAGAGTAATGTAATTTCACATTGACCCCCAAAATTGCCCAAACAATGTTGAGAATGTCCTCTTAGGACTGAACAGAATCCACAGGATCTAAACTCAAATGTCACCTAAATCATCCACAGAAATACAATGTACAAAACATTTGAGAGAATGATATCAGAAGCACAAGGTTGTTTAGATAGTGTTTATCTTTAGGGCCAAGTGTGGTTCAAGCCCTCAATACATGCATCTCAATATCTCATTTGATCATCCTCCTTTCCCTTCCGAACTCCTTCCTCCTAATCTCCTGTGTGGGATTAGATCAATCTTGCCATGGTTGTATCTTATATTCATAAATACCTGGGACAGTTTATCCATTCTGATTGATCAACAGGAGGTCACATGGCCATGTTTTAATGTGCGATATAAACACGGTGACTGCGTTTAAACATGGCCTGAAGAAATTGAGTCAAAAGGGGGCGCTATCATATGATAAGACAGAGCACACAAATTACAAGGCAACATTTAAGATGGTAAGTCACTGGCTCATGCAAATTTGAAACTTGCGTGCAATAGTTTGAAACTTCAGCACGCAAGTTTGAAAATTGCGGGAGGAGCTACTTACCACTCAGCCTGGATAGAAATTCAAGGCAGAGTCAAGGTGACCTGAGCTAACCTTTCAGATTTGTTATTAACTTTTGAAGGTTTTGGATGTTTCTAATGGAAAGGTATTTATGAATGGGAATAAAATAGTGGTGACTCAGTCTCAAGCATTTAAAACCTTGCAGGGGGTGGACGTGCGATAAAGGACCGCGCCTTTGACGCGGTCCTTTATTGTATGACCACGACCCTGCTGGTTTTAAACACCAATTTAAGACCTCATCACCTACTCTCTTATTCCCTGATTATATAACATCCTTGTCATTTGATTGGAGGATTGGAGATCGCAGGGCATTCAGTTTTTAAACCATTACATGGCATGTCATTAAGCGTGCATTTTGTTACTGTTCAGCTTGCATTTTTGTTCCATCTGTTTTTACTATTGCACACAAGACCACACCTTGCGCATGCACATGTTATACACAGCAGTACAAAATGTCTTCGTAGTGAATGCCAGAACACAATCTAGTACATTTTGTTGAAAGTTTTTTCTTCCAAAGGACAAAGATCTACTTGGATGTTATATTAAACAAATAATGAATGTATTGCATTCTTGCAATGGAGATAATATTTTCACTATTGAAAGAAGGAATGTTCCATTCAACTCAGCTTCACCTCGTTGAATGGAACATTCCATATTTCAACTCATGAAAATATTCTCACCACTGCACTAATGATTATTCATCATTTGTATAGGCCTACTATTCCATATGACTAAGTTACACATGTTCATTCACGAAAACCTAAAGCCATACATTTCATTCCATAATCATAACATACATGAATTTATGATGTGAACAGAAAAGTTCAAACAAAATCAGCTTACAAATTGTCAACTGGAAATACTTCAAGGTAACTTCAAGGTAAAATAAAGTACACCCTGAGATCAAAGAAGAGTTGGAGAAGTGAGTGAATGACCTAGTGGATGTAAAGTCAGTTATGATTCACAATCACATCCCAGCTCTATCAAGTTGGTCAACCTTTTTTATGTTTCACCCTAGGGGGGAAAGGGGTCTGTAGAGTGTTGTACTCTAACAGGAAGAATGTAACATATTCTGTCTGACATGTAGGCGAGATAGATGCCCGAGTTACGGACCCCAGGCGATCATACTGCAATGACTAAATATGCAGCCGGAGAGTAAAGTGATTCACAATGATGTGGGTCTAGACCCCCTCTTCTTCATTGCTAACTGATAATGTCCTTACTACGTACGGTGCTGAGTATCTTATGGCCGAGTACATTTACTGATCATACAAAAAAAAGATAGGGCCTATAACAAATATTGATTTAAGTAACTCATGCAAATGTATTTATCCATGCTTCTAGTCTACATCAATGCAGCAGCCTCACTCATCATGTCAGCTGTTAAGATTCAAGATAATTAACTTCTTCATACTCATCACAAGTCATGCTTTCAATTCAACCATAGTAGCCTTCATTCATCTTCAACTAGTCAACTATTCTACCTCATTTAGGGTCACAGGTCAAAGCAATTGATGCCTGATGTAATAGGATATGCTGCCAAAGGAATACCCAAGTAATCATGATGCACAATAATTGTTGGTCAAGTGTCAGGGTTTTAGTATCATATCTTCAGTCAATAAAATCACAATGTTATGCAACAAGACAGTCTCCACCAACTAAAGGCATCGTACATGTTGGTCATTGGAGCCTACTGTTTGTTTCAAACCTAAATAGTTGTAGATATATACCATAAAACTAACAAGTAAAAACTTCATTTCAAAAGGTGGTAGCGTTTTTGAGATATTGCCAAAAATCTGGAGCGGTTAAATGTCCACGCAGGAAGAATAATCTGCATTGGAATACACACTCTGAGACGCGTAACGCTTCTCAGATTAAAATGTTTTGGGATAAAAAGTGATATATTTTTCCATTACCGCAGTACTTCGAAGTGAAAAGTTTCTCAAAATGCATTATACTTTCCAAAGCTGCTGTACTTCTTACCAAGTAAGTTTTTATTGCCATTAATTATCAGAGTCATTACCAAACGTGTACGATGCCTTTAAAGCCTCATGTAAACAAACCACTACATTACATATAATCCAATCAAGTTTGTTACAAAAATTGGATGCTTTATGAGTGCAATGTCGCAGAATAAAATCACACAGGTGAAATCTGGACTATTCTGCAATAATTCACAAACAAAATGCATTTAATATTTGTTTCATATATTAACTCACACATAGATCCTTATCATTTGAAATTTGTTTTGCAATAAACACAAAATAGACGCAGAAACGCTGCCGAAAGTTCTTTAAAAAAAATTGTTTATAATTTTAAAAAAACCTTTTAGAGCGTCGCGGCAGTATACATGGCAAAATAAAGGATGAAACGTGACGCATGTTCCACCAACTAAATGGCAAGGATCTGTGTGTCCAGAATATAATACTATATATTTCGGAAAAGAACTATCTAGCTTAACTTGATGTTCTTTTGTAGCTAAATAAACTTATGAAGCTATTCAAGCTATTTCATCTGAAAAGAAATACATATTGGAACAAGTCCAGACCACTTCCATGTTCTTCTATCCTCACTCATTTCCCTTCATCTCAGCCTTCTTCAACCTCAGGATTGTCACATTATTCATTAGTACATCACCTTTTTTAAGTGCATGTGACCTTCACCCGTACAGAATGAGTCATATGAACCACTGGCATGTATGTTCCTATAGTTCTATTTTTCTACCCGATATGATGTGATTAAGATGAGGTATCCTGAGATCAGATATCTAACCCAAGATTGCACTATATAATTAACTACACTGACAAGATTCACTCCAAATCACTCATTCATTCACTATAATACAGAATATGAAGTGGCCTCTTATCACCAAGCACACTCAGACTCGGCGGTTGAGACATCTGCCTTTAGAAAGCAGGGGTCGTGGGTTCCAATCCCACCAGAAAAGCATCTGGATTGTGCTTGTCAAATTGGTGTAGGAGTAAAAACAAAAATAGTATTCAAATTCATTCAGCAGACTAGCACCTGATTTGATTGTCCATAATGTTCTAAACAAAAAAACAGACAAATTTAAAACTTTTTGTAAATATCATTTAGGCCTATCTATAGCTTGTGAAAATGTTTCATAATGTATCAAAAATGAAATGATAGGCCACTTCAAGTTAATCTAACCATCCAAAACACAGTGCAAATATTTGCTAAATGAGAAGATGGTTGAGTTGTTGATAGTGTTTATTGGTTTGTGGGAGGATACAGAACAGTACAAAATGTCATCCATGGTAATATCATTACAAACAGGTGCAAAGTGTGGCCATGTCTCTACATCACAATGTACGTCTACCTTTTGAGAAGTGAGAGCAAGCAGTAGCAACAACATCCACTTCATAAACGTGATTCTGAGAAATGCCAGCTCTGCAGATGCACTGATTGATTTGGCGTCTCTATCTAATTCATGTATGTAAATCAGTCGCAGATTCAACAAATGAAAAAGGCCAGGGTGAAGGAGGTAAAGACCCTCAGGCAATCTCAGTACATAAACCAATTACAACATCAAATAAAGGAGGACATCTTACTTTATTTCCAAACCATCCTGCCAAAGAGTCTAAGAAACTCAAATTGTATTAACTCTATAAAAACAGGTACATTCAAGTACATCTCTATTTTAAATTGGGAAAAACATACCATTAGATTAAAGGAAAAGTTAATAATAATAATAATAATAATACGCAGTTCTTATATAGCGCTTTATACTCCCGATGGGCGTCTCAAAGCGCTCAGTATTTTTCCTACAAGGTAAGTGGAGTTACGTGTTGAAGTATGAGACCTATTCCTTTGCATAGCACCATGTAATGGTTTACAAGGTGCTGTGGCGCAATATGCAGCCAATCAAACCAGGAACACCGGGGCGAACCCCTTCTCTTTATGACAAGTGCACTGGGTTCTTTTACGTGCATTACACAACACATGGGACCTACGGCTTAAGCATGTGGTTAAGTGTCTTGCTTAAGGACACAAGTGTCACGACTGGGATTCGAACCCACACTCTGCTGATCAGAAACACCAGAGCTTGAGTTCGGTGTTCTTATCCGCTCGGCCACGACACGCCACAAAGTTGATCAATGGTTGAGCTCATTTCTTGTTTTGCACAAAAGATAAACATAAATTTGATTCCAAGACATGAACTCGACATAAGTTTGTAAATGTAAGACTTGGTCACAATTGTTGGTGTTTCAAAAAGAAAGGTCTTTATTAAACATTTGAGGATTGTTCCCTGAATGTATGCCTTCAATTTCACAAGCAGTGACTTCCTAGCAAATATAATTGTTTAAATGGAGGAATCCATTCTTTGAAGGTTAGCTAGTTCAGCTACAGTATAAGAACACCAGATTGATTTTCTAGACAGGTGGATTTCGACCATCCCCTAATCACTGTTGAGCTGGACAAGTTACATCAATATTTAGAGTTACCCTCCTTTGATCACCTTTGAGGGCCACCCACATACACACATACACAGGGGTATTATTGCCACCATGTACCCTAGGTGTTACTGGCCAACACCTGTAGTACAGTACATGTAGTAGGTACCTCAATGAAATTACATGTCAGATTCAATATGAGTGAGCAGCGAGCTACCAACTAAACCCTGAGGGAAACCAATTTAGCCCCAGCCATGTGAACTAAGGCAGCCCTGTACTATTGAGGGATTAGATTTCTAAGGGGGGGGGGGGGAGTGACACAGAACACAGAAAATTAGAGGGGTAGAAACACATTTAGTCTTACCCTCATGAGGTCACATGTGTGTGTGAGCGTGTTTATCCATTGAAATGAAACCGAGGACTTTAACAAAAGGGATCCGGGTGTTTGACAGAGCGAGGACGTCCTCGCTTTGTTTTCGTGTACAAACCCAATGGGGACGTCGCTAAAAAAAACTATGTCCAAACAATGGGAGAACAAAGAGAAGTCCTTGATTATCGGGATTCACAAACGTGTGTGTGTGTGAGCGTGTCTATCCATTCAAACTGAGGACTTTAACAAAAGGGATCCGGGTGTTTGACAGAGCGAGGACGTCCTCGCTTCATTTTCGTGTACAAACCCAATGGGGACGTCGCTAAAAAAAACTATGTCCAAACAATGGGAGAACAAAGAGAAGTCCTCGGTAAGCGGGATTTACAAACAAGTGTGGACATACCCACCCATCCTTGTGGGGTCCAAAACACAACAGCACAATGGACCCCACAAGGAATTCTTTGTTAAACTTGTACCCCACAGGGGAATTCAACAGAAAAGGGAATAATAGAACAACAATAGCAGGACCCCACAAGTCACCAGCTGTGAGGGTGTGTGTGTGTGTGTGTTTTTGAGTCTTCATCACCTTTAGCCTTGACCTGGGTGATACTTGGGCTTTAAGGTCAGTTAAGTCTTTGACTAGAGAGATACCCATTTAAAAGTAAAACGTTTGGCTATTATTCCCAGGAGGTTGTTGATACCCATTTGGTGTGACCCACTTAGCCCTTAACTCAGAGAGTCATAAATATACAACCTATTTCATCTGTTAGTGGATAACAGCAGGGATAAGTGCTATCTAGAAGAACTGTTAACTCACTGCTGAAAACACAGCCCATAAAGTGTACTGCACATGGCACCAAATTAAACTACTCAAGGAGGACACCATAGATGAAGATGTACAAGACTTCAATGATTTCAGTCAAATCTACTTCCTCTGCAATTTTACAAGAGTACATCTTCTCAGCTGAATATGTTTTGGCTGATACAAGAATTAAATTCAAATGACTTTAACATTTTAATAGAAATATAGGAGTGTGCAAAATTACTGGTGCATTTTACACACAAGTGAATACAAGCCGTTATTCAACAAATTAACAATTATTACAAATTGAGATATCCAATTTAATATTACACAACAAAGTGTCTACAACTACATGTACTGCAAATTCACAAATTACCACAGAGCTTCACAACTAAATTAATTATTCATTGTCGTGGTCATTTAGAATTGATCATACATATCAGCCACAAAAGACTGAAGCAGAAGCAGCCTCCAGTTCATCAGTTAACGTTCTCTGGATATAAGGAACACGCAAACAACTCCAAAAATAGAAATATCAAAGATTGGAACAAATCACAAAACAAACATCTATTGGCAATTAGTCAAGTAAGTCACACAAAAGAAACACAGAAGGTATACACTGCTATTCACTAAACCAACATTCTAAAAGAAATTTTGCGCAGGAAATGCTTGCTCCAAATCAATTTTTGCATGTAAAATGCACAAAATAACAAAGGCCATTCTCTACACCAGGTTACTGACAAGACATGACAAGACACAACCAGTGGATGGGAATACATTCTTTAATTTGTCAAAGCCTACAGGGGGATTTTTAAAGGGATCTTTAATTAACGTTGGTGCCACAGTTCTTCTCTTTTTTTTTTTACATGAATGCAAGTTGTGACATGAAAAGAGATCTACAATTGGCAAACGAGGGTAGAAGTGAATTGCAATCAGAGTGGAATAGAACGACAGAGAGAAGGGGGAAGCTGGTATCGATTGGACATAGAAGGCGATGATTATTACGCGTAAATTTCAACATAAAAGTCAGACACTATACAATACAGTTACTAAGGACCAAAGATATTTATCAACCCAAGGGGTTTAAACTGCATTTATTCAACACAATATTCCAGGCAAAATCAGGTATCATTTCATTGCAAACAAATCTCCCAAACTGTGGATAAACCTAAATGCTATATATATAATATAAAAATGAACACACAATTGTCATCATACATGTAATACCATTTTATAATAAAAGAAAACCCTATATAACAAGCAAAAGGCATTATCAAATCCGTAAACATGCAGCAACATTGTTGAGAAAACCCAACATTAATCCATTAAATATCAATAAATTACTGATCAGCATTTATACCGATTAGCAATTTATCGATATTAAATGCCTCATTATGCAATAGAACCTAGATTATGCATACGGATTCCCCCAATTGCACAGCCATCCTTTGAGGTGTGTGGCAAATTAGTGAAAAGCTTAAGTCGCCTTGGCAAAACATAGGAAGGCACACAGGAAACTCAGACTGATGGGTAATTAATCGATATCACAAATGAGCCGCTGGTTACAAATCACTGGATCATCGCATAACTCATCAAGGATCCCTGGGACTACTGATACAGACGTCAACAGCCAGGTACCCTGTCTTCAACTGGTTCCCTATAGTTGACTGATTAGTCACCTTGTGTGTAACATAGGCTTGAGGGGGAGGGATGACTGGCTTTTGCTCATTCGGTCTTTCAGTATTACATTACATATATGTTTCATTGCATTTAGAACTCCTCAAATGTTCTAGATTACAGGTTTTGGGGGCTTGAAGGTGTTCTATTTTTAGAGAAGAGTTGATGGCATATATTAATGTATTCAGTAAATGGTGCCAGCATGGAACACCTTCCACAAAATTCATAGTTTATTGACGTTGACAAAAACTTCAGGACATAAACTTTCAATGGTTTTGTGTTTAATTTGAGGTTGACAGATGTAGAATTTTTGTTCTTTTTTGTTTTAATGTTATTTTTTCCAGAAATTATCGCAGTCATAATTTGATAAGAAAACAAAATTGGGGGGTAAATATGATGCAAGTCATTTCTTCATGTAATGGACACTTCAATTACAATACAAAGCCTGAAAACAGCAAAGATTTTTATAAAAGTGACGTTTGGTTCAAGGTGAGTTCCCGAGTAATGTTTTTTTTTTTACTGACTAAAAGTATAATCTATAAGATGAATTTAAGACTGGACAATGGGCATACATGTAGTGAAATAATTTTGTTGGCATACACAGTGCTGATTGCACTGAGGTACAGATGCACACCATACTACTGTATGAATAATTGAATAAGGTGCACAAGTCCTTGACAACGCTATACAGTGGGAAATACAACTTGATTAGTGGATGCATTTTATTTCACTCATTGATGATAGCTTTTTTCCTGGTTCAAATGGTGTGAGCGATTGTCAGATTCTGTATTCTGATATGTATAGTTAACTATGGGTCTTAATACAAATCAGAGGTTTAATGATATAAATTTCAATTTCCAGATCATCATAATAAGGTATTTCATAATCATAACTTTTTTCATGGGCCAACTGAGTCAAGTAGGAATCCTTCAATCCAACTATTAAACCAACTGGCACACAACTCGAACTGTCCATTCTAATACACTAAGGTCAGTCGATATATCAATATTACTCAGAAACTCTCTACTATTTTCATATCAATATCACTGATGTCACTATCGAAATATCAAAAATGTGATATTTATAAATGATATCAAAAGTGTAAGCTATCAAGAAAATTAATCTTCACTTTTTATTTGTACCTTGCTGTTACTTGTCACATTTATTGTAAAACAATGCATCGCAACTCAACCAAGCGTGCCGAGATACACACACAAATGCAGTACCATAGTTTGCAATAAAATAAATGGGCTTTAAGTCTTCGCATGGAGGAAGATCTTGCTACTTTGAATGCTACAAAATAGGTAAGAACCATCGAATACTAGCTGGTGCTTTCACAACAATGCAATAGATTGGACATCAGGCACAGTACTGATCAGGCAGCATTGTCAGTGACACACAGTTCCTCCAACAATTTTGTCCTTAGTTTGTTTACTAAAAATAAAAACTACACAATGTGTAGGTTTTATTTCAATAAAATGATAACATGTAGGATTACCGTGGGCGAATGAAAGGATTATTTTACAGTATAAATGTAAGATTCTATTTATTTCTTGTTGGTTTTTTTTTTGTTTGTTTTTTTTTTTTTTTTGGGGGGGGGGGGTTTTGCGGGGTGATTGCTCGAAGTAGAAATGTTGTAATGTGAAGACGCAATGCTTTCATGCAAGAGTTATGAATGGCATTTTCTTAGACTGTTATATGCTGTGACGGATTTTGATATATTGAGCTTATCAACATTTTTACTAACTGTGCAGATTGTGGACTTGTCCAGATCATTTAAAGAATAGTGGCAACCACAATCTCAGCTTTACATGGATACTGGACAGTATAGCTTTATCGTCTTACAATTTCCTGTAAGATGACAACGTTTGAGAGTCCTCAAGATAGCTCTTACAAATTAAGAAATAAAGTGGTAGAGCAATTCTTCCACTATGTCTGTTCTTGGTATTTTCCTTTCAGGGCAGCAGAAGCATTCATTGGCATACATTGAAGTTACAGTGTTGACAGATAGATTAAATTATACTGAGGAAAGGTCAGTAGCTTTAAACAATCCTTCTTAGTTGGCCTGGTGTAAATTATTGATGTTAAGGAGGACTTGGACTGCATTGAACATAATAATATTCTAATCCTGAATGCAAGTAATTTATTATGGTCTGCTATGGAAGAAATTAAACATCTTGGAACATGGGTCATATCACAGATGTACTAAACAATTTTTCATAAGAGGGAATGTATTCATTCCTTTACTTTATCAAAAATAATAAAACAGAAATAGATTGCCTATGAATTAAACAATTCTCAAATTGACAGAATGAAACAAGATGAATGAAGTTAGGTTTGTTTTTGTTTGTTAGGATTTTTTTCCAAGGTAATTTCTGTTCCAAATTGTCCAGGATCTAATTGTTAAATGTCAGTAACAAATTCAATCTCTTTACACGAGTGATACAACAGCGTTAAAAATGTCAACAACTCCCACTAACTGCTGCTCTTAATTGTCTCTACATCTTTGCAATAAAAACCATAGCAGCAAATTCAAATTCCATCAAATAAACAAGCTAATGTAGATGTGCATTGGAGATCAGAACCTGCACTATATTGACAAACATAATGAATGACAGGTCTGACCCTTGACCCCTATTAACAGCATCCTTCTAATAGTTGGGTAATTGTCCCTCAAGACTACAGCTACATGGGGGGGGGGGGGACTACATCTGTACATTTCACCGATTAAGAGACTCACAACATGACTGATATGCAGTGATATTACAGAAACAAAATTGTGCATGTTACAACTCAACTAACTTGAGTCTGAGTAGACAAGACAACCAGACTTGAAGCCCTTTAGTTTAAGAACAGACCAACCATAAGATTGTTTACATAATTCATGAACATTTGAACTATCAATTAATGGACAGCATGCAGATTAATTAGGATGAGATCCCTGTCAGTGCATCATCTTATGATACCTGGGGTGCATGTCAACAATAACTCTGTGTTGTCAAAAAAATACAGCTTATTAAATCTAGGTTGTTCTACATCAAGCTGATTTATTTATAAAACACACAGGCAGACTAAGTAGGTACATTAAACACACTAACACACAGTCAGAGTGGAGGAGGGTAGTGTTGATAAGGTCATGAGTGGTGTGGGAATGAAGGAACTCACAGTCTAGGGATGAGATTGTAATATTACTTGCCTGATGAGCCGCAATGCTTTCATTCCTTCTAGCTTTGATGCCTGTACCGGGCTTGTAATTTAATAGCAGTCACCTAGCGCTACGCTACGCTGGAAGGACTCAAATTTCTGGGCCTTTTCCACTTCCTCGGCAGGTGGGAACAGCGCAGCCCCGGAGGGGCATACAGGGGGAAATAATAACAACAACATAGGGGGGTAAGGGAGCACACTTAGCATGTTAGGAGAACATTCCCTTGATGGTGAGCTTGCTACGGATGGGTCACACTCTACAAACTTGAGACCTGTTATAGCAGCTATTGGTGCAGCGCATTTAACAAGGTGATGAAACACCCCTGAGATGAAGGGTGAAAATAGTCATAGATGGAGAAAGAGAGAGGGAGGGAGAGAGAGTCTGTGCTTGTTCGCTTCTCATTAAGGGCTGCTGGCTTGCTGTAAAATGTCAGCCGGGGTCAATCACTAAGACGGATGAGAGCTCTTTAGTCAGTGCACGTTAGTGATATATACACTTATTGATACTTGTATTACCAGGTCTACTGTGGCCTATTGGGCCACCGACATGCAGTACATGTGTGTGTTGCCTAGTCTTACAGATTTTTTGTCACAGGGCACTGTCAACACTTGGGAGAAGGTTTTATTGTGTATCTGTCATTACCTTATCATTTCTACTATGGCTCAATACACTTAATGGGATTGATATAAAGGACAGTTGAGTTGGATATACTTCACAAGAATTCAATTGTCCACTTTGGCGTACAAAACATAAAGTAACAATGACAATAAAGTAATACTAGTATTAGTACTGTAGCAGCGTTTATGTAGATAAATCATAATTTATTTTGTATTATTTCTTCACTAATCTAATTTTGTTTTGTAACGATCCTTTTCACAAAACTGAAATTGGAGAATTTGAGGGGAAAATCAGATCTTGAATATATTTCAGGATATGTTTGGTTAATTTGTAACCCTTTTTTTTACACATTATTTTGTAATTATTTATTGAAATCAATTTTTAGACAGACAAAAGAACGGAGTATTTTTTTGTTCACATGTTAAATTATTCTTTCTTCAAGTACATGTATCTGCTGCTATAGCTGACTATTCTAATATCCCCTTAACAGCGCTTTCTTCAACATTATAATTAATGCCAATTCCATCACAAAAATGCACGCGACAAGGCGACTGAAAGGCAAAAAAAAGAAGAAGCAGAGAAACCATGGCTAGATGAGAAGCTTTCCCCTGGGTATCCTTGCCTACCCTGTCTTCCTTTATCAGACTGATCAAATATCAGTGGATCAGGTATCAAGCTAGCCATAATCCCCTCACTTGCCCCTGACAGCACAGTGTGCATCATGTAGCTCCTACCTTCTGCCCCACAGCAATGTCGCCCCCGTTGTTGGTCCACAGTTAGGTCAGGTGGACAAGTGGTTCTAATGGATGAGCGTGAAAACATAAGCCCCCACTGTCTCTTAAAGAGCCAATTCAAGATGTCTGATAATTCACTTATGGGGCATACAGACGTAGAGCCTTCAATCATGGACTTTGAATCTTAGCAGCATGATGCTCCAATGGGCATTCTCTCTTGTAAGACGGAAGGTTTTTAGAGACATAAGCATACTGCAGTATTGAATATTTGTTATTTCCTCACAAAAACTAAAGTTCAAGCAAATCTTCACAGATATTACTGTTATCACCCTTACAACAAATACAAAATTGCAACATTGTTACACCAACCAGCAATGGGAGAAAACAAAAACATGTTGAAAACAAATTCCAAATAAATGGATAACTGAATGCAGAAAGTGCATACTTACTCTGATTTGACAGTGGGTTTCTTGTCCTTGGTTGGACTCCCTGGAGGTGAAGAGCCTGGTTCTGGACAGGGAGGAAAACATAACAACCAACGACTTAAAAACTAACATTTGGATTTACAGAGTAGATGATCTTTCAACAGAATTATGCAGGAAAAACCTTTTTAATCACACACATACATGTAGAGTAAACTTTAGACTGCATCTTTATTTTTTTACATGGAACAATGGCACAAAATAAACAACTTGTGATTATCTACTCATGTGAAAACACTAAATTTTACACAATTCTCACATGTGTATTCATACAACAGAATGTCAGAAAAATGTATAAAACTATAATCAGAGGCAGTTAATGTAAATGTAACCCTTCTCTGAACTGAAACATGTGTTCTTTTCATAATTGTTTTAAGAATACATTTGTCTTAAAAAAGAAACTCCACAAATTGCAGTGCAATGAGATGCCTTAAAACCAACAGAGCTCAATATTTGAGGATACAGTACTCACTGACTGCTTCTTACCCCACAGCATTTTGCGCTTGTGATCAACAATTCCCCACATTTGAGAAAAGCACCAAATTTCTGTGGTAGCTACATGTACATTAAGTGTAATAAGAACATCCACACAAAACAAAAATGTTGTAGTTTTCTGTGAAAATAATACACTTATTCAAGTGAGTATGCAATGTTATGCTACCATTAGCACCTGGTTTCTTGCTTACAGTAAACAGCACCGTCACGTACATATTGGACCTCTGGTTGACATCATAATGATGTACACATACAGACCGTTGGGCATATTATAACAGGCGTAGTGAAGGATGCCCACATACATAGGACAATCTCTTTATGCAGAAACTAACCCATAGACACTATCACTTTACTCAGATTGCTTGCCATCCACACTTGTGCTCATCTTAATCAAACATACCCAAGCGCTAAGAAAACATCAGCGCTGACAAAACATTAACACAGACGGGGAAATGTGTATACGGCCTGATGAGAGATGAAAACTTGATTAAAATGAACCCCAAACTGCAGGAAAACAGGTTGTTAGGAGTGTGTATCTTTCTCCTCTAGGGCACTAGAGGCTTACAAATCTGAGTATCATAAGACAATGGGTTAAGTATTCAATCCTCGACATATGGGTACTAACAGTGCCATGCCACCCCAACTTGTTACATCAGTCATTTTCATACAGTAAGCACCGAAAGGTTAGCATGCCTTTTCGTGTGTTTACGATTAGCAGCGCTATGAAATGGAAACTCCCGCAGTAAGCACAAAATCGGCCCTTAAGCTCTATGAAATTGGGCCCAGATCACAAACAGAACAGGAGTTTTCGCTTAACAATTCTGTGGTAAGCAAGCCAAATCATCGGGTGAGGTAAGAAGGCATACATATAAATTGTTTAAATTTGCTCCCTTGCACTGCACATTAGCAGAAAGTGATGTTTTCCAGTAGGATGTGCATGATAGTAAATTACAACTGATTTGTTGTTGTTGATGACACAAATTAAATAATCTTAAGATCTCCTAGAAATCAATCTGATAATATCAAGCTCTGACAACTGAGTACGGTTACATTAGAATACAGTTCATCTACATATACAATGTTCATGTTCTGTATTTCCAATATTGTTCTACTTCTCCAATGTGTTAAAATTACTTCCATTGATTTCCTATAATGTTTGTATAGATTAACAAGATGGTCAAGCTTATACCATGTGCGTCATTATAAAAAATCTGATTCTAACAAATTTATTGGCAATAAAGAGCTGCTGCACAGACCACCCTTTCCCCCAAGCAATGCAAAAGCTTTAGCTTGATATGATCAGTGTTATATATTTAGATCATTGTATTTGTAGGGGTTAATGCATACAGATGGAATAAAGAGAAAATAGTAGAAGAAAAGAGAAAGAGAGAGAATGAGGTAAGAAGGGGGGAATACATCATGTACGCTTAGTCTGTGCCAAGCAACGAACGTTTAATGAAGCATGGTCATATCTGCCTGTGACGCAAGATCAGGGGCCACTGCTTCTAAAGGCTTTACTCTATCAAGGTGATAAAAGCAGTTTGAGCCAAGGTGGCGTGTTAAATCAGGGGCAAAAAAATACCAGTTAGGTCTCCATCTACACTCATCTAGAGAGGGTTACAAACAGACAGAAGTAGACCCAGGTTATGTTGTGCACCCAATGACATGCAAATCACTCAAATGGTACAGGAGGACTCAAATATCACAAATAGCATCATCTTCAATTCTATAGCAATTTATGAACACCTCCTTGCTAAAAAATACAAACAAGAATTTCTGGAAATTACCTAGAGTTACTTTCATGCAAATAAATTGTTGATTAAAATGGAAGGGACAAGCACATTGCCAAAATATTTTAAACAAATCCTACTTTGAATGCAGTGCTATTCTACTCTGAAATATTATTTTTAGAGATAAATTACAGGATTTGTAACAATAAAAAAATCATAATTAGTTTCCACCTCAAAGCTCCTTGATTATCAATCTGAATGCTGACTGATCATACGAGCAAGTACCCATCTTCCAGATAAATATTTCCACCTAATACTATCCAAGTCGAAAACACAGCATTTGAAGAGTCAAATTATCACCGTTACTTGTTTTGATTACTGCTTTCACAATGAATCAGATACGAATGTGAAACAAACAGTTCTTGTTTTGGTTTTTTTCACTAAAACGTGACCACTGAATTTCATTTACTTTTCAGACACAGATTGGTTGTATGGTGTTTTTGTTTTTGTTTTTAATTGAGAGGATCCGAATTAATGTACGCTTCCAAAAAAGATGATGTGCTTTGCCTTTAAGATAGCACACACTGACTACTGACACATGTGTCAGGTTTGGGCAGGTGGTCAGGTATAATATCCAACATTGACTCTAGGCAAGAGGGGGTTGTCCAGCCCTCCCCCTACTCAGATATCAATATGCAGATGGGTGTACCACAGAGAGGGCTTCAGGTTAGATACATCAAGATTGTTGAGAGACAAGATGAGAGAAAGAAAGTAGAGAAAGAAGAAGGACGAGAAGGTACTGTGGGATTCAATCATGACAGACCTAGTAAGGGTACGCTGGAGGCAATCCTGTATGTGTGTATCACACAAGGATACTCGTAGTGATTGATGACCAATATTCAGGTTTTATCTACAATCAATTATAACACTCTTAAAGGAGGTCCTCTATTGACACATAATAAGTAACCTTCTGGACTATCTGAGAATTATTACCTAAAAGCTTACTGTGGTTATACAGGAAAGCTTCATAGTACATGTAAGGTTTCCTACCTCCATGGATGTACCATGTTAATGGTTAATCGTCATCAGATTTTACTGCATCTCACACTTTTCATTTGGAAGACACCACATAAATAGTATACACAACCAGCATTGGTAATATAATGCTTTGTTTTCATAAACATAAATTAAATCAAAAATAAATGCTAATTTAACACCATCTGATTTAACCTAAGTCTGTCAAACATTTCAATACAACTACTTTTCCCCATGACGTACAAATGCTGTGTACCTTACCTTTAAGTATAAAGGACCTATTCTAACAAGAATATGATGATACACCATGTTGAGGTGATGAAAGGGGCTGAGGGTAATTCTTGTGATTCAACTACTGATAATAGAGAGGTGAGGTGGGTGACAGACTTTGAGTGATAATGGGGTTACAATGATGACAGATTGAACACAAGGCTTCACAGTTATATATCCCATATCCACAGCATCAACAAAAGAGAAGAAAACAACTCAACAAAAAGGACATTATGTCAAAACTCAGATTGTCCTCTTATTAGGAAAGAGGTGGGTGTCCCATAAAGTCTAACATTGTTCTCTAATGTTTTCTTATTATTCAGATCAGTTGAAGCTTGAAGCTTGTACAACTATGATTGATCTCACCCCCTGTACTTAACTGTACATATCATTACACAAACCAAGGAAAAGCTAAACCTGTTATTAGATTTGCAAAGATATGTACAGTACATGAGCAAATATATACCTGCATGGCACAGATGCCTCTTGCATCTTGATCTGTTAATACTTTACACAAGAGCACACCTCCAAAATATAACAGCATTCAAAGATGCTAGGTAAGTTGATTGACCTCACACACAGTCTCTTGAGAGGTCAGTCTTACTAAATATAAAACACTGAGCCAAGCTATTGCAATCAGGCAGTGTAATACAGCCACTTGGTAATACTTTCCAGGGATGTAGAGATATTCAAGAGATGAAATAGCTGATATTTACAGACAGATTCATGCATCCATTAGCAAACCTGCAGGCTTTTCTAGTCCACAGAATTGACAGTGAGCCTCGGGATAAGAGCTGCAATAAGATTTTTTTTCTCTCTCTTGCATGAAGAATCCTTGCCCAAAACGAAGAACTGATATTTTTACAAATAAGTCACGTTTGTATTCATGCTGTGAGATGTGCCAGGGGATATATAAACTGTATAAACAATGGTGAATTTACTTCTATTCACAATTATCAATGCATTTAAGTCTTATAAATGTTCTTTTGGCCCATTGCGTTCAATTAGTTTTATTATAGGTGGGGATCTTGCTCAGCATGAAAATCAACATCCTCCCCCACCAAAAAATAAATAAATAATAATAATAATAATAATAATAATAATAACAATAATAACACTAATAAACAAACAAACAAACAAACAAACAAACACCCCAACAAACATTAACAAACCATTAAAAAGTCTCTCAACAACAAACAAAATGAAAACATTACAAGTAAAACAAATTAAAAATGAATCCAACAAATCAAAAGCAAAAAATTAATCATAGAAATGGCACCAAAAATTATAGAATGGAAGAAATGTGAAATGTTTGTAGAGTCCAAGAAACAAAATGCTGGCTTGGGATCTACTTTCATTTTCTTGACTGAAAATCAACTTGACCTTGACATACTATTGGGTAAACAAATCAGTGATTTACAAAAGTGTCAGTGGACCTAGTTATTACAGTGTATAATAGATCAAGGTTTGGAGGGCAATGCAGTCAGACAGACAAACTGTAACTGGACCATACAGACTAAAGCTAGGCTCTTTTTTGTTGGCATTTAAAACCCAACTTCCATCAAGCCTCAAGGATGCTTTGCTGCAGGTAGAGCAAACATTAATACAGGGGTTCACTCCTAACCTTTAGCCTTATTGACCCCTTACATGACACAGGATCCGTCTCCACACAATGCGCTTCTAACATTTCTGCCATTTTGGGAGTCAATTCCTTTGCATACATTTTGACTCCCAAAATGGCGGACAGGATATGTGTGGGCGAACAAGGAATACATGGATGTAAAGACTAAATAATTTGTTGCAAGGGGAAATCATAGGCCCTTTTTAAAACAACGGCTTAAGTTCCAGCTTAGGCCTCGTCAGTAATTTTGAAATCATACAATTTTTCTATGGGATTTCAAACTGGTGAATGATTTTATTTATTTTATTAATGTAACTATAACCATCCAGTGCAGCTCTTCATTTGGGGTTCTCTATAAAAAATAATACATCAAATCCAGAGTGACACAAGTACAATTTTGTAAAGATTCAGCAATAGGTCATACTCATGATAATTGGCTCAATTACATTAATGATGCCAATTTTGATAGTATCTTTAGTTAAATTGATTAAAAGAAATCTTTTGAAACAGTAAACAACAGTGTCCTTTCTTTTTATGCAGTGTTCTCCACATGTGAGTTTTGGGAGGGCGGGCCGCCCTCCTAAGATTTCAGGCCACCCTGCAAAAGAACCGGCAGCCCTGCCAAAGTAATTGATCGCCCTGCCAAAAATTGAAAAATCATGGACGAATGCAACTTCGATCCCAGCGTGGAACGCTGGTTTTAAGTTCCCTTCAACACATACTTTTTTCCGCCAGGCGCTCACTCCAACGAGTAGCCGTGTTGGGGAGCTCGCTGACCGCCAAACCACTGCATCGCGATCACCCTAGACCGCGTACCGAACGGCCAGCCGTTAACACACAGCTAGTTAACGGCCGCGGTAAACAGCACATGTTTGGCAAGCATCAATGGAGCCTAAATCGGTACCCGATTGGTCGGCTTCCGCGAAAGGTTATTATTCATGACACTCAGAGGCGGAACTGTATTGCTGGTGGCCTGGTCCGATAAATAGTCTGGGAACAAGAATACAGCTTCGAGTGTCGTCGAGTTACACGGAAGTATAACAGGTACCATACCTGCTTCGTTGGTCTGAACTTTACTGTACATGAAAGGTGATTAGTCAGCGTATTTGCAAGCAATAAGCAATGACCAATGAGGTGCCCGCTCTAATAAATACGCAAAGATTGTATTCAGCGTTTTAGCTAGCGAGCCGTGCAGCCGTGTTTTGCACGGCCAGTTTTCTGAAAACACGGCCTATTTTTTCAAGCACGGCTTTTGTGCTGCAAATCAAGCCGTGCACCACATTATTTTGTATAAAATACGGTCTGAATTGAATGTATTTCCCTTCAAAAAACATGACAAAAATATTTCTAAAATTTAATAATGTTGGAGAAAGACATGAAAACATTGTTGACTCCGATGCAATTAATATTAATATACCCCCAAATAAAGACGCAAGTTGCAGCATGTGTTAGTCGGATACCCCGTGTTTAGTTTTGGTAAACGTTTTCGTGTGTAATTCTAAACACCGAGAGGCGAAATAAAGTCTAGGAACCATACCATTCCCTTCGTAATATCTTATGGACGCCCGGGCGATTAGCTGTGTGGGATCTGTAAACCTGCAAGCTGTTTCAACCATAGAGCAAGCAAGTGTTTCAACGGACGAAACAAAGTGGGGAAATGACAGAAAAGAAACGAAAGTTACCGTAACAGATTTTGTCAAGAAGGTAAAGGTTGACTCAAATTTTTGTTTTTCGTAATTAGACAGTCGTCTAATGCGATTCAAAACATCAGCGGGCGAGTCAAAACTTTATTATTACCAACAATTCTGCTCTGGTCCTGACAACAAATTATTTTCCTTGAGGCCTACATCGGTCAAGTCTCCGGTGGTCAAGTCTCCGCTATTTTAAGCTCGTGAAATGGTTCGAAATGTCCGAACATTGTTCTGCAATCACGGCCGCGATCGTTGTTGATGCTCACTTGCTAGCTCACTGTCGATGTCAACCACTGTCCTTTCTCTATGGTCACATGCACCGTGCTCGCGGCATGGTACAGCTAGACCCGATGATACATACGACCAAATGTTTGTATGGTGCAAAGCCACATGGTGCAAAGTCCATCTATCAGCACGCTGTGATTGGCTGTAGATTATATCCATATTCATGAAGAAAGCTTGGCTAGACTCCAACTCGGTACACGTTCACAGTGTATGTAGTGGAGGCTGTGGATTTCTGTACTACACATGCCCTTGTACTGAGGCTAACTAAAACATCGAGAACAGACCCTGTTTTAACGTTGCCTCCGCGCGATGCCACCGAAGTGCGTTATCGTCGGACGTGGCACTTCGTTAATTTTTCATCAATGTTGAACCTTAGAGTCTCTGTCCTTCCTCTTTGGATGAACATTTACTGCTTATTGAATTGCGAAGATGCCGTTGCAAAAAAGGTTCTGATGTACTATATCTTCAAATTAGAAATCTATTGAAATGGTTGTTGATGAAAAACACCATGAAGCAAGGTTAGGCGATAATAAAAATTATTCAAAAAAAAAAATTCACAATGACAGCCAATCTTTATAAGGTAATCTGAAATTAATTGCCAAAAGGTTAAACAAATAATTGTGAAGTTTTAAAGATTCTTTGGCCTATATATTACATTCTTTCTTTACAATTTTTTAATTGTAATTCTTGTGTTATTAATTTTTGTGGTCAAAACAAAGTTTCATCCTAAAGGACAAACAAGTTATTTTCTGAGAATGAACTCCACAACTTAAAAAAAGTATTTATAGGAACCTACATTGCAACCCAAATTCAAGGCACAGAATACATCAGCGAATAAGAGCGTATACAACCAGCAAATTAAGCTTCCCGCTGGGCCTTAAGACAATTGATAAACAAAGTTACGTTTTCAAGGTAATTTGAGAGAGTTTGTGCGCTCTGTGTGGATTTTCGGTGAAAAAAGTTGCACACCCTGTTTTTCAATTTGCACACCCACTTTTCAAATCCTAGCTAAAACACTGATTGTATTGTTCTTGAACTGTTTCGCAAAGTGTCAAGATTGTCATCACTTTTCAAGAACAAGATGAACATTAAATTCATGAAATTATGTGTAAGATGTTTCTGCCAGGGATTTCTGAAAGTAAAATAACAAATTTTTCAGTGACCATTTCTTTTGAAGATTTGTCACATGAACGTCTTTGTTTTCGCTCAAATATAAAAAAATAATTTAATGAGTTGCAAGGTTAATTTATCTCTTCATCTCTGTTTTTATCTTAGTGTACTATTTTTTTAAAATCATTTTGATACTTCAAATGATTGTTCAAAATGGGACGTCTGGGCTCATTGCCATACCAAATCAACTCAGTGTTTTTTAAAGGAGGACTTCCCTGAAACCCCCTCGCAATCATCGTGACCGTCGTCGTACTGACAGCCGTTGATGACGTCATACCAACGGGCGCCTATCTGATGACGTCAAACCGCCCTCCCAACAAAAAAGTCTGTGGAGAACACTGTAATATGGTTTATCTTTTTCAGCTACTGGGACTGTAGGTTGGTTATTTATGTGGTAGGATACAAGTATCCCCTTTCCAACCCCAAAACAAATTTACCTAAAATATTACTTTCTATTCATGGCGAAACGACAAAACATTTAATTGGAAATGACACTGACAGCATTATGGATTTTGTTTTTCAGAACCCAGTAGACTTACCATGCTTTGGTCTGTCCAGACAAGGAGATACTATCCCAGGTACAAGTAGTGAATTCTTACTCTCTGTAGTCTGTATACAAAAAGAGATATAAACCAAAAACATTTAACAAGGAAGATAAGTCATTCCTTTTAACTTACTTGTCTTTAATTACACTTACCCTTCTTCCATCTCAAATCCAACTAAAGAATGTTCTGTAATGTTATCTTAAATCTGTCAGACAACCATCCTGACCATACCTGAAATGCCTTGGAAGCATTGTCATATGAATTAAGTAAACTATAAAGTGCATGTGATTGGGATGCCCATATGAGGTTTGTACAGTTCTTACTGTTCACCAAACACACTTAAACACAGGTCACCTGAATAACCCACATACAGTATCTCCACCCAGTCAAGTCTGATCTCACCTGACTTCCAAACACCCATCATTCTTCTATGCCAATTATCATTATCAATCACTGAGAAAATAATCAGAAATTTAATGTAATACATCCTACAGAGGCTCTAAAGACAAGCAAGAACATTAATTCAATAGGGGTCGATTTAGACTCATGTAATATATCCTGTCTGTAGACTATGATGAAAAGGTCAGTAGTACTAGCAGCTGAGGGGCAGTTATTGTGACCATGGCCCTGGGGGCAGTACCAGCGTAACCAGGGTAAGGGTTTCAAGCTAAATCAATTCCAAGTAGTGAAAAATTTACAAGTGAATGATAACATGATCTCATGTCACTATTGACGTTACATGTGTCGGTATTAAAGCATTGCATTAAAGATATCAGCATTAAGTATTTCACTAGTTTATACTTGCGCCATAGATCAAAAACAACATTAATTTGGGGAAATAATTATCAAGATTTTTTGACTTCAACAACTTCAAAGCCATATTAAAAGAGTATAACTTCTATTAAAAAATAGGATGATAGGAAATATTCACTCGTACTGCCCCCATACAAATAAAATCCACTGCAGTATCGTTCATTTATCTAAAAAAGGTTGTACTTTTCTTTGAAGGATCCATTAAACAGTTCACAAAAAAGAGTGTGCAGCTATGCAACCTCAATATAAACATTTGAAAAAGAATACCAACTAACTCAAAACAATTTTTTTTTTAAATTCCTGTTCAATTTATGGGTTTGTTAAACATTTTATTTGTTGCAATTCTGAAAAAAATAAATAAACAAAAGAAACACACCCAATATTTCCTGCCAGGAGAGTGTGAGTGATTGCTAATTTAGAAACTCAGCCACCAAGGTTATAGAAATGAAGAAAACACACATTGTTTAATAATCGTATGAAAATCAGCTTATTTGTATGACGAGTGCGTAACAATGGCAACACAATGCACACTTCAATCAAGTCCAGCAAGCAATGTTGTCTGGCAAAACCATTAAATTTATGGTAGATCTTGAGACCTTGGGGAGAAAATGAAAGGTTCAAACTAGAGAAACTTTAATTGATGACACATCTCAAGATATACAGTTTACTTCTACTGCAGAGCGCTTTTCACATTATAGAGATTATTTTCTTTTCAGGGTGCCTCTCGACAGGAAGTGGCCATTTTGTATTTGGAGCTTTTTTTCTACATGTTGTCACTTTTCTGAATTTATCTTTTGGGGATAGAGTGATGTGGTGGGTTGATGATTTACCAGCCTTAGTTGTTGATAGATCTGCCAGTATGCTACAGTAACTTCATTACCATGTTACATTCACTTCTTAAGTACAAGAGTCGGACTCATATGGAGGATGGGGTGAAGCTGATTTAACATGTGAGCATCAAGCCTATTCTGTCACAGATCACTGTCTCATATCCATAATGAATGAAAGATTTGATGTAATGAGGCATAATCAGCTTATTGTCCAATGACATTAACTATTTATCAGCAATTACTGGGTTGTTTCAGCTTACTAATGAAGGAGGAACAATTTACTTATTCATTTTTTAGGAGCAGACTCAAAGAAAACCACTGGCTTTAATGTTTCACTTCCATTAAGGAAATGGATTAATTATTCATGTCATTCAAATTGTTAGTTATTTCTTATTAAAATATTATTTGGTTAAGTTCCATTCTCTAATATTAAATGTTTAGTGTTTGTGTGGGTAGGTATCCACATTCAAACCGTGGACCTATAACAAAAGGGATAATAGGTCCACGGTTGCTATCACAAAGGAAATCATTGTGGTCCACGGTTGCTAACACAAAGAGTTGAACAAAGGAGGGTCCACGATTGCCGGTGTTTACACACGTGTGTGTGTGGGTAGGTATACACATTCAAACCGGGGACCTATAACAAAAGAAGACAATAGGTTTCCCAATTGGGGAAAGGTCCCCAGTTGGAGAGCGTGTACAAAACCAATGGGAGCTGTTGCAGGCCTCTGAGTGGACCCTTAAAAAAAGAGCTGAAACACTACATGATGTAAGAATGATTGTGGAACGTCAAGTGAGCGCGCCTCACGCATTTACACTGGTCGAATTGGGGCACCCTATTGATCCAGTAACTAGGCTTATTTCACATTATTGTAGTTGTACATTACTGTTGTCAAGCATAAATAAGGCCAAAAAGTAATATATATAAAAAAAATTTAAAAAACGAAAAGAAAAAAAAAAACGACAAAAAAAAGAGAAAAAACAAACGGGAAAAAAAAAACGACAAAAAAATAAAAAAGCGGCGGAGATTTCACAGGCCTGCCGTTGCTAAAAAGTTTAAGTACAAACAAAAGAGGGACAATGGGAGGTCCCCGATTGCAAGTGTTTACACACTTGGGTGTGTGTGTGTACCCGTTGACACCGAGTACCTTAACAAAACGGGATCCAGGTGGGTTGACAGACAGAGGACCTTTTCGGTTTGATTTTGGGTACAAAACAAATGAGGGCGTCACCAAAAATATGTCACTTAAAATCTATCCAGGTTGACATACTGTACATGTGTGGGTGTTTCAAGAAAAAATGCCACATCCTAGAATCTAGAAGTTAAAAACAGCAAATATTTCACGTCAAATAGGAAGTCAATGGTATATAATTTATTCTCTTTTTAGTTGTAATCATGATGAAGGTTGTTTTGGTACAAGTCTTAGTAGAGGGACCATGATTAACTACATCTCCATGCATTCTCTAGTTACTTGAATTGCTCTTATCTAAATTACTTGATGGTAATACAGTAAGGATAGCTGTCTTCTACTGAATCTCCGGATACCATACATGTATCTGGTTAAGGGTTAGGCTGTGTAGATGACATGAATGTTCTTATTTGTATTGCTACACTGTAGAGATATGTACAAAGGTGCCCTTCTGGACATTTACTCCAGAAAACTAACTATTTTTCGAGCTCACAATTCTTGAATTACCATGTTCAGTAGTCTCATGTTCTAAATATGTGTAAAAGTCGCTTAAAACCACGTATCATGTGTAAAGGACCTGTACTCACAAAAACTGATCAGATTTATTCAAATTAGAAATATCGGCAGGACACTGTTTAGTCACAAACACTAGTTCTAAATTTGATAATCTTCAAACAGATGCTATAAATAAATCCTAATGGTTAGAAATCCACTTAACATTAATTCTGGTTATTGCAACCAAGCTCTTGTAATAGCCATTTGACATCATTGTTATCAGATTTTTGTTCCTCTGTCTTACATGTGATGGCTGGAAATTAATCAACTTGATCAGTATATTTTATTGTGAATAAATTCAGAAGATTTTTTGGACAGATTTAAATATTACTTTATTTAATTACTCAAATCATTCCATAAGGCCATTACCTTTTTCGAATTTTTACTGAAGGTTCTTTAGGTTATCTGTTTACTTCTCGAAGAATTACAAATTATCCTCATTCCACATTAATCTGAAGATAGTTTCATGCTATCTTAAGGTAAGAATGATGAGATTCACTCTAACACTAGCTCAATAAGATCAAGCTCCTCTGACTTCCCTTACTGAGCACACAGAAACCTTTATCGGTCAGCTGAAAGTGTGTCAATTATGCAAGCATGATGAAACTAGTCAAGTGTAGTGGCATCACTCTGTGTATACTACTACTTGTACTTGGTAAGACTGTCATCATATTGACTCTTTGTACTTTCAGAAGGTGAATTATTTGCTATCTATTAATTATTTGCTATCAATTTAATCAGTTCTTAATCCTTTGCAAAACGGTCAATGCACAAGTGCAGTGTATAATATAGTTGTTGATTTTTATTATCCCCAGTACTATTACTTGCAGAATCTGACTAATTTGCTTTTAAAATAATCAACTAGATGTACTAGTACATTACAGCTTTTTTTCCTGACTGGTTTTTATTTTAAAGTGTGGGATGTGTATGTGAAGCGTGCTATTTCACACACTGTCTCAAAGAAATACCAGTTACTACCAACAAGCTTTGACTCCCAGCGCTTCTGATGAGTCATCATACTGAGACATGTACCCTTAGTCACCCTACTGTGGTTAAGACACAGACTGAACCCCACCCCTCTCATCCATTACGTGCCTCATTTCAAAACAAAAGGATATACATGTCAGTACAAACTTCCATCCGGAACCAGACTATTCTGTTTGAGATCAGTTGAGGCTTTTCTAATCTGTAAGAGCGCCCTCGCTTGGTTATCAAGGGAATAGTACAGCAGTGGCAAATGCAAGTTTGTTGACATCATCTTGACATTTCCAGACAGTATTACAAGTCATACACCCTGAGGGCTTTACACCTGAACTGGTATCCACACATACAAATCCCTTTGATTTAAGACAGTCTGGCATATGGTTACCACTTTTGAGCCACATTGATGAGTAGGAGCTAAACATAGGGGGAGACAATGTCCTGCAGGTAATGTTAGAGGGGATTCTCAAGAGGCTGTTAATATGTTTGTTGTATATGATAAACAGGGCATGATATTTAACCATCCAGACTTCCCATGCATATGAGGGGGATGTTATACAGATCTAGTAACATGTACATCTAAGTATACTTCACATCAACTCTAGTCATCCCATATCAGAGGTTAACACAGACCTAGATTATTTATCAATCAAATCGTCTGAGAATCTTCAACATACAGACTGTACACGGTTTCAAGTTAGTCTCAACGTGTCAAGTTTCACATCAAGAATGGCAAATAAGACTGGGGAACATTAAGAGTTATGGTTTAAAGTAATATGCCTCATAAATGAAAGTTTCTCTTTCAAGACAAACAAATAATTAAACAATAATTAATATTTACTTTCCCTCAAACAAGTCCAGTACTTTCTGACAAAGATGATTTTATTTCATCACCTTTGAGTGGTAAGAAAAATAAAGTAGTCTAACCTTGGCATCCAGTGTGCTTGGTGAGAAGGGAAACTTGCAGGTTTTGATTGGAGTATTCTGAATCGCTGTCAACGGTGACTTGATTTCAGTCATCCTCTGAAGGATTAAAATCAGACAAATCAATCAACTCCATCACTTTCATTTTGTGTATTCATTAAAGAAAATTGCAGAATACTGTCTGGGTTCAAGATGAATAACAGTCAGGTAAGAGTAATATTGTATAAGCTTGGATAAAACGGTAATGTGTACCCTGGGGGAGCATCTCAAATTATCTCCAATGCATGTCTAAAATGAATGACAGTGTATCAACTGAATCCATATGCTAATTTGAGAAAGACAGTCAAATATTGCTAGCAAATTTCTAATACAGAAAAACACAGTTTAGTGAAGTTCAGTTCAGTTAATTTGGAAAGGATTTTATTTGGTTTCAATTTGGTTGTGTTCTACTATGGGTTACACTTAGCGTGAGGAATAATAATAATCATTTGAGTTAAGAACTTTAATTATTTTGTAATTTATAATTCTGTCTTCAACTTACAATCAACTGACTTACATTTAAAATCTTTTCCACGTCCTGGTTGCTTGGGTCATAGGGCGGGCCCTGCAGGATAAAACAAACATAATTTCCATCAACAAGAATGATTCATTACATCCAAGTACCTAATCCCCAGAAATTTTTCTTTAAAAAAAAAGGAAGCCCTTTAAATACACGCAAGAAACAAGGTTCTGTAAGTTGTTTGAAAAAGAGCATTATTTTTTCACAGAATTTGGGGTTGAACAAAGACAAATTTACTAGAGCGGGATTTGAACCAATGACCTCTAGTTTAACGTGTCACACCCAAGTTTAAAACTTGGGTGTGACCCCTGGCTACACGGCAGCTAACTTTTGTATGGCTTCTGACTGGCACCCCCGAACAAAGAACCTGACAAAATAGAAAGACTGCCAACATAGGGCTAGAGCGATGGCCTGTTAAACCGGAGGTGGATCGTTCAAATCCCACACTAGTCAATTTTTCTTTGTTCAACCCCAAATTATTAAGAAATTTACCAAGTCGGTTTATAACTTGATATATTTTTACAGGTTAGTTTTGTATTAGCGTTATTTTCAATCTCATCTCAAGGATGCATCTTTTATCAAACTCAACAGATTTGCATTTGTACATCAACTAAAGGAAAGGACAGGTCTATTTTTATTTTCATTTAAAAATAACTGGTACATGAACATATTGTTTTTTATTGAAATCACTAGAACATAGAACACCTTTAAGAGAAGGGTTATCTTTAGCCACACAACCTTGGTCTATAAATCCATCTTATAGGGGCAATGAACTATATTAGATAATCAGATCATGCATGAGTGAAGAAACCGATATTCTGATAGGATCCTAATGAGTACTGAACTAAGTTATTTGCCACAAATGTTACATTTCCCTTAATTGGCATGTACATCGGGGATGCTTGTAACTTCAAACTAATGGTTGCTTTTTTTCAATGCTGATAATTCAACTCATTTATAAAATATTGTTTAGTATGGAAACGACTGGTAGTCTGCTGCCCTCTATTAAACCTCTGCTATTTTACAGTGAACTTATGTATGTGTTCTTCATTTGTATGAGAAAGTCAAGTAAAGGAAGTGTTGTTTCCTGTGCCCTATATCATTGCACTATGCGGTTTCCTCTAAGCACTACAAGTGTATGACGAACCAAAGAGCAACCTTGCTGTATGACTGAACACAATTAATTACCAGTAAAGTGTATACATTCAATGCAAAGATTTAGCTACAGACCACGGCTTTATGAAGGGCTATACTCAAAGTATATTATTTTGTACTGACATAATTAAATTGCATGTTGGTGTAGCAACGAAAACTGTGCACGGCTTCTACAAGACACAGTAAAATAATGTACAAATAGGTAGTGATACACTTTAAGTGGTATAGAATACTTATTAATCCTATACCACAACATGACTACAGTAAAGTCGCACTTTATATGCATGTTTACTGCAGAGTATGCTTTATACCCTTGTGTAAAGCACTGCTCTTTAGTTGATCCCTGAGAATACATAGTTTCTATTTTGAGATGTTAGGAACTATTCCCAATATGACTGGGACACCTTGTGTCAAAACATACAAACTTGCTATGCTCCTTTTGAACTTTCATACATGTATGTACATCTGACAACAATTAACTGTGAATTTTATGAAACAGAATAGGCCCACTCTAATTTATATGTCAATTACACTTTCAGAGAATACACACAGAATAAAATAGAACTATCTATGTCAGGCTTTCTGCTTATTTTATCAAACGTTTATGAAACCAGGACTGAAACCAACTTCTTGAAAAGACAAACACGTTGGTAAAAGTCTGATGAATTAGAGTTGAATATTCCCAAGGGAAACACTTCTATTTCTATCTTCAATGCATGAAATACATGTCAAGTGTAGGCTGTTTATCATTGGCATCTCTGAAAAAAATACAAATAAATAACAAATGATGTATCTGTCTGGATGTTTGAGATCCTGTCCAATAATCTTGACTAGATGGAGTATCAAGACCAACAGATATTGTTCAAGTTATCCAAACTGAACACTTACTATCTGGTTCAAACTATGTTGCCTGAAGAAACTTCTCGCTGAAGCTTTAATGAAATCCATCTAGTGGAATAATCCCCAAATGTAATTGGTTTTCGGATGTTTCACTTTTAAATGTAGTATGTGTATTTTGTTTTACAGTATCTCTGTAAATGTCCAGTCTGCTTGATATTCAACAATAGGAATATTCAATCTGGTAACATTCAAGCTCTATGAACTACCAATTTTTAGAGTTGTTCAACTTCACTTCACTTCAGTTCTCATTTGTACGTTAAAGATGTTACTTACATTGTACTTACATGTACATGGAACAGTGGAGTAGAGTAATGTTGTGTTAATAGCTGCACCCACATTTATGAGCAAAATATATAACAATATAAATATATAAAATGTATTCAAAATTAATCTGTGTGGTATGGAAGGATTGTATTTGGAACATAATAATAATAGTGTACATTTATGATGTGCCATGTCTGTCATTATTGACACTCCTTGCGCTGAATTATCAAATTTGGTGGAGCTTGTTAAAAATGATTTTATGAGACAAAGCAACCATTATACAACACATTGCAAGGTATACAAAGTGAGGTGGTGCATATTGCTGCCAGACCATGCCAGAAACACCAAGGCAAACCCCTTCTCTTTACGATAAGTGTACTGGGTTCTTTTAAGTGCATTACACAACACACAGGACCAATGGCTTTACATCCAATCCGAAGGACGAAACAATAATGGTTAAGTGCGTTGCTTATAAGGACACAAGTGTCAATACCGGGACTCGAACCCACACTCAGCTGATCAGAAACACCAGAGCTTGATTCCGGTGCGTTTGACTGCTCGGCAACGACATGCCAGTGAAAACATATATTCAGAGCAGTTACCAAGGCTGTGTGTTGTAAATTATTGCACATTCAAGAATTCAACAAACTCAGCATTATGAGAAGGGGCTTTCTCCTGTGTTTCTGGCAGATTTGCCAGCACCTTGTAATAATGATAATTGTGTAAAAAACAGTATAGTACAGCACACAACTTCAAAATACAATGTAAAACCAATCAATAACAAACATTTAGGCAAATTTGGGAGCACATGAATATTCCACTGAATTATTCAGGCAATAGGTCTTTCATATTACCCATAATGACGGGATCTGTAGCTTTGGAACAATCAGCTTGTCCTTCTTAATATCTGGCTTCCCTTCTGATGTACTATCAGGAGGAACATCAAATAGCTTTCTGGTTACTGTAGGGAGCTCCTTAGCTGCATCTGACTCTTCCTGATCATCACCAGCCTTGGACAAGTCTGTTGATTTGTTTTCCTGTGGAGCATGAGACTGTGGTTCTGCAGCAACTGATGATGTTTCTCTTAAAACTGCTACGTCTTGGCCTATTGGTGCTGAAGATGTCTGCAGGTGGTTTCTGATAATGCCATTTGGTGTTTTGAAATCTTTTTTGGTATGAACTTTAGAGTTAGCTTTTGTATTGATTGAGGATGATTTAGCTTTTACAGGAGTTGTGATTTTCTTGCTAGGTGATTTACACTTGGTGTCACTTGAAGCGCTGTAGCATTGTTTTCCCTTGCTGCTGCTGCTGCTGGACCCATCTGTCCCCTTAGCCTTTTCAAAATCTTTTTCTTTCTTTATGTTCAATTTTACATCCTTATCTTTAAGCTTTTTTGGTTTAGATATTAACGAAGGAGATGAGCCTTTAGTGGGAGCAACGTGAGGTGAAACAGAAGACCCTCCAGGTTTAGTTTTAGGCACCTGCTTGGAAGTCTCTTTATTCTTCTGTCCATTCTTCCGAAAGGGAGAACCCTTCTTAGAAGATGATGATGACCCAGAAGATTGCTCTTTCTGTGAGGAGACATTACTGATGGACTGACTTGCTGGTTTAGAGGTTGAGGGAGTCTTAATCTGTCCATTGGGAGTGAAGGTTACCTCATTTGGTTCAAAGAGAGGGCGTGTCTTGTTGTCGACAGGTGTCTGGGGTTCTTTAGGAATGCCCAGAAGGTGAGGCATAGAACTCGAGTCCATCACCTCATTCTTGATTTTACTAAAATTGCCCAAAATGTTCTGCAGATCATTATCCACTTCTTTAGTCTGTAAAAAAATTAAACAGAATATTTAAGAATTACAAAATGCTGAATGTATAAACCATGAAAATTAGATGTATTTTTGGGAGGTTTCCTCTTTTATTATAAGAAAGCTAGAACCATTTTAGCCCTTTTCACATGAAAACAACATCATTCTTTGCAAAATGTTCTTGATGTTTGTGAAATATTACAAAATCAGCTTCATGTGAAAGGACAGTAAATGTTTATATGTGCTACATTCCTTGCTACATTTTGTCAAACATTGAGAAATGTTGTCGTAGGTCTGGACCTAAGACAAAACCATCAGCAAGCAGAAGTTTTTACGAAGGGTGTGTGCATATTCATCGTTTGAAGGGAACCTTTGTTAATTGAATGACGTCCTGTGGGTAATCTCCTATACTACGCACCCGTGTCAACTTTTTTTGTAGCACCTTTTGCATCGCGACAAGATGAACTATCATAACTGTTAACTGGAGCTGTATCCATTAACACCGGTGCTGCTTTTTGCGGAAATTTCTTAACTCTGTTCGTCATAGAAATACAGTGAAATCAACCACAAAATTAAGAAAACTTGCTAATTTGAAAAGACAGATGCATAGTTGAAGCATGGACGAAACTGGTAGGAAGGTCTCAATTCCTGCAAGATGGCTCTCGCCTTGAAACCGGTGGCATCGACGGCAATGGTGCCCTGCGCCATTGCCGTCGATACCCTCAGAATCACACCAACGGCAATGGTGCCCTGTGCCATTGCCGCAATGCCCTCACATCACACCGACGGCATTGGTGCCCTGTGCCATTGCCGCGATGCCCTCACATCACACCGACGGCATTGGTGCCCTGTGCCATTGCCGCGATGCCCTCACATCACACCGACGGCATTGGTGCCCTGTGCCATTGCCTCGATGCCCTCAGAATCACACCAACGGCATTGGTGCCCTGTGCCATTGCCGCAATGCCCTCAGAATCACACCGACGGCATTGGTGCCCTGTGCCATTGCCGCGATGCCCTCAGAATCACACCGACGGCATTGGTGCCCTGTGCCATTGCCGCGATACCCTCAGAATCACACCGACGGCATTGGTGCCCTGCGCCATTGCCGCGATACCCTCAGAATCACACCGACGGCATTGGT
This sequence comes from Plazaster borealis, assembly GCA_021014325.1. Lineage (NCBI taxonomy): Eukaryota > Metazoa > Echinodermata > Asteroidea > Forcipulatida > Labidiasteridae > Plazaster > Plazaster borealis. The sequence goes on along the minus strand of CM037457.1, from coordinate 611,737 downwards.
GCCCTGCGCCATTGCCGCGATACCCTCAGAATCACACCGACGGCATTGGTGCCCTGCGCCATTGCCGCGATACCCTCAGAATCACACCGACGGCATTGGTGCCCTGTGCCATTGCCGCGATGCCCTCACATCACACCAACGGCATTGGTGCCCTGTGCCATTGCCGCGATGCCCTCACATCACACCAACGGCATTGGTGCCCTGTGCCATTGCCGCGATGCCCTCAGAATCACACCGACGGCATTGGTGCCCTGTGCCATTGCCGCAATGCCCTCACATCACACCGACGGCATTGGTGCCCTGTGCCATTGCCGCGATGCCCTCAGAATCACACCAACGGCATTGGTGCCCTGTGCCATTGCCTCGATGCCCTCAGAATCACACCGACGGCATTGGTGCCCTGTGCCATTGCCGCGATGCCCTCACATCACACCGACGGCATTGGTGCCCTGTGCCATTGCCGCAATGCCCTCACATCACACCGACGGCATTGGTGCCCTGTGCCATTGCCGCGATGCCCTCAGAATCACACCAACGGCATTGGTGCCCTGTGCCATTGCCTCGATGCCCTCAGAATCACACCAACGGCATTGGTGCCCTGTGCCATTGCCGCGATGCCCTCACATCACACCGACGGCATTGGTGCCCTGTGCCATTGCCGCGATGCCCTCAGAATCACACCGACGGCATTGGTGCCCTGTGCCATTGCCGCGATGCCCTCAGAATCACACCGACGGCATTGGTGCCCTGTGCCATTGCCGCGATGCCCTCACATCACACCAACGGCATTGGTGCCCTGTGCCATTGCCGCAATGCCCTCACATCACACCGACGGCATTGGTGCCCTGTGCCATTGCCTCGATGCCCTCAGAATCACACCGACGGCATTGGTGCCCTGTGCCATTGCCTCGATGCCCTCAGAATCACACCGACGGCATTGGTGCCCTGTGCCATTGCCTCGATGCCCTCAGAATCACACCAACGGCAATGGTGCCCTGCGCCATTGCCGCAATGCCCTCACATCACACCGACGGCATTGGTGCCCTGTGCCATTGCCGCGATACCCTCAGAATCACACCGACGGCATTGGTGCCCTGTGCCATTGCCGCAATGCCCTCACATCACACCGACGGCATTGGTGCCCTGTGCCATTGCCGCGATACCCTCAGAATCACACCAACGGCAATGGTGCCCTGCGCCATTGCCGCAATGCCCTCACATCACACCAACGGCAATGGTGCCCTGCGCCATTGCCGCAATGCCCTCACATCACACCAACGGCAATGGTGCCCTGCGCCATTGCCGCAATGCCCTCACATCACACCAACGGCATTGGTGCCCTGTGCCATTGCCGCAATGCCCTCAGAATCACACCGACGGCATTGGTGCCCTGTGCCATTGCCGCAATGCCCTCACATCACACCAACGGCAATGGTGCCCTGCGCCATTGCCGCAATGCCCTCAGAATCACACCAACGGCATTGGTGCCCTGTGCCATTGCCGCAATGCCCTCACATCACACCGACGGCAATGGTGCCCTGCGCCATTGCCGCAATGCCCTCAGAATCACACCAACGGCAATGGTGCCCTGCGCCATTGCCGCAATGCCCTCAGATCACACCGACGGCATTGGTGCCCTGTGCCATTGCCGCAATGCCCTCACATCACACCAACGGCAATGGTGCCCTGCGCCATTGCCGCAATGCCCTCAGAATCACACCAACGGCAATGGTGCCCTGCGCCATTGCCGCAATGCCCTCAGATCACACCGACGGCATTGGTGCCCTGCGCCATTGCCGCAATGCCCTCACATCACACCGACGGCATTGGTGCCCTGTGCCATTGCCGCGATACCCTCAGAATCACACCAACGGCAATGGTGCCCTGCGCCATTGCCGCAATGCCCTCACATCACACCAACGGCAATGGTGCCCTGCGCCATTGCCGCAATGCCCTCACATCACACCGACGGCATTGGTGCCCTGTGCCATTGCCGCAATGCCCTCAGAATCACACCGACGGCATTGGTGCCCTGTGCCATTGCCATGATGCGCAATGAAAACAGATAATCAATCAGCGATCGTAAAATTTGTATGAAGGGACATCAGTTATTATATATCCTATGTGTATATCATTTATTTGATAAATCTCAAATGTGCAGAACTATTACAATCTATCAAGACTAATATCCTCTAATACTTCAAATAATTCATAGGAATTTTTTCCTGCATACCTTGATTGGTTCAGAGAATGTTGGTCCCATGAATGAACTGCGAGGTCGTGCCCCCGGCATTTCCAAACGCCGCTTCCTCTGGGCAAGAGAACGTGCACTCTCCCTGTCCACCATGGTCCTGGTTTATACAAACAGAAGGAACAAATACATTGTAAATAATCAATATCTTCCTTATACAGGTCTTTGCCTCATTACTCCAACCTCTCTCACCCTATTTTATGATAGGGTTACAAAATACATTTGTTCTAACTCTTTTCACAGCATTTGTCATCAAAAACTTGCTATTTAGATCCACAAATGTTAATTCAAATTGTCGTTTTGTTGTTTCAAAAATTTCAGAATAAACTCCAGTGAATTCATCTTACCAATGAGGCTTCTCTAATGCTGACATTTTTACTCATAGAAGTTTTATCCACTTTCTAAGAAACTGGGTTGATATCAAGTTCTACAAAAGGTTGTTTTTTTTACGCGATATAAAAAAACTTGACATAAAAAATGTACTGACTAACAATTAGTTAAAAAGTAGAAGCAACAATCTGAAATCGTAAATCCTTATTTGACATTGTAAATTCATAGAGGTTAATAGCGAAATAACATATATTTTCTAGACAATATGTAAAGCATGTTCAATTCACAAGCCATATTAAGTGAATGTAAATGCTTGATAAGTAACCCTGCACTTCAACCCTTGCTATAAATGGTACTGAGTACTACATGTTTGTTATGTTGTCAATTTTGGTGTGATGATGAGTACATGCAGGGAAATCCCCATGCCTACATGTACTATCAGATCAGGCAATGATTTCTACTTCAGTTGCTCAATTGACCCTGCTTTATAAAAAGCATTGGAAACATGTGCAATGTATGTAGGATGTATGTAGGATGCTTGGGACGTGCAGTTTCAGTCAATACCATAAATTCTAACGATGCTTTCTAATATCATAGTGGAATGAATAAATGTGGGTTGACTACATGTATGTTAACGAGAGTGGGAAATCCTGCCAAACCGAAAACACACTTTTATGGCAATTATGTACATTACATGATATAGTCACAGTAAATGTATCCATTAACACAAAGCTGCTAATAATAATATATTGAGAAATCTACTGTGTGTACAATGAGCTAGAAATAGTTTCCCCTTGTATCCACTGTAGATATACACTGTACGTAAACATTAAATTATGCTGCTTTTGTGATAACTCACGGTACATCTGCATGTATATGTACAATAGTTTGACTAAGCCACACATGTACCATTTTCTGATAAATAATATCTCATGTACATGCAGTTCAACATTTAATTGTAATAGTCTGCCCATATCGTACGCAATGCAATGTTTTTAAAATACAAGAACGTATATGTACAAGGCATGCCATTTAACGAAATTCTAACATGATTTACCAATGCCTGTCTCCCACATGAACTATGCCCTCAGATGACCTATTGATGCCTTCCTTTTGACCCATGTGCCCAAATTACCTAGTGTGTAATTATACCTAAGGTGACAAAGTGTTACAGGCTGTCACTTTGATTAACAAGACAGACTGTCATGGCCACAATTATCAACTCTTAATGTCATACCATTCTGATACATGTAAATACAACTGTACTCAAGAAACTAATTAATTGAATTGAATAATTGTTAGCCTGCTGTAGTTTGTGGGACATTGTGGGAACTTGAAAATGAAACTGAAAGAATTTTATTCTTCTACTGGATGTGCCTGCAATATGTATGACAAGGCAAAGGCAAGTGCATGTATGTATGTAATTTAGTCCAATTCTCTCATGTTATATAATAACAGAACAGATTCAATTTCACATCCACAGGATTGATTCATACATGTAGGTAGTGATTTTTCCTCCAAGAGTTCTTATCGTTTGTATCACACTAAACAAGATCAACTCTTAATATCAAACTGTGTGGAATGACTTGACTTGTGATGTAAGCACCATGGTGGTATAATCATCCATTGATATCAGGTGTCAATCCATATCACAAATTATCACTGAAGCCAGACATTGGTCTATTTTTATCATCTTTATGGAGATTAAAGTACCTTATCTTTGTTGTTGTGCATGTATGTAATTGCACATGTGTATGAAATAAATATCATTGTGTACAATATACAAAAAATGCATTGAACATTACTAACATACATAGTTCCTGTCTAAGATACTAAAGTCCTCAATCATCCTGCATGCAGCCACACGTTTGTACTCTACATGGATTACTATACTGTACATCAAAATACAGTACATCTACAACCACTAGATCCATGAAAGGCGACTAATGAATGTAAACGTTCATCCCTGATCTAGTTTTCTTCATGTCTGTAAAGCACCTGACACATCTACTTTGTACCAGAATGACTGCCACTAATGATAATGCACACAACACAAAAACAAACAACAGCAATTGCTCTTTTAACCCACAGGAAATGTTATCTCATAGCAATTGTTTGGGTTTTGGGGTTGGGAATCTTTTTGAGAAAGATAAGTTTCAGCATATTTGCTATTGGATGTTGATCCATTATCATTGGGTGTAGAGAGCTACTCAACATGAATCAATTTCTAGAAATAAAATAACACTTGAAACACAAAGACCGACTGCATAAAATCATATGCACGCACGATTTCAGTCAGTATAATTACTCTTTAAGTACTGTATCTCGAAGACAAAGTCTAGTAACTTGTCACTCTAGTTGTGTACTGCTGCAGAATAACATGGCTATCCCAGTAAATATCCAAGATTATTCATATTACATCAAGGTATCAATGAGGATGGAGTTGCAAATACTTGCTCTGGATAGTTGACCATGGGTGACTTCCAGCTGTCAAAGTCATCATCTGACATATTGCACATCCTAGTACACCAATAATCCTACGTACATGTATAACAAGGACGGCATAAAGACCTCCCTTTAATTCTACATGTATGCTTTCCATATTTTTTTCGTATTTGAAGTTGGGTCGGTCAATAAAATTAAAAAACAGGCCAAAAAAGACAAATTTCCCTTTCCTGTTTGTATAACTGTCTTATAAAATTATGCCAAATGCACACTTGTATATTGATTTATTTATTCCCACGAATTAAGTCCTGCTTGTGGCTAGAAACACATAAATACTTCAACCACACTTGTCTTAATAGTTACCAAATACCAGGCATTAGAACCATGAATGCCACTGTGATGTATTTGGCCGTAACATCTCAACAGTGGGTTAGGAATTGCTCAGTATAATCTCAAAAACAATTTAGTCTTTGTTTTGTTTCTATTTAACTTATTTGTTTGTTGGAGTACATAGATTCCTCATTGAAACCCAGCTCAAGTGGCGTGTCGTGGCCGAGTGGTCGAGTTCGTCAGACCCAAGCTCTAGTGTTGTCAGCAGTTGAGAGTGGGTTCGAATCCCGGTCATGACACTTGTGCCCTTGAGCAAGGCACTCAACCATAATTGCTGCGTAAAAAGTTGGGAAGGTAGTGCATTCTGCCCTACCAGCCAGGCTCCTAGTGGATGATACCCATGTCTATATCCTTACGGACTGTGAAGGGGGTAACCCTGTTTCAGCCCCATGAGTACATGTAGGTGGCAAGGTGCCCCTGGTGGCAGTTAATTTTGGTCAATAGCCCAAATCAATGTCTGTGGCCTTGTGATGTAAGGCGATCTCTCATAAGTCTTTTTTTTAAGTCACATGAGTTAGCCCTGACAAACATCCACTATACCTTCTGTCAAAGGTCAATGTTCAACTGTTGTTTAATTTTCACAATAAATGGCAACAAAATATCGTTTACCAGGCATGTTTTTTTCATAATCAGGAGCCCATTATTTTTGTTTTTAACTTAAGCAACTATGACTACCCACCATTCTTAAAGTAAAATTGTCCAAATGTTTGAAGATTGCTGCATGTTGCCATCTTTCATGAATGTGACATCACATCACCAGAACTGCCTCTACTCTACCCCACTTCATGAGCAGGCTAGTGGTGGCTGGGCTGACTCAGACTAGCCAGCAGCATGACATTATGAGCTACTCTAACAACACAGGGAGACCTAAGTCACATACCCATCCTAGTAATGGTACCTAAAGCAAACTCAACTTATTCAAATCCGAGACGCATTATTTTTTTCTGGAATTGTTGAGATTTCACTAGAAATGTTAAACAACAAAATAATAGCAGTGGGTGCGTTTGAGTAGCTTCCTGAGTCAGCCCAGGGTCTCCCTGTGTCGTTTGAGTAGCTCATGATGTGATGAATACCCTGCTTGTGAAGCGGTGTACATGAATGAATAGTGGGGAAAGACCGGGTTAGTTACATGTACGTCACATTCATGTAAAGAGATGGAGACATACGGTGTACATGTACATAACACATGAACAGTGGAGGAAGACTGGATTATTTACATGTATGCCACATTCATGTAAAGAGATGGCAACATTCTGTGATGTTAAAATTTGGAAAATTGTGTATAGTACTTAAGAACGGTACGTAGCCAATAGTTTAAGTCACCAAATTTCAAAACAAAAGTAATGGGCGCCTGATAAAACCAACTTACACCTGGCAAACAACAATTATTTCTGAAACATTTTTTGTGAAATTAACAGCTAGAGCGTTGACCCACACAAATTACAAACTGTTCGGTCTTTCATTTATTTAGTCCTTTTCGGGGCTTAATCATGTGACTTGACTGGGGAAGCTACTCAAACACACCCTAGTTCAACTATGGCTGTTTTTGTATTATTTGGGGATCTTTCTTTGTTTTGGGGTGGGTTTTTTGTACACACTGTTTCACTGATCCTGCCTAAAATCCTGAATCTATGTATTGTCCGACTGAGAGCATCATGGTTTTGTGTCAAAGTTCCTATTAAGAAGCTTTTTGACAGTTGTCAATTATGAAAGGAAATAGTTGTTTGTAATTGCAAATATTATTCTTCTTCACCACATACCATAACACCAACAGTTTCAATAACATCCATTGTAAATGAATAACCCATCTAAATATTTTGTTTCCTTTTCTAAGAACATAATTTCTGGGAACAGGGTTCAGCTAGTTTCTATCTACTGTCATTCACACAGGGTTCAACTAGTTCCCATTATCCTTTGACACACAAATGCATACTGTTATAATGTAGTAACTTCCTGATAAGGATCAGGGTCACGCTGTTACCCACTCAGTGCTCTATGGTTATCACATCATACTTTTTACCTATCACAGTCACACTGACATATGTCCACAGGTACAAGACAAAGTAAGAGTAAGAGTAAGAAGTATAAAACAAATTGACTAGTTTCAAACAGAAATCTCACTAAGTATTAAGCTCATAACAGTAATAGTATCAATCCTTCAGATAAATATTTCAGTCTGAAATAGGCTACCGTCAAATTCCAGGAAAGTAACATTAGGAAACCCAACAAATCACCGCTGATAATCTCAATTGCCAGCTGCATATGAAAGCATGGCTTTCTCTATGATCCAAGTAAGCCTAATGTGCACAAAAATCCTGGGGAAAAAACCCACTTAACAGTCCTTAGAGGCGGGGCGAGTGGGGGGGGGGGTCAGTAAACTTAATCTCTGAATTTGATGAAATTTTCACAGGTTGGTCGTGTGGTGTGTTTATTAAGAACTAGAGGGTTTGAATGAATCATAACATTTTGTTAAAACAATGTAAACTACTTTCATTTTAAAAGCATCGTACACGTTCGGTAATGACTCTGATAATTAATGGCAATAAAAACTTACTTGGTAAGAAGTACAGCTTTGGATAGTATAATGCATTTTGAGAAACTTTTCACTTCGAAGTACTGCGGTTCTGGAAAAATATATCCCTTTTTATCCCCCAAAACATTTGAATCTGAGAAGCGTTAACGCTTCTCAGAGTGTGTATTCCAATGCAGATTATTCCTTCTGCGCGGACATAACCGCTCCAAATTTTCGGAAATGTCTCAAAAACGCTACCACATTTGAAATGAAATTTTCACAGGTTAGTTTTATGGTACATGTATATATCTACAACTATATATAGGTTTGAAACAAACAATGGGCTCCAATTGCCAAACGTGTACAATGCCTTTAAGGATGGTCAAAAAAGTTTTTTAAGTATTACTTTTTTGCATTATAAAAGGTAAGACTGGAGATGTTAAGTTTGTGCTTAGTTCCTCATCATACACATAAATGAGGTAATTACAGAATGTTATAAAGAAAAGAAGAAAAATGCACTAAGTTCACATAATATATACAACAGAGTTGTGAAGTGACACTTTGGGGAAAACAAGGAATATGATAAGTAGATCAATAATGTGTTTATCATCTGGTATGAATGAGATTTTAATTAGGTGTTCCAAACTACTTAAAGACCGTATGGCAATATGTGAATGACAAGCCTATGTGCCGAGATACAACGTTTGTGCTAAGAGAATTTTCACGTGAGATAACACTGTACAACATTTTTGCAAAAGTGAGATACAACGTTTTTGCACTGACGCGACGAAATGTTGTATTGAATGATAGCCGGAAAGCATGTCAGGTTCCAAACTCCTTGGTTCATGATTGGCTCTGGATGGACTTTTGTTGTTAAAAATGTGTACAATGCTGGGGCGATCCCAATGGGACATTATCACCTACAATATCAAATTTTACATGTAACACACCCTGGTTTTTTTTACACACCCTGTTTCATTAATCCTGCGTAAAAACCTGCTGAATGACATCAACACTTTTAAACACTTGACAGCTGAAGACACTGGACAGCATAAAGCTCAGATGACTTTCAGTTAAATCCGTCTCTGTTTCTATCAATCAAATGCTGAAAACATACAACCAAGTCCTATATTTGCGTATAATCAACATACAATACAGTACGTGTATTAAATTCCACGCAGAGAACAATACTAAGTCTAATTCGCCGTATTTTTGACCGCGTGAGGGCGTTTGTGGACCAATTTTTACGTGATGAAAAACAAGTAAACAAACAGGGTTTTTTCATTTTTGTTATTATTATGTTTATGTTTTTCGTCAATGATGCAAGAAAACTACATACAGGCAATAAAAATAAGATGAAACTGTAATTGTATTGCAAGACATTCTCTGAAGAAAGCGCCCTCACGCGATCAAAAATATGGTCAATTACAATTGCCACATTTAAATTTTCTCTCAACAAAACCAACACTAATCAGTCAACACAATGCATTTCACTGCCACTCATCTACGTGTGTAGTAGACCTGCGCTATTGACTTTACATGATGCAATGCTTTTATTCACAGAAAAACCACAGTATTCTAATTGCTTATGTTTTGGATTTTGATTTCAAATATTAATGACTAACAAACTGCTTCAATTTATTTAATCATGACGGGACTACAAACTTTGAATTATTTTAATCGAAACAGGGTCCTCACTTGAACTCCATAAACTTTACGTAAACTTCCTGGTAAATATGTTCCTTTCTATTATTCTGAAATGTATTACAAAATAGGCCTACATAATTTTATTTTTACCTTCACAACAAACTTGCTTTTCTATCAGAATATTGTACATTATTCCAATCAACATTGTCTGTGTAATTGTTTTGCAATAGACTGTGCAAGTCTTGCGCGCATTCAAACTTCCGGGACCAATGTGGTCCCAACCATACAGAGTTTTACGTGGGCGAGATTTTGTTTTGTAAATTATATTAGTTTAACTTAGTGTATAGTTTATGACCATGAAAATTAATGTTTGTTGTTGTGAACCTAATACTTTGTGATACAAAACATGAAAGTAAAATCAATTCAACAATATAATGAAGACAACCTGAGAATTAACCTTGACCTCAGCTTCTGGTTACTGCAAAAAATTAAGAATTTTGTGCTCACTTCCGATCACAAAACTTATGTAAACGCTTGTTTTGGATGTGCGATGCTAACCGCCAGAAGCTGTAATTGCAACGCGAAGCCTTTTCATTGCAGTCTATGGTTGTTGAAGCATCATCGTCCTCTATAAACTGCGTCACGCGTCAATTTTACGCCCGTGTGACCATCGCGAATCCGGGTCAGGGGTTTCTAAAAAGTTAAGATCAAATAAGCATCCTTGTCCCAGAGTTTTAATTTTGTTTCAATAATAGTTTACACATTATTTGGGTGTTTATAATCAAAGCTAAAAATAGTTTTATAAAAATTTTAATCAGTATTTTTGTTGTTCAGATTTTATCATGAGATAAAATTTAAAATGAAGATTTGATTTCAGAAAAAGAAACTTTCTTTGAAGTGTTTTCTCGTTCCGCTTTGCGCGCGACTTGCACAGTCGATGCTGAGTAATAACATCTACATGTTTGAAATCTTTTTCTTTCAAATAAACATCTATATTATGCAGTCTACCATAACAGCCTGGGAAATAGGCTGGCCCCTGTTCAGGTTGTGATATTACCACTTTGAGAGTTCTAACAAACAGGTAACCCAATGAAGATGGCAGTAACAGTGTAAAAGGTTGACTGCCCATACAGGGGGCTAGGGAACAGTGATCGGGTACTTTAGTACCTCTCTTCATATTGTTCCCTGGTGGGGAAGATAGATGTCCATGCGTCATCTCCAGTGCTATGCGCTATGACTAAGCTAGAATATAACAGACAAACAAATCTCATTCCTCAAAGGTTGTTTGCAATGATGCTACTTGTACCTTGGAGGCAACACTGACAGAGAGACAAGACCCTTGTTATTTACAATTGATGAACAAAATTCAGACCTGTGTAAATACATGTATGTACATGTATTGGAAGAACTAATAATTATCAAATTACGCTATGTATGCTTGAAATGTTCAATACATTATCATCAAGTCGGCCACAGCTGGGCTTTGATGAGACTGCCCAATTCTCTGTTCCGCCATAAGGGTGGCAATATACAATTATAGCATGTTTACTGCTACTTACAGACAAACTATAGGACTAGTAAATATGGTATTGTACAGGTAAAAGACAGGCTTTACAAACTTTTTGTACACATAGTGTTGACATAGAGCACATGTAAATTGTGTGAATTCAACAACCTTGAAGAACTGTCCAAGATTAGTAACTGGAGTGCAAGTATAGACCATGTGAACTTTGTTTACAATAAGTGTGACCTTGTGCATTCTTTGGGTATTCTGGCAGGCAAGATACTACACAGGTCCTAGGGGAAAGTTGACATTTTGTGTCATAATTTCCACATAAATCCAAGAATTATGAAAGTAAAAGCTGGACAAGTTTTGAGATGTGCCCCCTTTCATCATATCATAAGTTGATAGGAATTAGACAGTGCAATCTCCATAAAATATAAGATTTTATGTTTTATTCCATTAGTCTGTGTACAAATCATGCCTGCAGGAAGTCCAGGCTCTGTGGCTCTTTTGTAAACATGTGATGTCACAGGTCACATCGTAATATTGAAGAGGTCTGGACAGTCTATAGGTCTAGACAGAGCTATAGCCAGTCCATCAGTCCTCAACCCTAGCCACTCCATCAGCACTCAGCCCTATCCACTTGATCAGTACATCAATGGGTAAATTACATTATTTTTTCTTAGCCATAGTCACTCAATCAGTCCTCAGCCCTAGAGCCACTCCATCAGTCCTCAGCCCTAGCCACTCTCAGCCCTAGCCACTCCATCAGTCCTCAGCCCGAGCCACTCCATCAGTCCTCAGCCCTAGCCATTCTCAGCCCTAGCCACTCCATCAGTCCTCAGCCCTAGCCACTCCATCAGTCCTCAACCCCTAGCCACTTCATCAGTCCTCTGCCATAGCCACTCCATCAGTCCTCAACCCCTAGACACTCCATCAGTCATCAGCCCTAGCCACTCCATCAGTCCTCAGCCCTAGCCACTCCATTAGACCTAAGCCCTAGCCACTCCATCAGTCCTCAGCCCTAGCCACTCCATTAGACCTAAGCCCTAGCCACTCCATCAGTCCTCAGCCCTAGCCACTCCATTAGACCTAAGCCCTAGCCACTCCATCAGTCATCAGCCCTAGCCACTCCATCAGTCCTCAGCCCTAGCCACTCCATCAGTCTTCAGCCCTAACCACTCTATCAGTCCTCAGCCATAGTCACTCCATCAGTCCTCAGCCATAGCCACTCCATCAGTCCTCAGCCATAGCCACTTCATCAGTCCTAGAGCCACTCCACCAATCCTCAGCCCTAGCCACTCCATCAGTCCTCAGCCCTAGCCACTCCATCAGTCCTCAACCCCTAGCCACTCCATCAATCATTAGCCCTAACCACTCCATCAGTCCTCAGCCATAGCCACTTCATCAGTCCTCAGCCATAGCCACTCCATCAGTCCTCTGCCATAGCCACTCCATCAGTCCTCAACCCCCAGCCACTCCATCAGTCCTCAGCCCTAGTCACTCCATCAGTCATCAGCCCTAGACACTCCATCAGTCCTCAGCCCTAGCCACTGCATTAGACCTAAGCCCTAGCCACTCCATCAGTCCCCAACCCTAGCCACTCCATTAGACCTAAGCCCTAGCCACTCCATCAGTCCTCAGCCCTAGCCACTCCATCAGTCCTCAGCCCTTGCCACTCCATAGCAGTCAGCCGTAGCAAGTAGCCACTCAATTAGTCATCAGCCCCAGTCACTCCATCAATCATCAGCTATAGCTGTTCTATCAGTCCTCCACCCTAGCCACTCCATTAGACCTCAGCCATAGCCACTCCATCGGCAGCCCTTGCCACCCCATAATAAGCCTTCTTATTTAACCCACTTCTCAGCCCTTGCCATTATATATGTACAAAAGACACATCAGGCCAAGCACTCAATGGCCCAGACAGAATTCCCCTATATATAGTGCATGGCTATTGTATGAAACCTAGGTTCTCTTACATGTACAGCCATCAGCCCTAGCCACCCTCAAAGATCAGCCAGAGCTTCATTTGTACAATAGAATGTAGGTATATAGGATTTGAGGCATTGCATGGTGAGATATCAAGTCTCCTGACGATGACTAGAGCAAGCTAGTCGAAACGTTGAGACCAATCCAAGAACTGACTCCGCGGTAGTACAGTTAATTACGATCCTATAAGCTAAAGTAGTAGTCCCAGCCTATTTCTACACCTTCCGCCCAGGTAATAGTTAATAAACAGGACAGTTCTTTTCAGAACTGAGAAGTCTCCCGAACAACCGAACAATCTACTCCGCGGTAGTAGAATTAAGCAAGACAGTTCTCTAAGAACAAACTCTACCTGGCAAGTAGATACACACATGGTGTTACCGCAAACCAAATATATAGAATGTAGGTACTTTACATAATATGTAGATGAGCCTAGCTAAATTATCTGTGAATAGTAAAATTCTCAGCCATCAACATGACAATTGACCCCAGACACCTACAAAAATTGTACATGTACTGTACATGTACATGGCCTGAATATTCAGTGCCTTGGAAAGTGCAGTGGGTGCCAAGTAGCATCCATGTGTACACGTATGTCTGGAATTGTAGCTAGCCCCCTAAGCCCATGTTTCTTGGTCAGCTTTTGTGGAGCCAATGCAATGTATACAATATTAAATGCAAAATTGCTTTAAGATTGTACGTGATACATAACAAATAATACCAGCATATTTAATTATTGTTTATTTTCAATCTTCACTTCAATTTTATAACAAAAACCTGAATATGTACATGTGGACAGTTACATGTACATGTAGTATAGAAAAACACTCACACATACAAATACACGGGTGTTACAAATTTGTAAACACAACCTAATCTTAGCATCACCTTCCAAAATTTCAGAAAGTACTTTGTATACCAATATGTAGGCCATACTTGTACATACTGCATGTGTCCAGGTTTACAGGTTTACTGCAAACAACAACTACGATACATACAGCATGCATGGCTCCCATACTGTCAGGACTGTCAAGCCTAATTACTTAATAGGCCCACAACTGCAACCTCCTGCAGTTGTGCCTGCATACTAAGTATTACATGTGTAGTTAGGGTGCCCTGGTTTCAGGTCAACACCGAAATGCACTGAATGAATCAAAATGTACACAGATGGTGCCCAAGTTTGGCAAAGTTTGGCAAAGTTTGGCAAATTATGCAGCCACCAGCCACACAAAAAATGTATTATATAACACCCAAATAGCTCCTTATCATTTGATTTGAGGATTGTAGATCTACATGTATACTACTGTATGCCCTATAGGCTATATGTGGCAGAGGGTGGTCCACCCCATCGTACCCATACTTAAATACACTCTTTTCCTCTTGTACAGAAGTACCCCCCCCCTCCCTAAAATCATCTGTAGAAATCTTGAGATTCCCAGAACACATTGAAGACACAATAGGGGGGAACACCATGCAACATATTGAGCACCAAATGTGTCAATCACACCAGCATTCATTAATCCAACATCCTTTAAGCTGTGCATTTTAATAACAATCATTCACCATGCAATTTTATCCTAGCCTTTTTCACTATTGCATGCTTAACCACTGAACAAAACACTCTTGTAGCGGATACCAGGTGGGAAATTCATTACAAATTGTTTCCCCTTAAATGGGTACAAATATCGACATAATTTTTAAAAAAATTATTGTTCATCCTCTGATTGTTTTCACTGAACAAAATGTTTAAGAATAGATTTTTCGCTGAAAGTTTTTTAAAAATCTGTCCATTCATTCTCTAGTTTTTTGTTTTTTTTAATGGTTTTTGCCTATACTCAGTTGCATGCCATGATCATCATGCCACAATCGCAATATTTTTCGTCGGTTGACGGACGGGTACATTTGCCATAGGTAATTATAAGGTTTCTGAGTGAGGCAACGTACACATCTTAAACAGGTATAATAAATATTGTTTAAGCTAAGTAAATGTTGTTTATTAAATTATTAAATTTATGAAGCAGGTAGCCTACACAAAAACATTTTTTAACGAAAGTTCTCTGGTGTAAACAGTGTATTTACAACATTTGAAAATATTACCACCCTCAGAAAAAATGGACTCATCAAGGCTGTCTCATTGGCCGGCCGCCTATGCCACAACAACTGTGTTCAAATGTCCAGTACACACACACGCAGGATACATGTACATGTACTACACAATATGTTTGCACAATGGTATCGGTTTTGTACATGGAGCAAAAGTCAAATTAGATTATTTTCAATGTTGGTGGGGGCGTTATTGGCATTATCCCCCCCCCCCCCCCCCCGCCGATCTTGTACATTTTGTTAATTCTTAGTTTTATTCTCCAATCAAAATGACAAAGATATACTTGGATAGGATAGAAAACAAATACAATGAATGATTTGCATTTGTGCAATGGAGAGAATATTTTCATTTGTTGAAAGATGGAAAATGTTCCATTCAACTCAGCTTCACCTCATTGAATGGAACATTCCATAATTCAGTTCATGACAAATATTCTCACCAAAGCATTCATAAACATTCATTATTTGTGTACATTTTTTAAGTAGCATGAGCAAGCCTTTACATTTGGTAAATGTATGCGTAAATCCAGTGATTGGTAGTAGTTCCAACAACCATAATGTCTTTATAATTACTTCCACAAATATTCACTTTACAGCCTGGCGAAAATTTCAATAAAATCTCCACTTGCCTACAGGTCTTGTTTGTGTACTAGTAGCACAGAACATTCACGGGACCAGAACAGTTTTTATAAGACCTGAAATAATTCTTTTGTTTTATTGGAGAGTTGGAACTGCAATACTAATACATTGTAAATCTTTAAAAAGTACATACATGTTTTGAAAACACTAGATTGCAGGACTTGTTCGGTTGTGGGGTTATTGGCAAAGAACCAAAATCACTGGACTGTGTCCAGAGGTCCAGTTGGTATTTCATGCCATGATGTAGGCCATCCACACTGACAGTCTTATGACAAAAGTAATCACTCATTTGTAATTGTCAGTATCCTATTCCTACCTATAAAGTGCTACAAGCTGCATGTACACACAACTGTATAAGGTGAAGCGTTTCAAACATTGATTTAATGGTATGACGTAATCGATGACGTCATCATCTCGAAAAGGTTGCGGCTTTATCTTCATACTAAGGTCCAAATACATGGTAAGTTTCAAGTCCGTACGACCTTTCCTTTTTGCGAAAATTGCGAGAGAAGGTTCATAGGAAGACGCCACGGGAAGACAAAAAAAACAGTACAATATTAACAGGTTTTCGGCTGTTATAACCGAACACCTCAGAAAAAGAAGAAGATGGAGAAGAAAAACAAAACAGAACAATAACAAGCGGTGTTCGGCTGGGGCCCGAACACCTAATAATGTATAGACCCAACAATTACATCACAATATAAAACATTATGTAAAATAATGTAAATAAATGTAGCTGCAGATGTTCAGGAATGCTATATTTTCAACGATGGTAGACCGTAGGTGGTGTCACCACCCCCTCCCCCCCCCCACCAGTGTTGAAGGTCTCACCTGAGGTCTCGGTCTAGAGACCAAATTTTTCAGGTCTTATTTTGAGGTCTCGAAATGTTGAGGTCTCGGTCTTGTCTCAGTCACTTGTCTCGAATAGTCTCAGTCCGAGACCTTGCCGAGACCCATTAAAAACTCCAGAATGTTTGAAGTTGATTATTGGATGAACCGCTTTTGGTTTATGGTTTAATATCTGTATCACCAGGCAATTATTCACCAGCAGAATGAACTGTGCATGTCCTGAGTATTCGTTAACAAATCGCATGTCACATAATGTGTGTCAACCATTGAATGGCAACGTATGTATGACATAGCCAACACAACAGGCAAGTTACATATAAACCATGTAACCTGCGACATCACATGTTTACAAATAAGCCACAGAGCCTGGACTACTTGCAGGCACGATTTGTACACGTCTCAATGGAAAAACAACATTGAATCTTATATTTTATGGAGATTGCACAGTCTGATTTGTATCAACTTTTTAAATGAAAGGGGCACATCTCAAAACTTGTCCAGCTGTTATTTTTTATAACTCTTTAATTGATGTGAAAGTTGTGACACAAAATGTAACATGTACAGGTTACAATGTACATGGATAGACCATAGACTATGTAAACTTTGTTTACAAAAAGAGTGACCTTGTACATTCCAGGGCCTTTCTGGCAGGCAAGATACTACACTGGTCACATGGGAAGTTCTACATTTTTGTCATAATTTCCACATAAATTCAAAAGTTATAAAGTAACAGCTGAACATTGATCAAGTTTTTAGATGTGCCCCCTTCTTCATATAAAAAGTTGATAAAAATCAGACAATACAATTGCCATAAAATATAAGATTCAATGTTGTTTTTCCGTTGAGGTACAAATCGTGCCTGCAAAGTGCAAGTAGTCCAAGCTCTGTGGCTCTTTTATAAAAACGTTCATGTACATATTTAACAGGTTACATGGTCTGTATGTAGTCGTATTGACAGGACGTACAGTGATCTGGAAAAATATATACCATACATCGGGGTCTTGTTGACAATGTAATGTCAAGTAATTCCTTGATCATTAAATTTGTTTTTAATTTTAAGGAGTATGAAGAGTTTGTGGACAACACAATCAGGGCAGTGCAAAGCATTCGGCCCCCTACAAGTTTTGTTTTCTATTAAATCGCGTCCTGAACAGACAGGGACCAGTTCAGATTTGTGAGTTGTGTTCACAAAGTAAAGTACATACAGACAACTTTACTTACTTAGGACTAATCATATTACCCCCAAAACAATTGAATCAACAGAACTCAGCTTTTAAAGCTAACAAGAGAAAACTTTCCACACGTGGGCCCAGGATGTGTGTGCATTAAAAAGTGGAAATGGATATTTGCCATGTTTGCAGTGTTTTTCTTAGTTTAAATGGAAAAAGCAAAAATTGTTTTGACTTATTTCTGTCCATGTTTAAAAAAGGAATCAAGCTAGTACATGTATGACTAGGACTTTTTTTGTTACCGAAATTTAACAGCACATAGGTGCAGCCCTCTTGAATTGAGGGCTGCTTCACATGTCAAGTTTTATTGAAAAATTGTTTTTCAAAGTATTGAAATTTTTCAATGAGGTCTCAGTCTCGGTCTCGGTCTCGAACAGTTACATGTAGGTCTTGGTCTCGGTCTCAGACTGTAAGGTCTAGGTCTTGGTCTCGGTCTCAGAAGATGAGGTCTCGGTCTCAGTGTCGGTGTCGGACTTTTGAGGTCTTGACTCCATCACTGCCCCCCACCCTGAGACCGCCGGACTTGTTGGGTTATGAGTTTACGGGCCCAATGCTAAAATTACTTTCTTTGGGGCTGTGGTCCAGTGTTAAGTGTTAAAATTGTCTCCTCTCTTTATAGATTTGAACAAAATAAAAATAATTAGTCATATCCCAGTTCAAACACAAAATGTTCATTTTGTAACATATAAAACAAGTTGTACAATTATGTACAATTGTACATACCTAGACCATTGTACTGCATCTGAATATTAAATCTTGCCCTGACGGGGATTTCAACCAAAAGGACTTACATACATGTACATTATTGTAAGTGATATGCCAACAATGTTGTCAAGATACCACATCATTATACATAGGTGGCTTACACTGGCTGTACTTGTATGGCAATGATATGTGGATAACACTTACGTACATTCTCTTTACTCTTCACAACAAAAACAGTATGTGTAAATGCATACATTTGTCCTTAGCGAGTGTAAATGTTCATGTTCCTCCAACCATAAACCACAATCCTTCCCAGAATAATTAAAACCTACTATTTGAACAAATTTTAGTTGGAAAAATCTAAGCAATAAATTCATGAGAAAAAAAACTAAAAGTAAGTCAGGAAATAAAATGTAATGCTACCTATAGTTGAGTCAAAGTAATCATTATTGTTGGTATCAATTGCATTATTGTCAACAAAATCAAATTCAAATCTTATGTACATGAACAGACAATCAGCAGCATTTTAAAAAGCCTATCTGCCATATTACCACAGCTACAATGCAGAAGAGACTTTCAAAGCCAATATCAGATTGAGTCTGATTTAAGATTCTACACTGATAATCTTTCATATATGACAAAAACTAAACCACAACCTACAGTGGGTAAATTGTTGGCCTGGTAACTCAGATTGCAATCAATAGTAATCTTCCTCATCACAATCTACTTTATAGTATGATGACTGAACTTGGGTTGTCAGTATAATGAATAGAAGTAAAAACCAGCTGCCTACAACATACCTAAACTCATCAGTTTGTTGGTACACCTATATGCGATGCTTAGGCATCCTAGTGAATATGCAGCCATACATGTTTTATCTGTGTCAGTTCACAATTCAGTTAGAACTTGAGTTTTATTATTGTTATTATTATTATCATTAATTAGAATGATTTGCTTACCTTCACTGTTACATGAAAGTTTGAAGCTGTCAAATCAGCACTAAAATAAATAATGATGTGGTTTCCTTTTTGTGGCCTACGGAGCCCGGGAAGGGACAGGGGAAGAAAAAAATTATCCTGTTTGTAAACTAACATGATACCAAACTGTATGCACACACACAGACAAGTATCTGAAATAGACTGTGCAAGTCTCGTGATGCGTATTCGAACTTCCGGGACCATTGTGGTCCCAACCATGGAGTTTTACGTAGGTGAGATTATGTTTCGTCAATTATTTTAGTTTTTAACATAGTTTATGGCAATGAAAATTACATGATGTTGGGAATGTAATACTAAGTGATAAACAACATAAAGGTAAAACCAATTCAACAAAATAACGAAAAAAAACCGAGAATAAGACTTGACCTCCGTTTCGGGTTACTTGACAAAAATTAAGAATGCTGCCCAACTGACGGGCATGTTGTCATATAACCTATGTGATAGATGCACAAATTTGGGCGTGATTGGCAAATGGGGTTTCTAACAATTTAAGCATCCTTGTCCCAAGTTTTAATTTTGTTTTAATGTTAATTTGAACAAATTATTTGTATTATACAAAAATTGAAAATTTATTTATAACAACTTGCTCTAGGTATTTTTATTTTCAAGAATTTTGTATAAATAAATTTTAAAGAAGATTTGATTTCATAGAAAAAATATAGTATTAATTCAAGTTTGTTTCTCGTTTGTGATATATGCACGAGACTTGCACAGTCTATACCAAACTGTATGCACACACAAAGACAAGTATCTGAAACAGTGTACTTTTAAGCTTTTAATCAAGGCTAAGCTACTATATTATTATATGACAAAACCAGTTGAACAATATCTTGACAATCAACGCATCACAGCCGCTGAACATTCAATCAATGTAAAGTAATGGTACTTACAGTTCAAATGTTCAACCAAAATTGATAAATAAAGACTTAAATGTATTATCATCTTAAAAAGGTTCTATTTGAAAAAATTAAGATTTTTTTTCCACTTTTATGTTGGTACACATTTTCCAGATTTCTATTCAATGAATGCACAAATTATTTTTACTGAAGGTGATCGATCTACACATACTGATTTATTGAGTTTATTGTTTCAAAAATATGTTCAAAAACCTTTGTGAACTTTAAGAGATTAAGAGAACATTAGTGCATGCATATATTCAACTAAAGAAAGCATTACAACTTTATTGACAGAAAACAGTTTCAATTTATTCCTTGTGAGTGTGATGTCATGAGGTTATGTCCTGTAAATACCCACCCATCTATGGGTCAGTTTAAAAAGGAAAATAATTAAAACATAGGAAGTGCACACCCACATTGTGGCAAAATTGAAAGAGAGCACACCCAAAGGTTAGATTCCTGCTTAGATATTACATGTATGCATCTTGTACTCAATGAAGCAGCATGTTGGCCTACTTAGTACCTGTACCAAACAGAATTGGTGAACAACACCAATAATGAAAAGACTGACTGCATAGGAAGCAAGGTTGATCATGAGTGGAAATGCCATGCTCTAGTATCTCCTAAACACAATTATCTATGGACTATGTCAATTAGTTAGATTGAACAAATCAGTAATCTAACACACCATCATTTAAACAGAGCATATCGTAAAATGTAGGCTCTGAGTTAAGTTAACATAATAGGCAATAAAATGTTTACATAGTGTATGTAAACAACATAGAATTCAGGGATGCTCATGCACAACTAACATCACAAAATACTGGGGTCCCAATTTTAACATGCGTGAAGTACATCTAACTACATTACAGTACATGCACGTATCAAGAAGTGCTGTACTAGTATGCACTTACCCTGATTTAGGCAACAGTATCAGAGTCTAACTACTGTCTGACCTTATCATGAGTCTTGTCTTGTAGCAATACATTTTTTATGGTTATTTTGAACTGTGTTAAAATTAATGATAACTTTATGATGGCATTTAGTACAAACCAAGTAGTAGGCCTACATAATGTGGTTGACTAGACATGCTTTCTGTCAAGTTTTATTTTTACTGTAAGCGCAAAAAACATAACTCCTTTGAGTGATTCACTAGGATCGCAAACTGTTGGACTCTGACATGGTGAAATGCCTGATCCAACGTACATTGTAAAGCGTATTCAGTTTACTGGTGCAATCCTCAGTCCGACAGAATCAATCAAAACATGCAGTTAGATTTTGAAGGGTATGGAGTAAGCTTGGGCGTTTTTTTATTTTGGGATCCACAATATACCATCGCCAAAATACCGCGGTATTCGGTATTACCAGGAACTTTTCGAATGGGGCACAAGAAAAAGAAAAAAACCCACAACAAACACCACGCAGTATCACAATGTTATTGACTGAATTGGAATCATGGTTGTTTAACAACAGAGGTACATGTAAGCGCTGAGCTTGTCTGTCTCTTTTATTAAGACAAATATATTGACTAAGTAGGGGTGCACTTTTTAGACTTCCTCTTTAAACTATAGTCCAGCTTATTGCAACTAAAATGAGCAAAGTGTCCAAATTTAGGGTCTTCAATTTATAATTTCTCCACTTTGGCAGTAGTTCAGACATAAATATTTCTCTAGAGGATTGGTACTGGAGGTTTCACACTAACAGTAGTATTTTTTCCTGTTTTTTAACTATGTATTTAAACAAAATAAAGTATAAATGTGGCAACTGAAATTACTGAAGATTCAACATTTTTTAGATTTGGGCTAACAAAAAATGTTTGAAGAAAACTCACTTTGTGCATTATTTTTTGTGTAAGCAATAAGTACTTATGCCAAATACCCATTTTGCCTGTGCGCTGTTACTAATGTTTTTTAAACATGAATTAAGTCACATTGGTTCTCAGTTAATCCATTTATTTTTTAATATCTACATGTCTACAGCCTGCTGATAATATTTGTTTTGAAGAGTGAAAATGATGGCAAAAGCAGGCCTCAAACAAAAAACTCATGTTACCACTTAATTTGACTCAATACCAGCTTCAATTGAATTTAGCTTGAACAATATATTTCAAAATAACAAAGGAAAATTGGCAGAAAAATTGCTGAATAAAACCGCCATTTTTTCACTTGTTATGCCAAACAGCAAAATTACCAGGTTCTTTTGTCTACATCCCACTAGCCGTGAAGAAACGATTCTGCTTTCAAATCTTCTTTTTTTTCATCCGCAAAAAAATTAGAATACTTGTCAGGTTCAGCTATAGAATGCAGTACCACCCAGTAACTGGGACGCTGTACTCCTTTTTCGAAATTTTGACATCATAGGTCGTACTAGCGCCCCAGCTTGTCGTTGTATATTCCCCCCAAAAAATTCAATTCGGTAGTATCCACGGGTGCCCTGCCTTAACCGTGACGACCACGCGGTTGAGGCAGGGCACCTGTCAAATTTTAGACAGGTGCCCTGCCTCAACCGTGACGACTACGCGGTTGAGGTTGGGCACCCGTCGATTAGACTGGTGCCTTGCCTCAACCATGATAACAACGCAGTTGAAGCAGGACACCCGTCTAAAATTTGACAGATGCCCTGCCTCAACCCTGTGGTCGTCACAGTTAAGGCAGGGCACCGTGGATACTGCCGAGAGTGGGATCGCCAAATTGAGTTTTGCTTGGGGAATATACAGCGACAAGCTGGGCCACCACTAGACCACGTAACTGGGTGATTTTTTCAAAATTTTGACATCTGCGGTCGTACTAGCGCCGCAGGAATGCGTTGTATATTCGCACAGCAATCGCGCGCTGCGGCGAGTGCACACAGTATGAACGTCAGTCCAACTGCGAGTTTGACGTCATGGTGGTTTCTCCGAAAATCGTAAATTTGCACCTCAAAACCAAATCGCGAGTACATTTAAATGCCTGATGTTGCATCTTAGACATATGAAGAAGCCAGTAGGCATTTCTAAAGGCGTTTTTTGTTGGGTATTTTTGTCGTTCTGAGGCATTTTTTGTGTCAACTTATATCAATTTGAAGATCGCTGTGCGCATATGCAACGCATACCTGGGGCGCTAGTACGACCGCAGATGTCAAAATTTCAGAAAAACAAGTACAGTGCCCCAGTTACTGGGTCTAGGCCACCCCATAAGTTCATTCGTGCACTGTCACTCTAAATTTTTAAGGCCCTCTACCTTACAAGTATGAGCGGTACTGCATCCTATATGCCTATTCTTTATTATTCAAAATTTACTCCTACATTTAAATAGATAGTATTACCTTTTCTTTTTCTGATTTGTGGCTCCAGAGGATTTGTTTTTAAAGGAAAATAAAGTCCTACGTATTGTAAATGGTCTGACTCCTATCACGTAGATACAAAGTCCTGACAATGCTGGCGTAGAACCAGACTAAAATTCTTCACTGTAAAATTTACAAGTAAACAAAAACAGTCGCTGCACTTGTTCAGTGTCATTTGGTTACGTTTACACATAATAGAAGGCCTAGGCTATGCTTACTAAATATCCACTGCCCTTTTTTATTTAAAGGCAGGGGATTCACCCGGCATCAGGTATTTTTATACACTATCAAGCCGTTTTTCAAGCCGTTTCAGTGCCATTCCGTGAAATTAACATTTGTTAAAGGCGTCGTACACGTTTGGAAATTGTCAAAGACAAGCGTTCTCACTTGGTGTATTCCAACATATGCATAAAATAACAAGCCTGTGAAAATTTGGGCTCAATTGGTCATCGAAGTTGCAAGAAAATGATGAAAGAAAAAAACACCCATGTTGTACAAATTTGTGTGCTTTCAGATATAGGAATAAAAACTTCTTGCATTAAAGTTTTTATTATTTTAGTGAGAAATTACCTCTTTCTCAAAAACTACGTTACTTCAGAGGAAGTCGTTTCCTACAATGTTTTATACTATCAACAGCTCTCCGTTGCTTGTTACCAAGTAAGTTTTTATGCAAATATTTGTTTTGAGTCATTACCAAACGTGTACGATACCTTTAAAAGTCGATACCCAGTGCCGGGTTTTGAAGCCAGTGCCGGGTTTTGAAGGGATTCCTTGGAATGTAACCTCTACATTGTTGTACATTGTAGATGAGCAAAACTGCAAACACTTTCACATCTCTCCTCATGTACTTAGATTATAGGTAAAGGAAAGTTTATGCATTGTCATTAGTAAAGTGTCATGTCAAATCTCAACTTCAAGTTCAAGTTCAACATTCAATTTGTCATGTCAGCACTGACTGTGTCTACATGGTCTACACCCGCTGCTGAGTGTGAATGCATTGACAATATGGCATCCATCCATGGTCAATATTGCCTTGTCAGTCATGTCAGAAAACGAACTGAACTTACCTTCAGTTTCAGTCACCAGAACTGGACACGGTAGGCCTTACCACAACAAAATCGGCTAAATACGTCTAGTTACTTAGTCACAATAAAAGTACACTTTTTTTCTCGAGTCAAAATTGTATTTTTAATTATGAAGTGGTAACGTAATAAAAAGGAAGAGAAAAACTAGCTCGAACAGCCCTCACTCACAAAACAGATGGGCCCGAGCACCAACGACTTTTTACATGTTTGCCAACGGAAGTGGCATGAAATTGCCAAATTTTCTGGAGGAAGGTGAGTCTCAAATGTTCCTTTTTCAGAAAAAGTGAAATACTCCGTAAAAACTGGTTCCGAAAAATGTTGAAAAGCTGACAATAGTTGATGGTCAGACATCACAGTAAGTTGAAACACTGCGTATCGCCATTGCTGATTTCTCAATGCTTGAAAGCGAGGCTCATTTACATAATAAATAAGTTCAGCCGCTCATCAGCCAATTTGGTTCAGATATTTGGTTCACAAACTGTTAACTGGAGGTTTTTTGCCATTTCATTTGAGCTTAATATATAAACAATGACATTTTTAAAGATACGTTCAAATTATCCAAACAGAGGTCACGATGAAACATTTTTATGTCTCGGGCTTATCTAATGTTAGACTGATTATCGAGTCTATGTTGCATCTGACTGCGCTCTCCGTCAAGTCGTCTGCTTGTTAGACACTTTTATTATTTACATCAAAAGCGCCCTCTGTGTGCATTAATAGCTAACCCTTGCGGGGGCGGGATTTGGGGGGGGGGGTCTTTTTTCTTCCATTTTGGCAATGGCAATTGTCCCAATTGTTATACTTCTGAAGTTTCTCTACGAATATATGGTTAGTGTGAAAATGTAACGTGTGTTTAAAGGCACCTGACACGTTTGGTAATTGTCAAAGACAAGTAGTTGCGGGGAAAAAATGATGAAAGAAAAAACACCCTTGTTTGTACAAATTTGTGTGCTTTCAGATGCCTAAAAATAGCTTCTGGCCTAAGCCTTTTAATATTTTAGCGAGAAATTACCTCTTTCTCAAAAACCATGTTACTTCAGAGGGAGTCGTTTCTCACAATGTTTCATACTATCAACAGCTCTCCGTTGCTCGATACCAAGTAAGTTTTATGCTAATATATATTTTTAGTAATTACCAAACCTGTACAGTGCCTTTAATATGTTTTCAACCCGACAGCTTCATTGGAAGCTATCAATAATTTGTTTTACTATCTAGAGGGCGCTTCAACAATCACAAATTTCCCAATTCGTCATAACCCTTTGAAACAATACTAAGACAATAGGAGTTTTAATCTTATTACAAATAAAATATTATTTTATCGTAATTTTGAGCTTGAGTTTATATGGCAAGGCAAGTCAAGAATAGTAAAACTATCACCTCAACATAAATCAACAACATTAGCTTTCGTTTTGAGGTTTAACAAAATAAAATAAACCCACAATTTTAGGAATTAAAAGTAAATCACTGGCGCTTTACAGTGATTTCAAATTAATAAGACAAAAAAGTGTTTGAGTGTACTTTCCTTTTTTATCTCATTAATCTGTATCATAATTATGAAGAAAAAAGAACTTCAAAATCAACCGGCCGGCAAACTGCCTGCAATACATCTGTTAAATTATTGTTATTTGACTATTAAAAAATCGACAAATATGTCCTTTCAGATCAACTTATTGTTGGGATATTAATCAACCATTGATTCGGTGATCTAACTGAGTCAGTGTCAACTATTATGTTAAGACTCTTAAAATAGCTCTTTGTTTTTTCCTCAAATATTTTTGCAACTTCTTCACAGCAATTGCTTGTTATCTTTGTTTTGTTTTCAAATAAGCAAACAAACAAATAAGTGATTAACAAGAACACATTTGAAAATTTCTATCATTTGGTTTAATATCAGTTTTATTCATGTTTTTCTAAAACAATGCTACACAAGACAGAGGCTGCCACATGGCTACCACATTAATATTGAAAGTAAAAAATAATCGACAGTTAACAATAAAGTATGCTATACAACAAGCCAGAAGCCACATCACCTCCCCTATACAATAAAACCTGGATTGAATCTGATCTCAAGAAAAAGAAAAGAAGGCAGAAAGACTTCTATTAAAGGAGACTCCTGACACAAAACAGGCAGTGGATTACTAACTGTTATGTTTGCTACTAAGAAAACATGTTTGCAGCCTATTCCAAACATTGAGGTTATCAATGTGCACAACTCACTACAGTTTGCTGATTTAAAAAATGAGAAGACCGAAAGCTTTTAGATATAGAGTCCAATGTGCATCTGTAACAAAATCTGCAAAATAATCTTGAAATGTTTTAACAGCTATCTCAATAACTGGCTGAAGAAGTTGTATGTAAATGTTCCTTAAGTCCCTCCGAACATTGCAGAATTTGAAGACAGTATGCAGAGCCTCCACAACTTGGGGTATTTTATTAACATTTGTTTTCAAGATTAACCTTGAGGATAAACATGTTGTGGAACTTAAATGTTAATCACTGTAAGAGATGGTTTAAAATGAACTCTCAGTACATTTTAGATAACACCTGACACTGAGAATACATTGACAGCTCCATCTCCCAGTCATTATAATTTGAATAAGTTCAGTTAATGTTGAGTCATAGGAAATGCCTAAAGAGGACAACATAAGTGGGCAATTAAAATAACCATTAATCATCTTGTAAAACTTTCAGAAATGATTTTTAATACAAATCTTGTTTAGTTGTGTAGTAAGGAGATTACTAACAAGGTCAAAGATTTGGTTATGTAAAACTTCTCGTGTAACAAGCAGTTATTGAAATAAAAGTAATGAGTACATGATGCCAACTGATAAATAAATAAAACAGTAACTCACTTAAATTCCACTTGTGTTAATATCAGACTTGATGGATTGACTCATATTTTTTACGTGTCATTTGATGTAATTATTTATGTCCATGACTGTATGGTTTTACTGTACTATAAACACAACCAAGAAAGTTATGATGTATACAGACAAATACTCTCAAGGTTATTCAGGATTCAATTCTAAGTTTCATATCAAATGTAAGATTCAATTGGCTTCATTGTTTTATTGTATTTACAAAGAGTAAAAAAAGCCAAGTCAAATCCAGATCCTGACCACTATAGGACGAGTCATGAACACAAATCTCCCCTTCCTTGTACACTGGTTGGCATGGCAACAAAACAACCACTGGAGAAGGGGCATACTCAGAGAACCTAAAACACTCAGCAGAATGTTTGTGGTGATACAATTAGTAGAAGTGCCAAAATGTACCCCAAATCTGTTTAAATAATAGTATGGCGACTTTTACATTGTCAAATTAGTGATAAGGTCAAGGTCCTGTAGAGATTTTGGTGCATAAATTATTTCAATCATTGCATTTTATTCTCACAGATATGAAATTATCCAAAGGTTGATATGAATTCTTGGTGCTTCATAACTACTTCCCTTCAACAAGTAGAAATGTATGTTTTTCTGTGTTTATCCCAGGATGTTCAGATGGTTTCTGGAATGTTAGATAGGTTTTGTAAGCAAAGTTTATAATAATTGAGGTATTGTGAGCTCAAATTAAATGACTGTGTGCTATCAGCATGTCAGTGCCAGTTCATTAGAAGTACTTCATACCTAATCCTACCACAAAACCAAAAAATCTATCAATTTTATAAATAAAAAACAAAACAAAACAATAATAATAAAAAAGGAAAATAGCTAATGTACAGCAGTTGAGAAAGGCATAAAACTAATACAACTGTAGACCATGTCGTATTCTTTTAAAAAGTTCAATAAAACTTCGGAGCAATGATATCTTTGGAGTTTTGAGTCTTAAAAATTAAACAGTGTTTCTTTAAAAAATACATGGTCTTCTTTTCCACCAAAACAAGAGCTACTATTGTGTATTACATATTCAAGCACAAGAAATTACAAAATATAACAATTTTTGTACATGATTCAATTCAATAGCCAGGAGACCTTAGTTAGAATCTAGGGTACAGCATGAAGGGAAGGTGGTAGTCTCCATTTCAAGCCTCACTGATTTACTGCCTTGTAAATCGCTGACATGTCCTTCTCTCCAAGACCAAGATTTTTTGCTCTCTTAAAAAGCTGAAAAGTTAATAGAATCAATGAAAAATGTAATTAAAACAAAAGAAAGAAGGTTGACCATCCAAGCATAACCAGTATTCCTAAAGAACAGAAATGTACAGGGTGTGGTGTTCATGTACCAGTATTAATGTCAATACACTGGGCAAAATTTCATAGAGGTGCATAAGCAGAAAATATTGCTCAACACATTTCCTGCTGAGAAAAAAATAGCAGGAGGAAACCAGTCACAAGTGGTACACATGACACATTATTTTGGCTGGTAACCAATTTCTGGTAAGCATAATTGTTTAGTGCTTTGCTAATTTTTGAGCTTAACAGCTCTAACTGGGCCCTGGGTTGTACCACAGCCTCATTTCAACACCCCTCACCCTATCCCAGATTCAAAGACTGGAAGTGATACCCCCTTCATTCACCAAGTAATAGACAACCAGGCACAACAATTGACCCTACCTCCCATAAGATACACACTTTAAACACTATAATAAACCATAACATAAGATACCTCATTGACAGCTGCAGAGACTGGGAGTGGTTGCTCTACTTGATCAGCTAGAGCCAAGGCAAGTCTCATATCCTTCTGCTGGTACTTCAGTGGAAATGCAGGGGGAAACTTATTGGCCAATATGGCTGAATAGAAAAAGACAAACCAAATAAATTGTACGTTGCCATATTCCTCACTGTAGCATAAAAGATGATTTCATGTTTCCTACCTTTTTTATGGTAATTATAATATACTCAAACAATAGAGGAAATCCAGCTTGTAACGTTAGTACTAAAACAAAATGGTAGAGTAGTTAGGTATATATTGAACCTTTCCCACTGTGAGTTGAAAGTAACAAACAAGACTGATTATACCTTTGCCCTTTCCACTGATGAGTGGACTTGATATAGCTCCAAGGTTTAGAACATCCAGGAGTGTATCTTGACTAAGGCCTGCCCTCTCAGCTAGCGCCATTCCTTCAGCAAACCCACTCATGATGCACCCTGTGATCATGTTGATGATGATCTTCATTTTAGAGCCATTCCCAACATCACCTACACAGGAAATCAATAAATAGAATGTATACTGTTGACTTGACTGTTCACTCTGATGGTTCCTTGAGATATAGCAGCAGGTTTGTCAAGTTGACAATTATTCTTAAAGAACTAAAGTAACATGTTATTGTTAATTTTGGGGTGGTATTCAGTTGCCATAAATGACTTCAATTGCGAATAATGATTTCAACTATCCTTTGCTGTATTTTTGTTTTACAATGTTCTTTTCTTAAGAGGTACTTACCAAGGTAAAATGCTTTTTTGCCCATAGCTTGAAAGCATGACGTACAGTCTTCATAGAGTGTCCTATCTCCAGCTGAAATGACAACAAGTGAACCTTCCATGGCCGGCTGGACACTGCCCACTACTGGTGCCTCTAAAAACCTACCCTCTCTGGCTGAAATAGCCTGAGGAACAAAACCACACACAACAGTCAATATCAACAGTCAAATTTACACCAATTAATTTATGTTGTTGAAAATAAAGCATCAATCCTAGCAGTGCCCTTTGTTAAGTACATGTATATGTAATGACATGCATTTTAAGCTGTAAGTTGTTTTTAGAAAATTGCAAATACATTTTTTTGAAACAATGACTGCAGTCAAGACATACATAAGTTCAAAGTTGACTTCTTCCCAAACTTTAAATGGTAACTTGAACTTTCCCAAAGGTCATTTTAAGGTGAAATACCAATTAATCATAAAAACCCAGGGCCTGCCAATACACAGTCCGAAAATTGGGCCCATTTAATCGGCCCAGGACACTGATAGGGTTAAATAAAGCCTTGCAACAAACAGTGCCTATAGAATGTGTAAGTCTTGCGCGCATTCAAACTTCTGGGACCAGTGTGGTCCAAACCAAATGATTTTGTTTCGTCATTTATTTTAGTTTAACTTTATTTATGACCATGAAAATTATGTATATAGTTGTGAATGTAATAATAAGTGATAAAACAAATTGAAGTAAAACCAATTCAACAATATAACAAAGAAACCTGAGATTTAAACTTGACCTCAGCTTCCGGTTACTGCAAACAATTAAGAAATGTTGTGCTCACCTCCGATCACAAAACTTATGTAAACGCTTGTTTCGAATGCGCAATGATAATCGCCAGATGCTAATTGCAACGCAAAGCCTTTTCATTGCAGTCTATGGTCGCTGAGGCGTCAGCGTCCCCGTAAGGGGTTTCTAAAAAGTTAAGATCAAATAAGCATCCTTGTCCCAGAGTTTTAATTTTGTTTGATTAATATTAAACACATTTTTTGTGTATTTATTTTCAAAGTTAAAACTAATTTTACACAAAATTGTAATGAGTGTTTTTGTAGTTAAGATTTTGCCATTAGATATAATTTAAAACAAAGGTGCGTTCCGCATCATGCAAGGGGTCAATAGACAACTACTCCAGTGACTGAGGCTAAATAACACCTTGCAACAACACAACCTATAGATAACTACTCACCCCTTTCACTCCAGTGACTGAGGCTAAATAACACCTTGCAACAACACAACCTATAGATAACTACTCAACCCTTCTACTCCAGTGACTGAGGCTAAATAACACCTTGCAACAACACAACCTATAGATAACTACTCACCCCTTTCACTCCAGTGACTGAGGCTAACTAACACCTTGCAACAAACACTACCTATAGATAACTACTCACCCCTTCTACTCCAGTGACTGAGGCTAAATAACACCTTGCAACAACACAACCTATAGATAACTACTCACCCCTTCTACTCCAGTGACTGAGGCTAAATAACACCTTGCAACAAACACTGCCTATAGATAACTACTCACCCCTTCTACTCCAGTGACTGAGGCTAACTAACACTTTGCAACAAACACTGCCTATAGATAACTACTCAACCCTTCTACTCAAGTGACTGAGGTTAAATAACGCCTTGCAACAAACACTACCTATAGATAACTACTCACCCCTTCTACTCCTGTGACTAAGGCTAAATAACACCTTGCAACAAACACTGCCTATAGATAACTACTCACCCCTTCTACTCCAGTGACTGAGGCTAAATAACACCTTGCAACAAACACTGCCTATAGATAACTACTCACCCTTCTACTCCAGTGACTGAGGTTAAATAACACCTTGCATCAAACACTACCTATAGATAACTACTCACCCCTTCTACTCCAGTGACTGAGGCTAAATAACACCTTACAACAAACACTGTATATAGATAACTACTCACCCCTTCTACTCCAGTGACTGAGGCTAACTAACACCTTGCAACAAACACTGCCTATAGATAACTACTCACCCCTTCTACTCCAGTTACTGAGGCTAAATAACACCTTGCAACAAACACTACCTATAGATAACTACTCACCCCTTCTACTACAGTGACTGAGGCTAAATAACACCTTACAACAAACACTGTATATAGATAACTACTCACCCCTTCTACTCCAGTGACTGAGGCTAACTAACACCTTGCAACAAACACTGCCTATAGATAACTACTCACCCCTTCTACTCCAGTGACTGAGGCTAAATAACGCCTTGCAACAAACACTACCTATAGATAACTACTCACCCCTTCTACTCCAGTGACTGAGGCTAAATAACACCTTGCAACAAACACTGCCTATAGATAACTACTCAACCCTTCTACTCAAGTGACTGAGGTTAAATAACGCCTTGCAACAAACACTGCCTATAGATAACTACTCACCCCTTCTACTCCAGTGACTGAGGCTAAATAACACCTTGCAACAAACACTGCCTATAGATAACTACTCACCCCTTCTACTCCAGTGACTGAGGCTAAATAACAGCTTGCAACAAACACTGTCTATAGATAACTACTCACCCCTTCTACTCCAGTGACTGAGGTTAAATAACACCTTGCATCAAACACCACCTATAGATAACTACTCACCCCTTCTACTCCAGTGACTGAGGCTAAATAACACCTTACAACAAACACTGTATATAGATAACTACTCACCCCTTCTACTCCAGTGACTGAGGCTAACTAACACCTTGCAACAAACACTGCCTATAGATAGCTACTCACCCCTTCTACTCCAGTGACTGAGGCTAAATAACGCCTTGCAACAAACACTACCTATAGATAACTACTCACCCCTTCTACTCCAGTGACTGAGGCTAAATAACACCTTGCAACAACACAACCTATAGATAACTACTCACCCCTTTCACTCCAGTGACTGAGGCTAAATAACGCCTTGCATCAAACACTACCTATAGATAACTACTCACCCCTTCTACTCCAGTAACTGAGGCTAAATAACACCTTGCAACAAACACTGCCTATAGATAACTACTCACCCTTTCTACTCAAGTGACTAAGGTTAAATAACACCTTGCATCAAACACTACCTATAGATAACTACTCACCCCTTCTACTCCAGTGACTGAGGCTAAATAACGCCTTGCAACAAACACTACCTATAGATAACTACTCACCCCTTCTACTCTAGTGACTGAGGCTAAATAACACCTTGCAACAAACACTGCCTATAGATAACTACTCACCCCTTCTACTCCATTGACTGAGGCTAACTAACACCTTGCAACAAACACTACCTATAGATAACTACTCACCCCTTCTACTCCAGTGACTGAGGCTAAATAACACCTTGCAACAAACACTGCCTATAGATAACTACTCACCCCTTCTACTCCAGTGACTGAGGCTAAATAACACCTTGCAACAAACACTGCCTATAGATAACTACTCAGCCCTTCTACTCAAGTGACTGAGGTTAAATAACACCTTGCAACAAACACTGCCTATAGATAACTACTCACCCCTTCTACTCCAGTGACTGAGGCTAAATAACGCCTTGCAACAAACACTACCTATAGATAACTACTCACCCCTTCTACTCCAGTGACTGAGGCTAAATAACACCTTGCAACAACACAACCTATAGATAACTACTCACCCCTTCTACTCCAGTGACTGAGGCTAAATAACACCTT
Source organism: Plazaster borealis (assembly GCA_021014325.1). Taxonomy (NCBI): domain Eukaryota; kingdom Metazoa; phylum Echinodermata; class Asteroidea; order Forcipulatida; family Labidiasteridae; genus Plazaster; species Plazaster borealis. The sequence continues at coordinate 577,735 of CM037457.1, read as the reverse complement.
GCAACAACACAACCTATAGATAACTACTCACCCCTTCTACTCCAGTGACTGAGGCTAAATAACACCTTGCAACAAACACTGCCTATAGATAACTACTCACCCCTTCTACTCCAGTGACTGAGGCTAACTAACACCTTGCAACAAACACTACCTATAGATAACTACTCACCCCTTCTACTCCAGTGACTTAGGCTAACTAACACCTTGCAACAAACACTACCTATAGATAACTACTCACCCCTTCTACACCAGTGACTGAGGCTAAATAACACCTTGCAACAAACACTGCCTATAGATAACTACTCACCCCTTCTACTCCAGTGACTGAGGCTAAATAACACCTTGCAACAAACACTGCCTATAGATAACTACTCACCCCTTCTACTCAAGTGACTGAGGTTAAATAACACCTTGCAACAAACACTGCCTATAGATAACTACTCACCCCTTCTACTCCAGTGACTGAGGCTAAATAACGCCTTGCAACAAACACTACCTATAGATAACTACTCACCACTTCTACTCCAGTGACTGAGGCTAAATAACACCTTGCAACAACACAACCTATAGATAACTACTCACCCCTTCTACTCCAGTGACTGAGGCTAAATAACACCTTGCAACAACACAACCTATAGATAACTACTCACCCCTTCTACTCCAGTGACCGAGGCTAAATAACACCTTGCAACAAACACTGCCTATAGATAACTACTCACCCCTTCTACTCCAGTGACTGAGGCTAACTAACACCTTGCAACAAACACTACCTATAGATAACTACTCACCCCTTCTACTCCAGTGACTGAGGCTAAATAACACCTTGCAACAACACAACCTATAGATAACTACTCACCCCTTCTACTCCAGTGACTGAGGCTAAATAACACCTTGCAACAAACACTACCTATAGATAACTACTCACCCCTTCTACTCCAGTGACTGAGGCTAACTAACACCTTGCAACAAACACTACCTATAGATAACTACTCACCCCTTCTACTCCAGTGACTGAGGCTAACTAACACCTTGCATCAAACACTACCTATAGATAACTACTCACCCCTTCTACTCCAGTGACTGAGGCTAAATAACACCTTGCAACAACACAACCTATAGATAACTACTCACCCCTTCTACTCCAGTGACTGATGCTAAATAACACCTTGCAACAAACACTGCCTATAGATAACTACTCACCCCTTCTACTCCAGTGACTGAGGCTAACTAACACCTTGCAACAAACACTACCTATAGATAACTACTCACCCCTTCTACTCCAGTGACTGAGGCTAAATAACACCTTGCAACAAACACTGCCTATAGATAACTACTCACCCCTTCTACTCCAGTGACTGAGGCTAAATAACGCCTTGCAACAAACACTACCTATAGATAACTACTAACCCCTTCTACTCCAGTGACTGAGGCTAAATAACACCTTGCAACAACACAACCTATAGATAACTACTCACCCCTTCTACTCCAGTGACTGAGGCTAAATAACACCTTGCAACAACACAACCTATAGATAACTACTCACCCCTTCTACTCCAGTGACTGAGGCTAAATAACACCTTGCAACAAACACTGCCTATAGATAACTACTCACCCCTTCTACTCCAGTGACCGAGGCTAACTAACACCTTGCAACAAACACTACCTATAGATAACTACTCACCCCTTCTACTCCAGTGACTGAGGCTAAATAACACCTTGCAACAACACAACCTATAGATAACTACTCACCCCTTCTACTCCAGTGACTGAGGCTAAATAACACCTTGCAACAACACAACCTATAGATAACAACTCACCCCTTCTACTCCAGTGACTGAGGCTAAATAACACCTTGCAACAAACACTGCCTATAGATAACTACTCACCCCTTCTACTCCAGTGACTGAGGCTAACTAACACCTTGCAACAAACACTACCTATAGATAACTACTCACCCCTTCTACTCCTGTGACTGAGGCTAACTAACACCTTGCAACAAACACTACCTATAGATAACTACTCACCCCTTCTACTCCAGTGACTGAGGCTAACTAACACCTTGCAACAAACACTACCTATAGATAACTACTCATCCCTTTCACTCCAGTGACTGAGGCTAACTAACACCTTGCAACAAACACTACCTATAGATAACTACTCACCCCTTCTACTCCAGTGACTGAGGCTAAATAACACCTTGCAACAAACACTGCCTAAAGATAACTACTCACCCCTTCTACTCCAGTGACTGAGGCTAAATAACACCTTGCAACAAACACTGCCTATAGATAACTACTCACCCCTTCTACTCCAGTGACTGAGGTTAAATAACACCTTGCAACAAACACTGCCTAAAGATAACTACTCACCCCTTCTACTCCAGTGACTGTACCGATATCCACTGTAGACATATCCACCAGTGCCTTGCCTTCCTTCATACCATCCAGTACACCATGCTCACCAAACACAATCTACAATAACAATTTGCGTGTAACTGTCAAGTAGACACTTTTTAGGAATATCAAGTAAGAAACCACAAGGGAAACTGCTCTAGTAAATTTTGCTTCGTTCAACCTAAAACTTTTTAGGAATGTTAATAAGTTCTGTTTGGGTTTTGTTTTTTCGGTTTTTGTAAGGTTTTAGTCTCAAACTATGCCGCAAGTCTGCTCCCCTCTATTGTCTGAAAAGAGATTTAAATTCACAAACAAAAAGTTCTTTCTCTACTGATATCATTGTATATATAGCACAGCAAAATGTGACACAAATGTATCAGTTGCTTCTCAATGTTATCATTCAGTGTGCATAAAACATGCTTAGTCTAAATATTTTGGTTTGCAAAATTGCTGGACAAAATCCTTTCCTGCAACCTCATGTTTTTCTCGTAACTAACCTATTGCAGTAAACAAGGAATGTATTTTTGTAACTTTGAGCCTTATTCCCCTATCCATTGCATTAGTCATCTTAGATGGTCAACATGGCATTGCATTCCATTAGTTATCAAAAATAATGACAATTTTTATAGCAGCAAAATCTGCCTAAAAAGATGCTCAAGATGTTTGCTTGTACTTACTGCTCTAAGAGCTTCTGAATCTGACACCATAGAGAAAACAATGTCGCATGATGACACAAGTTCAGATACACTCTTGGCTTCTGTTGCACCAGCTGTCACAAAATCTGCACACTGTTAACAACAAAACACAGACAATGAGGAAAGTTAGCAACCTACGTCTCCAATTTATAGAAAGACCCAATGATGAAACCTCTCAATGAACATTCAGTGTAATCATAACTTTCAACTAGACTCAGTGTTCTCCACAGACTTTTTTCTTGGGAGGGCGGCATGACGTAATCAAAATGGCGCCCTTCGATATGACGTAATCAAAATGGCGTCCATTGGTATATGACGTCATCGGACATGAAAGCAAAAAAAAACACTTGAGATAATCCTTTTCTTAAAAATATAGTTATTAATCCCCGGCCAACCTAATCACCAACACTACCTAAGGAGAATAATTAACATCCATTTCGGGTGGAACAACCTTATTTGAAAAACTAATCAAAACCTACTATTTGTTATACATTTTACTTTGTGCGCCGTGCCAAAAACATCAAAGGGATGATATGCCGCACAGTGAGTGTGGAGTTTTAGAAAGCTGGTGATCGGATAGCCTGCACATGCAATTTTCAAAACGAAAAAAAAAAGACAACAAAAAACACGTTTTTGGACGATCTTATCCCCTAATTTCTGCCCTTAATAATACTTTTTTCATCAACAACCATTTTCATGAATTAGTGATGAAAGGTTCCGTTGTTAAGAACTTCGTTTGCAATAAAATCATCGAGATTCAATGATCCGTTAACAACGCACATTGAGAACAAATTCAACGAACTTTGCCCCGCATCACCCTCTATCGGCAAAAGTTATCAAAGTTTGAATATCATTCAAGGCTGTACATGGTAACAATCTACAGGCGTGCGGCACACTGTGTGGCAATTCTTTCTTGGCTCGTGAACGTGTACTGCGTTGGAGTCTAGCAAGCTCTCTTATGAATATGGTAATTATCAACAACAATCAACGGCCAATCGCAGCGTGCAGAATGTTGGTTAGCCTGGACTTTGGACCGTGGTGTTGTGTATGCGTATGCGCTAAGCATGGACTGACGAAGGTGGGCGACCGAACGTTGATGGGCTGATGCACGTGCGGTGTGTGATGGATATACTCAGCAGTAGGAACCATGTGGTTGTGTGTGCATCGTGTTTTAACGTTTGTATACTGAAATGAACGATCGCAATTCCGATGCTGCAGTTTGGAAGTCGGGTTTGGCTCGTCGGTTACTCCTTTGATCGCATTAAATGCAGGCTAAAAATAGTCTGTTTGTCATTTTTTTGGCAGGGCGGCCAATCATTTTAGCAGGGCGGCCAATTCTTTGGCAGGGCGGCCTTAAGCTTTGGGAGGGCGGCCCGCCCTCCCAAAATACGTGTGTGGAGAACACTGAGACTACAATAAATCATAGTCAAAAACCCTTCACTTTCTTCCCATTGTTTGTTTCTATTTTATTAACAGTAAAATTGATTAACTTTCTCAGCTGCAAATTGATTAATGGTGTGTTAAAGTAACTTTTCAGGCTTGATGCCTTTTAGGAATATAAAGTTCATGTAGAGTGTGCAGCACTGCCTTCAGTTATAGGCTGCAAGTTGCTGAGCAAAGTCTAGACAGAATAGACCCCTTGTATACAGCCATCGCTGAGATAACAAACATGTGTGTATGCGCCACGCCTAACTACCAGCCAATGAAACTACAGGTCTTCGATTGACCTTGAGTGAGGGCGCTGTGAAGATCAATAAAGCTTGCTTCATAAAGTGTAGTAACAGTACAGAAAACAGGAATATGTCTCGTCATAGTTACATGAAAGAAATGTGTGTCACCTTTCATACCAATGTTCATTATTTCTCATTACAAATGGTACAAAGCTTGAAGACTCAGTATCCTTCCTCCATGATTGACCTAACCCTCCTACTATGGGTAACGTTTTAAATTGACCAATTATTTGAAACCAGTCAACTCCACGGTGGCATACAACTCACTGTGTTCATGTGTGTTTGCATTCACCACATGACATCACAAATGCAGAACGGCACAGTTATCATTCAAAACCACAGTGGATGATATTGAATGATCAGAAAGTAGAAGAGTTAACTGGATGACAAAAGATCATTAAATGGTGCAAGAATAATTGTCATTCATTGAAACATGTTCATCTTGAAACTAAGTTAGAACCATCTTGTCAGAAATAAATTTATATCTGATAGTCTTTGCAGCACTTGCTGTCTATATTACTTTGTTGATAAATGAAAGTGTTAAGGTAAACTGTGGTCTACTATTCTACATCATACTTGCTTTCATTTAAATGTAAAAGTATTGTACTTATAAGTGACACATGTACAAGCACTATAAATATACAAGCACAGCTACAACCTTGGGGTTCACTAGTAAAATGGTGAAATTTGTAGCATCCACACTGTACTGACAGTGATCCTACACTACTGAGGTTGCTTAACATGTAAGTCAAATCTTATCCATGTGAGATTAAACAACCATGGCATAGTGCATAGAATGTTAATTATTATGCAAGCTAGAAAAAAATGGACTTTGAATGTTATTTTGTGTACGTCTATTTGAACAACTCTTCAAACACTCTCTCAACAAACTGTGTCAGGGCACAGAGTGCCACTAAACCTTTATGCCCACACAATACATCAAACTCTCTGTACAAGCAATGGAACCTACCACGACACCCCCGTTTTTATCAATGAAACACTCCAAAACCATTTGGCTATTGATCAAAAGAGATGACAACAATAGCTTTGTTATTCATTAATAGAGCTAGCTAAAGAGACTCCACAATAGTACCACCATTATGTATCTGTAACTCACATGTGGGGGTAACTGCTATAGTACAGTAGTAGAGAATGTGGGGGGAAAACATAACTTATTACCACAGAACTCATGCATGATTATAAATCAACTGCCTAGATAAAACTAGTCAGCACGTTACCAATTGTTCATCTCAGGACTTCCCTTCTTGTAGTTGATGAGAAAATAAAATTATATGCAATTGTTGTGTGTCTTCAAAACAGTAATACTAGCAACGTGAAACTGAGCACTAAGCAACTTTAAGTGTTCACCTCCGGATCCTTTGAATGAGAGGAAGGTTGAGTTTCATCTAGATAACAGTGTACAAGTATTGCAATAGGGTTGAGATAGTGATGAATAACGGCTGTATTTATGCCTGTACCAGCTTGTGCTTGGCATTAACATGGAAGGAGCTGTGACACAGCAAGACTACTTGAAAAAGCTAAATTCAAATCACACTGTACTGTAAGGTAAGAATAAATCAAATTTCTGACTAAAACATTTTGTAATATAGGGACATTTTCATAACAATCTGTTAATTTTGATTTCACTTTTCAGTCTAAATAATATACATGTATCCTCTTCATTTTATTTAAATAGTAAAATTTGAGGCAAGGTACAGCAAACCTATTTGCACACAAAGCACTTTATATCTATAGATAGATGATCATAAGATGAGTGGAGTAGAAACAACAACAAATAAAAAGTGTGATCAGCTACAAGAGTAAACTCATAAATTGTCTACAGTATTCTGCTGATTTGACACTTAATTTTTGGGGGAAAATCCTCAATTCATTAAAAGATCAGTTTCTCAAATCAGAATAAGTAAGTTTTATACAGAGTTATCTTTCAGGAATAAGATGATAATAAGTAAATAACAACAGGTTCAAATGTTAAATTAAATTAAGAATTTGTTGTTAGAATGGATATGGTGGAAGCATTTAGATAATCCAATATACTTCACTACAAAGCATTAAGAAAACATCATTCTACATCCAGAATGTTGTTGTAATTTGTTCTTAGTAAATGAAATGAGTATTGATTAGATTTGACCTGTGTCATTTGAAACTAGATTTGAGAACATTTTTCACCTTGGTGACTTGACTGATTGTAATTATTAAGTATTTAAATTTGATCACTTCAAACTTGACTAAACCAGCATATGATAATCAGATGCAAAGACTGATTTTACTGTTCTTCATCACATGATTTATATAAATGTCACTGTAAATGGTTCTGTAAACCCCCAAGTCACATCACTCACATGCAATGTACATGTACATGTGCAATGCATGTACATGTACACAAATGGTCATGGGACAGAGGGATAAATGAAACTTAATTTACACTGGACAGCAGGCCCAAACCGCCCAAGGCCAGTGTTTTCAGCGTCGGGCCAGTAAACTCATGACCAGACAAGTCCAGCAATCTTGTCGTCTTTCTAAATGGAATAACACATCATTGTGTAATATCTTTCATTCAAAAGAATTATGTTAAAGTATTGATTTTGTGAGTCTGACAAATATCTCTAATTCTGTTAAGTATCTAAGTATACTTACCCATAAAACAAATGAGATAAATCTTCTCTGGTCAAATAAAAACAGTTTATGTTAAACTCATTTTGTTTCTAGTCTTGTATTACATTTCTGGTCCAGTACAAATGTTGAGCTAGAAGCACTGGGTATTGTTGAGTTTCCCCCAAATGTGAGCCTTGACTTAATACACATCTCTTTTTTCTCTTTTTTTTCTCGTAACCTGAAAATTCTATAAAGCAAAGATTGGAAAATCCTAGTCTTCCTCTATTGGGTTGTGTGATTAGTGGTTGGTCCAGGAGTCAAAAGTGCAAAATGACTGGTCAGTCATCCACCTGGTTATCAGTGGTCTGAGGGTGTGTCAAACAGTTGGTAATAAACTCTATGTACACTGTAACATGTGACTCTGAACCACTGCTGGAACCTTCATGAAGATACATGTACATGTGTTAAGATTATGCTAGATAAAAGTGTCTGACTTAACATGAGATTTATAGATGAACATGCTTTGCAGGTCACATGGTATCCTCATGAGCCCTACTTTATCTACTAATACTTGATCATAGTATTGCCATGTCTGTATCAAATATTGGATTTAACTTAATGAAACTTTGAACCAAAGTAAACTATTAATGGCAACTATAGAGGAAACCTTTTCATCAAAATGATTAGAGGAGGTTGTAGTACTTCTACATGCAGGTTTTCTGCTCATCACAGCAATTGAGCTCAGATTGGAAATTAAGAATTTCCACTTTCAGGGTTTGCCCTTAACTTTTTCATTGACAAGCCAGCAGGACCAGTTAGCTTGTCTATTCACTGGTCCGTAAGGTTTGTCACGATTCCACATTTTACATTAATTAGGGGCGTGTTTCAACACTGAATTAGCCAGCCAGACCATTTTTCAAAAAGAATGGTGTTTTAACTAGCATTTGGCCAGCGGACCACTGTTATGGGAGAACGCTGACTTGCAACAAAACTTGTACATTACTACATGTACATAAATACTATGAGTCATAGGATTACTAACCATGACACATCCAGAATCCTACCTTAGTGTATGTACTTTGAAACATAGTCATTAGAATACAGTAAGATTAAACCGTACATCTCAAAACACTCAATGATTGAGATCTTGAACAATCAGGAGTTGGTCAGTTTTGTTTTACAATCACGTTAAACTCATCATGTACCCTTTTCTTATACAGATTTGTAAGAATGGAGTAAATGACTGATGAAGAGAGGTCCCACACTAAGCCATGAAATGATGACACAACTGTTGCTGTTCTTTGTGCTGACTGGCTACTTGGTTGGTATCACTAGTGGTTATTTAACCAACCATACCAATCTTGTGGATCAGCAATGTCCAACAAGATGCTTATGCAATCAGGAAGTGGTTGACTGTAGCTATTTAGGGTTGGAGGAATTACCAAATGTACCACTGAAAACAAAAGTACTGATTCTAACAGGAAATAAAATCAAACGTACCAGCATTGCAGACATGGATCAAATCGGCAACGTGGAGGCACTCTACCTCAATGGTAACAAGATTACTGATGTCACAACAATATTATCTGCCAACTTTTTGAAAACCTTGGACGTATCAAACAACCCTATTGGTTGTGACTGCAAGTTGCAGATGACATTAGATTTGTTGAGTGTACAAAATGTTCAACTTGTGAATTTAGAAAGTACAAAGTGTGCCTTTCCAAGGCGTCTGTATGGTCAACCGATTAGTGACTTGATGATGGGATTGAATGTTTGTAATAAACACAGAAAGCAGAGGGATGAGAGTGAGGAAGATTGGAAGCATGGAGGTGCGGTATGTGAAGGTAACCCTTGCCAACATGGTGGTACTTGCGTAATGAGGTCATATCATACATGGCGGTGTGTGTGCCAGCCCGACTACCAAGGAATATATTGTGAATGGAGCACAGGAGACATGTTAAGTATGACTGTAACAGATGTAACAAGCTGTGATATTGAAGTAATATGGTCCATAGATGCAGAGAGTATCATGGATTTTCGCTTAGTGTACATGGAGGACTACCTCGAATTCAATCCTCGTGTAGAAAAAGTATGGCTGAATGGAAGCAGTCGTTGGTATAGGATTGAGCGTCTAAAACCTGACACAACTTATAAAATCTGCCTGGCTGCTTTCAGCTACACCTCTCATAAGAGGTCACCTGGTAATATGATAGAAGAGGTGTGCCTCCTACAAAAAACAGACACTTCACAAACCACTCAACATTCCCATCCCTACAGACCTCCCACAGAAAACGCAATGCCCCGCCCTTCCCTAGATGGTGCAACAGATGACAAGCTGGACATACAAACTATCATGACAATATTTGGAGTGATTCTCTCCATTTGCCTTGTCCTTATCTGTGTAGTTGCAATACTTTATGTTTTTCGCCTGAGGGGTATAACCTTAACCCGTAGGGGTAGACACCGTAGGCATTCCCCACCCACTGTAGTCCACGTTGAAAACCCCACCTATGGTTCAACAAGTTCACCTACACCTTCTGTGCAGGATATGCCCATCAGAGAGGAAGAAGATGGGATAGTGAACCAAGACAATGATGTTCCATTAATACTAGAGACTAGTGGGAGTACTGAAGGAGTGCATAGTAATCAAGGCTATCAAGATGTGCTTGATGAGTCCTTAACAAATGCTTCACTTACAGTATCATTACAAGATAATACCTTGATTACCATACAGGATCCTCAAGAAACTCTCAGAATACAAATAACAAATGAGGATTTGTCTCATCATGAGAACTTGCAACATTTGATCAATGACATTAATGAATTAGACAATCCAGAACAAGAAATTATACAATGTTAGCTCAGGGTACTGAGGCATTTTAATTTCATGAATAAAAATAAAGCAAGAGGCAATATTCATGATGACTACACCATGATTTATGCATATTGAAATTCTGTGAATGTCTTTGCCAACATTGCAGAAATGCAAAGTTAGTTTCACTTTGTCTTAAAAGAATGCCTATTGACAAAATAACAAATTCTCAAAACTATAACGATTAGAAGCAACTCACAACAACTAATGCAACTAGACGATGCAAATGTCGAAATTTATCCAAATGTGTAAATTCATTTCTCGGTCTGAGCTATGAGTGATAAGTTTTTTATTGAGTTTTAAATTTGATAAATATGAATAAACATATTGTTGAAACATTTGTTAGGATACCTAAATGAAGTTCTATTTATGTTAACTCTCATGAATTCTTGAAATTTAATAGCAAACTTTATAAGGCCTTCTCAAACATTTGATAGAAAGAATTTACACAACATTTGATACTGTATAGCTGATACTGTATAGCTGCATCATCGTTAATCCTTAATGTATAAATAATTATATGAATGAAAGAATAATTGACAACTTAATAATAAGTCCACTTTTCTAAAATATTTCTTGATATAGTTACACAATCAATCCTTTCTTCCATAAACCAGCTGATTGGCTAGTGTACAGTTGATAAATATATCATATTTCAACAAATAATAAAGGAATAAAAGAGTGGCCATGAGGTCTTAAACGGCCGTTTCAAACCGGCAGGGTTGTGGCAGTGCGACAAAGGCCCGAGCACAGCCACAACCCTGCAAGGTTTTAAACGGCCGTTTAAGACAAAGTCATCACTCTTTTATTCCCATTCATAAATGGGTTTTTTTTTTGTGTTAAAAAGCGTAATTATTTTTCTATAGGAGAATCTGTAAAACTTGTCTGTGTTGTAGGCCTAATTCTCAATTCATAGTTACGTTATCAGGCCTTGTTTCACAAAGGGTCAAATTGCATGCGACACTCAATGGTTGTACCTACGCACACACACCAATAGATATTACACACCGAGTACCGGTATGTAATGATTGTGTTACACATACATTAGAGCACGCGTAAGCTTGCGTGCCACCATGCATATGGCTATGAGCACCGAACGCGCATTCACAACTTCAGTTTTGTCTTTAATAGCCTTTTAAAACTGGTCTTAACAGTCATGTGATCACCTTTCAACCAATAGGACTGCCTAAACTAACTGGGGTATTTATGAATGTTTTTCCAGTTTATACTTTGGACCTGGATATTAAACCATTATTAAAATACTTGAGCTTGGACAAATTTTGCAATGGTTTTTAAATAAATAGTGTTATCAATAAAATATGAAAAAAGTTAACATTGACTTACCTTTGCTGCAGTTCTGTTCCACACGGTGACCTTATGACCTGTCTTAATTAGATTCATGGCCATTCCTGTTCCCATAAGGCCAAGTCCAATAAAACCAATCCTATACAAGAAGATATTTGCATATATACACTGTCAAACATGGGTATAACTGATGATGATTTCAAATTTACATTAGCCATGTCCTAAAAAGGCAATGCAGTACAAGGAGATGATTGCATTGACACTGTTAACCAGTGCCCGGCTGCTTGGATTGGACTTGGAAAATGGCAGTAGTCGTCAGTGAAAACCCCTGGACCCGCATTTACAAAGCTGTTTTCCTGTGAGCATTTTTGGAGCTAGCTAGAGCAGAAAAATGTGCATTAGCAAAGGTGTAGTTCACAATACTTTCTGCTTACCAAGCACCCACTAGCATTACTGCTGTTATTACCAAAAGTAAAGCAAAACGCACACTAACTTCCCCGTGATTCTTGTCAGCAGATGAGTGACCCAACAATGCTAATTATTTGGGAAAAATTCATCTTGATTGTATATGAATTAGGTTTTTGCTTATTTGCACATTTTTTCTGCTATAGCAGTGCACCAGAGTTTTTGCTTACAAACGTACATGTAGCCACATGACACAATAAGAACTAAATTATGAATGTCCGAAATGGGACCTTAACCCTAGATAAGATGTGCCCTGTATTAAATAATGTGTAACGATATGCATTTTAAGCTGTAAAATAATAGTTTGCACACACAAAAAAATCAATTCTTTAAACAATGACTGCAGTCAAGCACACACAAACTTCCCAAACTTAATTTTGGTCACAACTTCAACTTTCAAAAAGGTAATCTTAATGTCGTGTGGTGTTTTGCAACCAATAAAAATGTGTTGTTCCCAATTTAATTGACCTTGCCAATACACAGTTCATTCGGCTCAGGACACTGCTGTACTTAAAATTAATGGTGTCAGACAGAACTATTTGTTAAAAAAATTATTCAACTGAAAACATAAAAATGCAAAATACCTTGTTAAAATTATGCTACAATTTTTTAGTTTTCTAAATATAAGGTGCTTTCAAACTAAATTTTATTTATATTTTATTGAAACAAAAATCCTAATTTCTCAATATTATTTGTTTACATTAATTGTGAGTGAGCTTGGAATTCCAATAAACCTTGCCAACCTGTTCCCTTTTCATCTGTTCCCAATTTTTGAATTACAATACAAAATCAGTTCACAGAATCCTTACATGAACGACACTAGTCTATTTTGATCCCCATTTAATATCTTACTTTTTATTCGTTGGTACAATTTCTTCTTTCTTTTCCTCTGCCTTATCAGCAAGATGTGCTTGAAAGCTGTTATATAGACTGAGAGAATTGAAGGACAAACCATTGCCTTTGGGTTTCTTACTGGGTGATGACAGTGTACTACCTGCTAGCTGTAACACAAACATGCCAGATGGGGGAAAAAACACATTACAAGGATTGACATGGTACAGCATTAGTAACAATGTTATTTGAGAAAATAAATGGGTGATGAAGATTTCTTAAATGACGGTTAATGACCGAGTAAATACCCTTTTTTTCCCATTCATATAGGTCTTCTTCTTCTTTTTTTAATACGCCATTATAAAATAATGATCATAGCAATAGAAATGCGTCTTCACCTTACTATTTCACAATTATTGTAGTTTATAACAAATTTGTCTCATGCCCCAGGCCTGAAAATATGCAGAGGGCGTCAGAGGCCACGGCCTCTATTGCCTTTGTTCTTGGCCTTGGTGCCCTTCAAAAATTTCCCAGTATCTTAATGGAAGTGCCCATTGCAAAATAAACGGGTTTGACCTCTCAAAAGTGAAATTCCAGGCCTGATGCGAGTGCCTCAAATTTTCAGCTTATTTATCATCACACGTGGGCGAACAAAATTCTTGATGACCGTTTGACGTGAATATGTCTTAAGACCAGTTAAATGCTACCACAGAATCTTGTTTCAACCAATCAGAAAGTCAGAACACTCTTAGCCATTTGCATATCAAATAACTTTTCAACGCTCACTTAAATTAAGGTGGGTTCATAAACAAACAAGGGAAATATTTGAAGTGCACTCATCTTGAAGAATTGTAAGAGCAAAACCTGATCATTTGCCTCACATAGGCTACCTATTAGTTTAACTAATGTTTATTACAAAAATAATTTGGGGTTGAACAAAAGAACATTGACTAGAGCGGAATTTGAACCAACGACCTCCGGATTAATGTGCTGGCGCTCTACCAACTGAGCTATCTAGCCCTATGTTGGCGGTCTCCCTATTTTGTCAATATCTTTGTTCAGGGGTGCCAGTCAGAAGCCATACAACCTTTAACTGCCGTGTAGCCAGGGATCACACCCAAGTTTTTATGATACAACCTGGGAAGCAGCAGCCAAGGGATCTCCTTAAAGGAATGCGACTTTTTATTACCAAAAACTTCATTGTGCTGTGTTACTTTCTAAATACAGTCGACTCTCGTTAATACGAAATCCGCCGGACTAGCCCGTTTTCCTCGTAACATTTGAAGCTTGTAATATCCGATCGCACTATGCACTATGCACTATGCACAAAGTGCATGACATAATGGCCGCACGTGTACACAGATAAGACTGCTGCAATACAGTGGCTAACTGTGTGCATAGTGTGTGCATGTACCGCACAAACAAGCACAAAATTGGGCTAATAAACTGTTTTAATTGAGTTAGTTAAGTTTGAAAGTCAATTTATAAAATCTATTTACATTTTACATGATTGAAAAAATGTCTGAGATTTTAACTTGCTGTTCTTGTTTAGTGAAGTTTCGGTGCAAAACTTTGGTCGCAGCAGTCAATAAATAGAATCTTGATTTTCATTGGTAACTACCAGTGTAATGCTAGATGGTTAATTGCTAACGCGGGATACCAGGGAAATCTTGCTGTTGCATTAAATATTGATCGTGCAAATATTTTAGCTTTTCAGTTGCGGTGGGGTTTTTTTCTGCTGAAAATGCACATCAAGCACTTGTAAAACTCAATGGATAAGTATCTTTTCTGAAGATTTCACATGAATTGATGAATGCCTACTTAGTATGGAATCTGCTCCGTTGTTTAAACCATGCAAGCCTCCTAATCCCACCATTGTCCGGAGTTTGGAATTAACAACCTGCTCGCTGAATCGTGACTCCAGTTTGGGATTAGTATTGCTAGCGATAGCGTCCAGTTAGCACCTGTATTGATTGTCTTACAAGCCATATATAACGATTTTCAGGCAGTTAAAGGTATTTCCTTTGTTTTTGTTTTTATTATTCTTGTTACAAAAGGGTTGAAAACTTTTTTTTCTTGTAACGGGCCGACAAAATTACCTCGTTGTATTCGTGTTCTCGCTACTACCGTGCTCGTAAAATCCATATTTAAATGCATTGAAACACGCACCGGGCAGTTCGGGACCAGCAAAAACCTTGTATTAACAGGAACCTCGTAATAACGGGAGTCGACTGTACCACCATCAGTCATATTGAAATGTGTACAGAATGAATTGATTGAATGTTTTTCTTTTGTAAAGCAATATCAGCTTTTCCTTTTGAAAAAGCTGCAGACACAAAATTAATAAAAATGAAGTCAATGAATGATCAGGAACAAACACAAAAAATATCCACAGCCTTTCTCCAAGACTCTAACACAGTTTGTTGGACTGAACCTTATCCTTTAGGCCAGTCTTCCCTCAGCAGCTGCCTAGCCCTTGGCAGCCACACACCCCTCAGAAGGCACACACCTCTCAGCAGCCACACACCACTCAGCAGCTACACACCCTTTGGCAGCCCAGACCCCTCATCAGCCACACACCCCTCAGCAGCCACAAACCCCTCAGCAGCTACACACCCCTGGGCAGCCACACACCCCTCAGCAGCCACACACCCCTCAGCAGCCACACACCTCTCAGCAGTTACACACCCCTGGGCATATACACACCCCTCAGCAGCCACACACCCCTTAGCAGCCACACACCCCTCAGCAGCCACACACCTCTCAGCAGTTACACACCCCTGGGCATATACACACCCCTCAGCAGCCACACACCCCTCAGCAGCCACACACCCCTCAGCAGCCACACACCTCTCAGCAGTTACACACCCCTGGGCACACACACACCCCTCAGCAGCCACACACCTCTCAGCAGCCACACACCACTCAGCAGCTACACACCCTTCGGCAGCCCAGACCCCTCATCAGCCACACACCCCTCAGCAGCCACAAACCCCTCAGCAGCCACACACTCCTCAGCAGCCACACACCTCTCAGCAGCCACACACCCCTCAGCAGCCACACACCCCTCAGCAGCCACAAACCCCTCAGCAGCCACAAACCCCTCAGCAGCCACACACCCCTCAGCAGCCCGAACCTCTCAGCAGCCACACACCACTCAGCAGCTATACCCTTCGGCAGCCCAGACCCCTCATCAGCCACACACCCCTCAGCAGCAACAAACCCCTCAGCGGCCACACACTCCTCAGCAGCCACACACCTCTCAGCAGCCACACACCACTCAGCATCTATACCCTTCGGCAGCCCAGACCCCTCATCAGCCACACACCTCTCAGCAGCCACACACCTCTCAGCAGCCACACACCACTCAGCAGCTATACCCTTCGGCAGCCCGGACCCCTCATCAGCCACACACCCCTCAGCAGCAACAAACCCCTCAGCGGCCACATACTCCTCAGCAGCCACACACCTCTCAGCAGCCACACACTGTCACACCCCTCAGCAGCCACACACCTTTCAGCAGCTACACACCCCTGGGCAGCCACACACCCTGGGCAGCCACACACCTCTCAGCAGTTACAAACCCCTCAGCAGCCACACACACTCCTCAGCAGCCACACACCCCTCACACACCCCAGCCACACAAAAATTCATCCTTGTGGAGCATTCTTTTGTTCTCTCCTTTGTCACTGCACTGAATAGTTTCCCATAGAAATGGTACACAAATTTCCTTGTGGAGCACCCCAGTCTTTAGAATTTCCCTATGGAGTCCTTTTATTTTCCCTTTTTTGTTTTGTCCTTGGTCTTCATAAGGTACCGAAAGTGAGAGCCTCAGAAGCCACACACCCCTCAGCAGCCACACACTGTCACACCCCTCAGCAGCCACACACCTTTCAGCAGCTACACACCCCTGGGCAGCCACACACCCCTCGGCAGCCTCACACCCCTCAGCAGCCACACACCTTTCAGCAGCTACACACCCCTGGGCAGCCACACATCCCTCGGCAGCCTCACACCTCTCAGCAGTTACAAACCCCTCAGCAGCCACACACTCCTCAGCAGCCACACACCCCTCAGCAGCCACACACCCCTCAGCAGCCACACACCCCTCAGCAGCCACACACCTCTCAGCAGTTACAAACCCCTCAGCAGCTACACACCCCTGGGCACACACACACCCCTCAGCAGCCACACACCCCTCAGCAGCCACACATATCTCAGCAGCTACACACCCCTGGGCAGCCACACACCCCTGGGCAGCCACACACCCCTCAGTAGCCACACACCTCTCAGCAGTTACACACCCCTGGGCATATACACACCCCTCAGCAGCCACACACCCCTCTGCAGCCACTCTCTCTCTCATGGCCGCTCAAGCCCCACCAGCCACTCTCCCTTTAGCAGCCACACAATCCTCAGCAGCCACTTAGCTTTCAGCAGCCACTCTCCACTTAGCAGCCACTCTGAACCCTGCGTGTATAACTTACCCTCTTCTTTGGAGAGGCATACGTAAGTTTGGTCGGGGTGCTCTCTACATTAGAATCTTTGTTCGATCGACCTCTCTTCTTTGTTGATTTTTCTGCTGCTTCTTGCTCTGGTGAGGTTTTCCCTCTGTCATCAGGTTGTGAATTCAACTGAAGAATATGATAAAATGTTTCTATTACATTATTTTGGTTAGGATCAAGTTTGGCATTGACAATAGCAGAAGAAAAGCTTATTAGTACTCATTCATCTGATAACTCTTTGATTGCTACCATGTTCAGATAGTCTATGAATGCTGTTCATTTGTGCTCATTAGACTTTCTTAATCAATTTTCAGTTACAAAAGTGGCTGAGGGAAAATAGTCATTGGTTTAAATCCAATTCCCAATCCAATTGAGGGTTAGGATAAGACAATGGAAGATCATTGAATTTGGTCATTGAATTATAGCTAACAACATGGTAGTGGTTCAATAAACACTTACTCTCACACAAAGTCTTCATCTTCATCTAATTGAAGGCCTAAAGCTTTCCTGTTATGGCCACCTATTCAATAGAATGACCTACTCTTCTACAAACTCACAAAGTTCACTGTCTAATTGAACAACTGATAACCACAAGCTTTCTTCATGTATGCACCTGGAAGCAATTTTTCCCAGTGCATAAGGTGCTTTGTCATTGTATTAGAGTTCTCATTTCATTTAATTGATTAATTCTGGTTGTGAAGCTAAGGACTCTCAGAAAAGCGAAATTAATCACTGTACTGGCCAAGAACCCCAGAGAGAGAAGGAAAAGGACATTTCAGTTTTAGAAGTGGGAGGAAAATCTGAGAATTATTCCAGGGAAAACCCACGTCATCAGGTAGGGACCGAAAACCCAATCCACAGAGTGCCCCCGGCGGGATTCGAAACAGGGTCCTAGAGGTGGAAGGTGAGGAAAGAAAACACTACACCAACCCGATCGCCCATCATAACAACATATATAACTGTTAGTTGAAAGTACTTTCATCTATGCATTGTTCCTACCTTTGCTTTGCCACTCAGAGGTTCCCTGGAGTAGTCTTTCATGGGCTTTGATTTGGGTGGAAAGATTTCTTCATCATCTTCAGGATGAAATGGGGACAATGGAGATGCCTTCTGTATAAATCAATTGTAATGTACAAATATATCATGAAATCATGGCTTGTAGATCTAGATGGAAGCCTGAAAAGTATGTTTTAAAGTTGTAAATGGGATGCTGCCAACAGAGGAGACTGGAATTCCTGCACATAGTCTCCCTTTTTTCCTAGGGATTATTGTCCCAATTTGAGACCTTTGTCCTTTTGTTGTACAAATGAGGATTATTAAAAACAGGTAATTCCAAGACAGGAGAGCACGGAAACATTTCAGAAACCCTGGAGAAAAGTGGTTAAGATCAATCTGAATTGCTGAGCAAAGTGTGAAGTCAAAATCCAAATTATTAGTGTGGTTTTGACAACTCATCTTAAAAATCATCTTAGTGCTTTGTGCAGTTAAATCCAGATCACAATTAGCAGTGACACCGGGTTTATGTTTCATACAAAATGTTGAAGTGCACTACTTAGAATCTGACCTTGTTAGCTTCCTGAGAAATAGCTTCCTCAATAGCATCCATAGCTTTCTTGAATTTCTGTCCCTTTGCTGCCTTAGACAACCTGTCCTTGTGTTCAAGGTATGGACATAGATTCTCTGCTCGTACCCAAGCACTAAATACATCAAGAAAAGAAGAACTAGAAACATCATCTCTATAAGCATGCATAGAATGTTTAGAAATACAATTCTGAATCAACAAAAATCAAACAGCGCTAGTTATCTGGTCTTGATGGTCAAAAACAAACCTGTTTGACAGTATGTCACTGGACTTGTATTGGAAATAAAACATGTAGGGTCTTAGCAGTTGTTTGGCACCAATCAAAGATTTATTGACTAGGCAGGAATTATTGCGGGTTAGTAGTAATATTGGAAAATATAAAGCATGTGGAATGGTAAAAACTTTAACATGGCATTTAACTTCCTATACTAAAGAGAGAGACACAAAATCAACTTACTGATCCTCCGTTCCAAAAAAGAAAACAAAGTACGTAATTTTCTTGCCAGTTGGTTTCTTGACATGCTTCCATGGTTTCACAATCTACAAATTCAAAATAAATCAATGATGTCAAGTCAAAGTAATATTCCTAGTGATACCATGGCACCCTGTTAAAAAATGCTATTGAGATCATGATTACAGATTGGTTTATTGATTAAGAAAGGCTATTGAGATCATGATTACCGATTGGTTTATTGATTAAGAAAGGCTATTGAGATCATGATTACCGATTGGTTTATTGATTAAGAAAGGCTATTGAGATCATGATTACCAATTGGTTTAAGGGTGAGAGTCACTGCTGACAAGAAAGACTGAAACTTGGATCCAGATATAAAATAATAGGTTAAAATGAATGTATTTCTACATTTTGATAACCTCTACAATTATAGATTCCTAGGAGCTTTTGGAAACAGTATCCTAGTCCTAGAGAAGAGTATCAATGACCCATGGCGATGATTTTTTTTTTATCTGGAGAAAATTACTGTATTTGTTTAACACCAGGCAGACGTAACATTTTTTAAACAGTCTGAAATTTTACATCCCTGAAGTTCATTAGATCAAAATACTTACCCTTCCTGGCCAATGTGGGAAGCTGCTTAATTTAGCCCTGCAAAATAAACAAATAGACAAGAGTGAATAACAAACAGTAACACAAAAAGCATTCCTTAATTGTGTTTTAATCACTTATAAATCACCAACCATTCAAGTAGGATGGTAAGTTTGTGGGTTTTGTTATTTGTTTGAAATGAATTGGCTTGAAGTGTTATCAATGGCAAGGGAAGAGAAGTTTGTGCAGCTTTGGGATTAAGTTAGTTTTCTTGTGAATATGATTTATCCAACTAAGTTGTGTGTACATTTCTTATGTGCAACCTCAGAATTTTGCTCAATCTTGATATTGAGAAATCAACTGCGGGTAGGAAATTTGAGGTTTTGTTTTTTCTTTTGATAAACAATAGTTTTATGGAGATGGCACAGGATTGGGACTTGAGTCAAGTCTACCTAATTGCCAAAGTGCAGGATTGAGAAGGATTTGGGCTTTTAGGGATCTGCAACACAGGAGGATTTAGGGTTTGGGCTACAATGAGTTTTTGTTAGGGCAGGATTTAGCAGGACTTGGGCTATCGGGCTGTTTTTACGTAGGAGGATTTAGAAGGTTTTAGGTCTTATGCAGCCTAGCCAAAATAGGATTCTGAAGGTTTTGGGCTTTTATAGGTGGAGATTGTAATAAAGCTGAATTTTTTTTTGGGGGGGGGGGATTATTGTCAACTAAAGTGTTTCTGTTTGCTTGGTCAGCGCTGTTAGGGTTCCCGGGCATTAGATGTTTATTGTGGTTTATTGTACATGTATCACCGCCACACAGTCTTAGTAAACACACCATTGGAATCTTTGGAATTTCTTAGGGCATTGTCCTAGCCATAATACAGCACGTGGGCACTTCCATGTGTTTGAGGGTAATATTATGTAATATTCTAAATTGATTTCAATAACAATAAGCCAAATTAAGTAAAAAATATATAGGCCAATGGGTATCAACAATATGAAAGTTGATTTGCTTTTAATATCAATGAAGAATTATGTCCTGGCCATAATACAGCACGTGGGCACATTATTGATCAAATATCATACACCAAGGGCCCCAGCAGAGCACCTAAAGTAAATCACAAAGTTGACTCCCTAACTTCTGTCTCAAAATGATTTAAAAGGATTTGGGCTAATATTTACAATAAGGAGAAACCAAACACTGAAATTGCAGATTGTGCTCAGATTTACTCAGTGTTAACAAAATTTCTAAAAGGAACTCTAGTTATCCCATTGAATAAAATAAATAGGTTATATAAATTATATAACTCTATATGAGTACCAGTGATTACGATTTGGCATGCCGCTACGCACTACAGCTGGGGACAATCTCAAGATTGAACTCTGACAATTTGGATGAAAAAAAGCAACAAGGCAAAAAATCTTGAGGCTGTGCAAATGCTGATGTTGTGCTTTAAATACTCAAGCTGTCAAATGTCCATCTATTGTTCAGACAGACCCCTAGGTTTGGGCGTAAATATCAGCTCTTTCTCTAGCTATTCTATAGTTTATAAGAACTTGCAAAATTGTATGCAGTATCAAACCTCCACAATTTTTCTGTCAATAATCTTACCCTTTTTGTTTTGTTAGATAGGTAAATAATGATATAAAATGTAATAACATATTTACCACCAGTTGCTTGAAAGGTTTTAAAAGAGAAATAATGTCTCACATTCAGCAAAAAAGATTAATCACACTTAAGTGACCTTAAAAAGTGGAGGTCAACTACGCCAAGTTTTCCCAGCAACACCTGCAGATTCAGAAAAACACCTTCCCTCATTTCATCGCCTCGCACAGGCACCGCTGTTCACCACGAATAGCGCACAATTACAGACAACGAGGTGTGCTCTGGAAGCCTCTTGTAACATTCCTTTCACAGAATGGTTGGTCGGAGTGTTCGGGTTCAAGCGTTGAGTGTGCTTTGTTGACAGCAAAACAGCCGTGAGTATTGAGTAAGAAATTTCATTTTTTAAGGAGGTTTTTGCATATGATGTATAACGTAATTCGGTAAAAGTTTCAGGTGAGTAGTACAAAGGAAACTGAGGTAAGTGCTGGCCGAAGACCAGAAAATTTTGAACTATCAATGACCCTTTTGAAAACGTAGCGTTATCTGGTTATGGAGGCCCAAACTGTGTGACTCTTTACAAGGCTCACGGGGGAGCCTTAAAGTTCTAGATAGAAGTACTAGTTTACTACACTAGACCAATGGCAATAACCAACCATGTCTTCGTTAATTTCTAATAAAATAGAAACTTTGACAATTCTTTTATTCTCAACAAGTAAGGCTATGTTGAAAAATAATTACGAGCACAAGTTGAGTTGGTTGGCATACGAGTTGGTTGGTGTATGGGATTTGGCTGGAGTACGAGTTGCTTGAGTACAGTCGGTTGGTTGGGGCATGGTTGGGGTACGAGTTGACCCGAAAACGACGAGCGAGTGTACCACCACAGTCTACAGTCACAGACAAGATCCCAATTCAAATCAAGGACAATGGAGTAATGGACACATGGCAAACATCTACAAAAGTACAAAGCCAATCCTCCCATAACCATATTTTAATATAAATGGGTTGCTTATTACCATACGAGATCTCCCAGCTTGAATTCCTGTTTTTCCAGGTCAATAACTGTCTTTTCTTCAGGAGATTCGTTTAGCTCAACGACAGGGGTCTGTTCTTGCTCGTCCGCCATTTTGCACGCCAACTTCAGATTTTCAACTTTTGCGGCGTGGGTCGTGCGCCCTCTGTTGTTTTAAAACGGCAAACTTTCCTCTCTGCTGCCGCGAATGAAAAGAGTTAGGTATCCGATGGCGGCTACAGCTGCGGCTACGACTGTTGCTAAGGGTGTTGCTAAGGACGTCCTTTACTTTAACACATGATGACGTGAAAATCTAGTCGAAGCCGTAGCTGTAACTGCTAATTCGGACACGGCCTTAAAATCACTAAAAAAATATATATATATATCTTGTTAGGCCTTCAATAAAACTATGTCGAAAGATTGTGGTAGGGCAAAAACATTATATTACATTAACCGAGTATATAATTATTTAATCATATAGCTTAATTCTCAAAAGCTTAACGCTTAATTGATACTTAAGATCGATAGTAGTAGTGATAGTGTACACGATGATGTGTACTGTGAATGTCGGTTAAATTTGTTTGAATAATACAATACAACTAAACTTGACGAACATTACTCCGTATACCTTGTAACCAACGGGCAGGACTCTCACACCTCCCAGGCCCGGAGTACCTTCGAACCCCCTTGCCTCTTGGTCGACACGCCTGCTCTCCTGTGCCCGGACTCCCGACCTTTCTGCTCTAGCCAGTTCGTCGGGAACGGAGCTCCGCCGGGCACCTACTAAACTAAAATACATGATTACCTTGAACGTCAACTTCAAGAAAATAATGGATTTCTATAGCTGTGAAGTTAAACCTTGTTTTACCAAAATAATTATTGGCACATTTTCAGAACCCTTACCCCCTCTTGCCCTTGAATGAAATCGAAACAAAATGCACCATTGCATGCTTTGATACATTAATTAATAGTACCCTTTGCCCCTCCCCAAAAAAAAGAAAACAAAGAAACAAAGAAAATTCTGTTACGCCCATGTCATTGTCCTTGTCACTGTTTGGATTTTGCGAATTCATTGCTCGTCGTTCAAAGACAAAACTATTTATCGGTGTTCTTCCCAAAGAACATTTTTGTTGGACATTGATTACATCTTATTTATTTATTTATTTATTTATTTATTTATTGAGCGGGGGTCAAACAATTAACACATTCATGTAGATACAGGGGGCATTTTGGATCGCATGCTGGGCTTTTCTGTTTCCATAGTGCTTTTGAATAGTAACAAAAGTATTGTTGCATTATTCTTTCTATCTTTTATTGTGCTATTGCAGAGAGGTGAAAAAATACTGAATCTGGTTAAAACAGATTAAAAGTTACGCTGTGATAATGTCGGGCATTCAGTCGTCGCGATTTTGGTTTATCCGCCCTGTCCCCATCTCGAACCTAAACGAACCCTCCCTTGCAAACATTTTGTGCTATTTTCCCCCGTCAACTTTTTTTTTGAGGGGGGGGGGCAGCACGAGGGCACGGGGGCACGGGGGCAAGGTTTCTGAGCGTTGGGGCCGACACGTATGTGAAATTTAGTTGGTGTTAGGCAACATCTTCCTTTCCCAATGTAGGCCTAGTAAAATATCTATCTGATGACATTGAATTTGTTCCAATTTAGTGAGAAGTAGTGGTTGTACAAACATTACTCCGTACCATATAACCATCAGCCATTCAATATTTTAAAGTCAAAATTTGGGGTGGGTGGGTGGGTCAAAACAGTTTCGAAAAAAAAATCGCACTTTTTAACATTGACTATTCTGAATGGCCCCTTAGGAAATGTAAGGATTATACATTAGCTATAAATAGGCCTACGGTAAAAGTATATGCTTATTAAGGATTGAAGCCGACACATTAAGTCTGAAACTACAAGACGTCAAAGATTTTACATCAAATTTTGAAGAAATATGAACAGATGACACAACCATACTGTCCCATGTTACAGAATATGTAGATATGACATTTTTTTGTAATTGAGTCACTTTTTCCATTGAACATATTTATACCTGTAGTGGGTTTGGAGGTTAGACTCGGGCTCAGGCTGTCGGGTATTAATGCGACGCAAAAACAAAAACAAAACAAAAACAAAATGTGAACCACCCCCCCCCCCCAAACAAAAAAAAAAGTGGGGAAAGTGGTCCTGGCAGCGGCGTAACTAGGGTAAAATTTCAGGGGGCACAAGGGGGTGCTCCACTTTTTCTTGGGGGGCACTTCTGACAAAGTTTCCGTTTGTCTCTTCCTGTAAAACAAGCCCATGCCCGTAATCGGGGGGGGGGATCGGACGGCTTCCCTTAAAAATATATATATATATATATATATATAATGATTTTTGGGTTGAACAAAGAAAAAAATATATATATTATATTAAAAAATGTTTTTTTTAAATGTCTGCAAAAAATAATTAATTAAAAAAGTCTGCATCATAACTGTGACTTATTATCGTTAAATTATGACATTTTTAACATAACATAATATTGGAATCTCTAACCGGCAAACCCGACTTCAAACTATACTCCGACCTACAGGGCAGACACGCCGTCGGAGGAAATACTACCCCCCCCCCCATCCATAATACCTACTACTCTGAAACCCGACCTGGTCATAACAAACACGGATAAAAAGGACATAATAATCGTCGAACTAACAGTGCCATTTGAGACAAACTTTGAAAAAAGCCATTCATATAAATGCCGCAAATACACCAATCTTGTCCGTGACATAACCCAACTGGGCTTCAACTGCACATTCATAGCTGTTGAAGGAAAGGAAGCCGAGGCCTAGTTACACAGACAATAAAAAGCGCTTCAAATCTCTGTTCCACACCCAGTCCAAAAAAGAATTCAACAAATCTATCACTTGCCTCTCCAAAATAGCTCTGGTATCATCTTTTGTAATTTTCTATTCTAAATACACATCAGTCTGGATCGACAGAGTGGATGATTAACCCCCCTTTCCACCACGTTTACCGATTTCTCTCGCATTACCAATTCGATTTAAATGCGTTCATGGTTTTCCCGGCCAATTTCAACAAAAATTCATTCAAGTAAATACCCGGCTCATTCAATTTCGTTAGAAAATAAAGGCTGAACTACACCAGCATTCAAGAGTTAAAAAGGGTCATTCACTTTCAGCACTTGAGCATTCACTCTGTAATGGTTTTGTTCTATTTTGCCTTGCCTTATTGTCTTCTCACTTTGATATTCGTTATTTTTCGAATTCTGTGATTGTGATTTTAATGTCCTAGGCTTTTTTTTCCCGAATAAAGACACGAATTATATAGAAAGATGTAAATAGAGGACGCAATGGGTGGCATACGCTATCTGAGCATTAAATATGCAGAAATAATATTGATACAAAGCTGTAATTGAGTTGTTTTCAGATAAAATAACCAATATCATAGCGCAAAATGGTGCACCAAATGGCTTGAATTGGTGTCACAAAAGTCCAGATTTCAAATTGGGGGGCACCCGGGGGGGCACGGACATCAATTGGGGGGGCATTCTTTTTTAGAAAAAATTTCGAAATTCTGAGGGGGCACATCCTCCTCCCACTCCTCCCTGGGTCGCTACTTGACGGGCGGCTCTTGCGCCGATGTACAGTTTCTTTCATATTCGCCCCCCAAAACAGAAAGTTAAAACAAATCCCGGTTACGGGCCTGAACAAGACCCTTTTTCATCGCCTTTTTATGTTACTTACTATTTTTTTATAAGATAATCTGACGTGAGTGTAAAAAAAATATATTTTCTGCATGTAAATGGAAAAATAGTTTTAAAAACGTCGAAATTATCTCATCAAAGCGTATAAAATGTTACATTTTACTCTGGAATTCTCCAGTCACAAAAGTCCAGATTTCAAATTGGGGGCACCGGGGGGGGGGGCACGGACATCAATTGGGGGGGCACGTGCCCCCGTGCTCCCCCCTCAGTTACGCCACTGGGTCCTGGAGGCGATCATTATGTGAAATTAAGTTAATGCTACGCAACTCCCCCCCCCAGTAAATAAGATTTACTAATAAATTTTCTTTGGGAAGAGAAGTATCTGACAGGTAATTTATTCCAATCCAGTGTAAAGTATATTCCGATAACCCCTCGTGATTCACACGCTAGGGTTAGGGTTATTAGTATTAATGTTAGGGTCAGGGATAGGTTAGGGTTAGGGTCAGGGATAGGTTAGGGTTAGGGTTAGGGTTAGGGTTATTAGTATTAATGTTAGGGCTAGGGTCAAGGTCAGGGTTAGGGTCAGGGATAGGTTAGGGTTAGGGTTAGATTAGGGTTAGATTAGGGTTAAGGCTGGGGTTAAGGTTATTAGTATCAGGGTTAGTGTTCGGGTTAGGGTTAGGGTTAGATTAGGGTTAAGGCTGGGGTTAGGGTAGTATCATGGTTAGGTCCCGTCAAGGTCAGGGTCAGGGTCAGGGTAAGGGTTAGGGCTAGGGTTAGGGTTACGGTTAGATTAGGGTTAGGGTTCGGGCTAGGGTTAGGGTTAGGGCTAGGGCTAGGGCTAGGGTTAGGGTTAGGGCTAGGGGTAGGGTTATTAGTATCAGGGTGTTAGGGTTAGGGTTAGGGTTAGGGATACGGTTAGATTAGGGTTAGGGCTAGGGTTAGGGCTAGGGTTAGGGTTATTAGTATCAGGGTTAAGTGTCGTCAGGTCAGGGTCAGGGTCAGGGTCAGGGTCAGTGTTAGGGTCAGGGTCAGGGTTAGGGTTAGGGTTAGGGTTAGGGTAAGGGTTAGGGTTAGGGTTAGGGTTAGGGTTAGGGTTAGGGTTAGGGTTAGGGTTAGGGTTAGGGTTAGGGTTAGGGTTAGGGTTAGGGTTAGGCTTAGGGTTAGGCTTAGGGTTAGGGTTAGGGTTAGGGTTAGGCTTAGGCTTAGGGTTAGGCTTAGGGTTAGGCCAGGCCAGGGTTAGGCCAGGTTAGGCCAGGCCAGGGTTAGGGTTAGGCCAGGTTAGGGTTAGGCCAGGCCAGGTTAGGCCAGGTTAGGCCAGGCCAGGGTTAGGGTTAGGGTTAGGGTTAGGGTTAGGGTTAGGGTTAGGGTTAGGGTTAGGGTTAGGGTTAGGGTTAGGCTTAGGGTTAGGGTTAGGGTTAGGGTTAGGCTTAGGGTTAGGCTTAGGGTTAGGGTTAGGGTTAGGGTTAGGGTTAGGGTTAGGCTTAGGGTTAGGCTTAGGGTTAGGCTTAGGGTTAGGGTTAGGGTTAGGCTTAGGCTTAGGCTTAGGGTTAGGGTCAGGGTCAGGGTCAGGGTCAGGGTCAGGGTCAGGGTCAGGGTCAGGGTCAGGGTCAGGGTCAGGGTCAGGGTCAGGGTCAGGGTCAGGGTCAGGGTCAGGGTCAGGGTCAGGGTCAGGGTCAGGGTCAGGGTCAGGGTCAGGGTCAGGGTCAGGGTCAGGGTCAGGGTCAGGGTCAGGGTTAGGGTAAGGGTTAGGGTTAGGGTTATAGGGTTATAGAGTTAGGGTTAGGGTTAGGGTTATAGGGTTATAGGGTTAGGGTTAGGGTTATAATATGGCCTAATAGATTGCGTCGTTCTTAAGACCTAGGGCTCTACAACGACTTAGGGATGCAACGCTTGTTAATTGCTTGTCAATTTATGGGTCAATAATGAATCCCACCAAACTATGCACTCATATAGGCCTATCCTGTTCGGTTTTAACAAGATGTAATACAATACATAGGCCTAATAAGAGTCTGGTAGTTTCGTCTTTAACCATGAAGTAATGAATTCATAAAATCGAAACAAAGACAAGAAATTATTGTTTAAGATCACACACACAAAAACAAATCCATAACTCTTTTGAACATGTCGAACAAAGACATTGCGGTAACAGACCTGATTTGAATTACTCGCTTTTAGTTTAGGGCAAAGTAAGGTACACAGTCAAGAGTAGTAGGCCTATAGTCTCAGGTACAGAAAAAGTGATAAGGGAAAATCGTCATTTAAGTTCATAAAAAAGCATACAATTTAACTCTATTGACATGGGCGTAACTGGACATTTTCATTGGGGGGAGGGTTATGTATGAAAACATTCAGTTTTTGTATTTAAAACAATTTCATGTGGTCAAAAGGGGGAGTATGGCAAACAGGGGAGAAACGGTGTCTGACAAGTTAATTCCAATCCAGTGTTAACATTTTTGAAACGACGGTAAAAAGAGATGAAAAAGTTGTGCATAATTTCCCCTGCAACACTAAGGCAAACCATATTACATTTTTTAAAATTAGCTGATAATAATGGTAACAGAACATTTATAATGCGCACATTTTCTATCCGCCAAAAAACCGCTCATGGCGCGTACAGAGCAAACAAGATAATAACAAAAGCAACATACACAGTAATAGCACACAAGATGCAAAGTACAAAACAAAAATACAAAATAAGCATTTACACATAATCCTGACCATAAGCGTTTTGCATAAGATGTGTTTTCAGCTTTTTTGTTTAATGTCTCAAGAGATGGAGAAGTACGAATGTAATTGGGAAGTGAGTTCCATAACCGGGGAGCTGCGATAGAGCCTCAGGCTCTTGTATAATTCAAGTAGTTCAGAGATGTATGGTGGAGCTTTATCATTGACAGTTAACACGGTAGGTAAGAACAAGAAGCATGTGATCTGATAAGACGTTATTAATTATTTACAACCTCAATGCTTCATAGGGTAAATAAACATTGTGTAAATTATTCACATAGGCCTAGATTGTTACACTGTCCGAACGGATTACCATAAAAAAGTTTTTAAAAACGATTGTCACTTCCACGGTGCTTCGTCAGGCTGTGCGATATAAACAATGCTGTGAGAGGATAAACCAGAGAAACGCAGCCCGGCCGGTCAGAGATAGGCCCTACTCATTACCACGTTTTCTAGTTATTGAGTTGTCAACCAACCTTCTCTTCGCAGCTAGGCTCGGTCGGTCCCGTTGCCTGAGACCGGTGGGGCCGAGCGAATTGCTAACCTTGGCAAATGATATTACTCAAAGAATCTTCCGCTACACAAAAATCCCATCAGCATCTTACATAATCCTGCCTCAAACCTTTACACTAAAACTTAACCCTGTACTATTACTACACTTACTATATTTTAATATGGATATTAATAAACACCTTGGAGAGTTTATGCGCTCTGATTGGTCGAAGACTGGTCACGTGGGGGTGTATTAACAATCATGTGATATAAAGACCGGCTCGGTGAACTAGCGAATAAATGGCCCCTAAACAAGCACATTGTTGTGTAAAAGTCTTATGCACTGTGTGCTTGTTGTGTGGGAAACTACCGGTATCAAATCAACAAATCAACTCATTTCTATGTGCGTATTTTTTTTTTACAGGACAGATGGTGCCGCGTTCACGCGCATACCACGCGTAGGCGTGAACGCGCACACAATGTATTATTTATGGTAGCTTGTACGCGCATGAAACCAACATAATGCAAAGTCATAGTCTGGTTCTTGAAAATATGCATAAATAGATAATTACGTGTAAGCGATTAGGGACCACACACAAGTTGAACAGCCAAAGGAATGGCCCTTGAACATGAGTAGTACATTTCTGAAAATAACGGCGAAAGAAAAATCACAAATTCTGAAGATTTTTACCGTTTTTTCGTTATAAGGTATTTATTAATGGGATTAACAGTTTGATAACCCGGTCTTCACTGCGTGGTAATGACCCTGGTTGGTGGCTGGCCGCTGTTAATGGACCTCGCCTTCGGCTCGTTCCATTAACAGCGGCCAGCCACCAACATTACCACGCAGTGAAGTGTCATCACACTGTTAATCCCTAAATAATAAGCACAGCAAATTAACTCACGCCAACACAGCTTGATGCTTATACTTTTACGAATTTACTTCTGTAAGATCGAATGGTAAAAATTTATATAAATTTGATTTATTGTTTACAAATAGAATGAATAATGTGAAAATGGCACTTTTATAATATTTATTTGATTTCGTAAAAATAGAGAAACGATAAATTGTTTATCTATTAAAGAATTGCTTGATGGTAATTATTCTCTGATGTCTTATTACAGAGCAAGAAGGAAGCTGGTTCTATGTGTTTATCATTGACATTCTTCAAACTAATCTAAAATCACCGGGGAAAAAGCATAATAATAAGAGGCGTCTTCAAGCTCAACAGAGGGCAGTAAACAGTTTTTATGGTCTGGTTTTATAGCTCCATGATTCTACCAACACTAAAATCACCGCGAAAAAATATAATAACTAGCCTGAATATCTGACGTCACACTTCGGACTCGTGAATAACGACAGAGTACCAGCCTTCAGCGCCTGGCAGGATCCTGCCATTTGTACCTTTAACCACACACCCCATTCACACGGACGGAGATTCATAGTCTATACACACGTGGACGTGTACACACACTACAACATTATATACAAACATTATGTACATGCAATTAACAACATAACAGCAGACGATCGAAATGTACATGTTCAGTAAACTGCAGACCAGTCATAACACGCAGAAATTGGAAGCATACTATGGCGTGTCAAACGTTGCAATATTCGATAATGTACAATGTATGTGCGATGTTTCTCATATAATATGCGATGATTGTCACACATGTGCGATATTCGTTTTATGTATGCAATATATGTAATATATATGCACTAGTTTGTAATATATGTGCGATAATTTGCAATATATATGTGATAATTTGTAATATGCGATAATTGTTTAATATATGCGATAATTTTTTTTATATATTTGATAATTGTTTTGATTAAAAAAAAAAAGATAATTGTTTAGTATATATTTTTTGCAATCATTTGTATGCGATGTTTTGTGATATACATATGCGATAATTTAATATACATGTGCGATGTTACACCAATGTATATTTGATGTTCGTTCTTATATATGTGCGGGGGTTGGCCAGCCGCGTATTCTATAATCCGATAGACCACACCACCTAGCTGGGCACACTTGATTTTGGAGGTGATTAAATCGGATCACTAATTAATACCTAATTAGCCGCTAGAATACACGCCATTTTCTATAACACGTTAGCGGTATGGTACTTGTACACAATACTGGATATCAGGAATGTACTCGCCGTAAAGTAAATGTACCCTTCATGTTGCATAACAAATAACATTTTATTCTATACTCTGATAGACCACACCACTGGGCACACTTAATTTTGGAGGTGATTTAATCCGATCACTAACTAATAATTAGCCCCTAGAATACACGCAATTCTCTATAACACGTTAGGGTATTGGTAAAGTTGTACACAAGACTCTATAATGAATGTACTCGCCGTAAAGCAGGATGAATAAAAAAATCGTTAAAATTTTGTAACAGGCTCAAAAATCAAGACTGGAAACAGCATTATGATGTAGTTGTAATGTGTTTTATTCCATTTTTCCAGCAGTGGAAACCGCGCGCAGCCAGCGCTGTACAAAACTATATCTCTTTAAAACTTAACTCCTTGCAGAATGGTATCTTGAGAACAACTGAACTTAGATTATGAAAAAAGACCCACAGGAACCATTGTACAGCATTCCTGGGCTATGACTAAGCTAATGAATAAACATGAAACAACTATCAATACAAAGGAATATGTAAATGAGACTAGTGCTACTTGTGACTTCTCAAGCTCCAATAAACAAAGACCATGGGGTGCAAAGATTAAGATTAAGATTGGCTGAAGAACACTCCCGCAGATGCAATAAACTGTAAAATGAAATCTAATGGCATGAAAGACAAAGAAGTAATAAATATAAGAGTAAAACCATGGAGGTCTACCTTTTTGTAAAAATCAAAGGGAATAAGCAGAGAAAACAAAACCATACAGTTTCCACCTGTCACAATTTGAAAAAAAAGGAGACAGAAATTTCACCACATGGATTCTAATTTTCCTGAATACGCGGCTGGCCAACCTCCGAATCTGCGGATGGAAAATCTGGCCTAATACGCGGGTAGCTTCAGTGGTATTTTATTCAAGTCTCATTCCCTGACCATCAGTCTAGTGAAACCCGTACGCCCACCTCAGTGAACCATACTATACCATCCATAGTCTGGCCCGATCTAAAACATTACGGATACGGGGATCAAGTGGACAGGACATTGCATACATAAAACGAATATCACACATGTGTGACAATCATCGCATATATGAGAAACATCGCACATACATTGTACATTATCGAATATTGCAACGTTATCGCATATATTAAACAATTATCGCACGATCGCATATAATATATATCAAACAATTATCAAATATATATAAAAAATAATCGCATATATTAAAAAATTGTCGCATATATATTACAAATTATCACATATATATTGCAAATTATCGCACATACATTACAAATTATTGCATATATATTACATATATTGCATACATAAAACGAATATCACACATGTGTGACAATCATCGCATATTATTATGAGAAACATCGCACATACATTGTACATTATCGAATATTGCAACGTTTGACAAGCTTACGTCAGTGCAAGTTTATCCACTGTAAAGGTAAATCATTGGGCCTGTTTTTATCCTTGCGGACAAAGACAGGGGACCAGTCTAATTAAAGTGGCGTCTTCAAGCTCAACAGAGGGCAGTATACAGTTTTAATGGTCTGGTTTCATCACAGACATTATAATGTCTGGGTTCGTGGGTTTCAATACTTTTATTGTGTTATGAAAACCGTGTTGCAATTTTCCAATATTCAAGAAAATATCGTTGAATTTGCATTTCCGTTTACGACAGTACTACACCAACAAAAGTGGAGCAAGATTCATTGAGTTGGAGGATCGGGAAGGTGAGGGCATGCCCCTCATTTTTAAAGCACTGTGAGCTGTGCGTTACACACGCCCCTTTTAAATTGTTCCCCCTTAAGTAAATAGCCCCTTATAGTTAAACCGTTCTCTATGATTAAACTGATCTTTACAGATACTTGTTAGAATATGAGTATCTTCTTCAAAAGGGAATGACGGAAATAAAGTCAGGCGTTCACACTCATAACAGGCTGTGTTTTACCATAGAGCAAGGACATGGTTTTACCGTGGAGGAAGGACACTCAAACTGAGAGTTTGTTATGACGTTTATTCGTCTAAGGTCGGCCGGTCACGCGCACACCGGATCGACGGATGGTGTCGTAATGTTAATTTTAATTGTAGTCGCAGTGTGGTTCCCGACCCTATGCTTAAGTACGAGTACCCCTCATTTATGTACACCAGACTGCTTCGTCACATGATCCGATATCCGATCGTCCATGTATTCTCTGTAGCCATCTTCGTTGTACGATCACTTCGGGTGAAAGCAGTCGAGAGAAAAACAAGCAATTTAGCTCTTTTAACTTAAATCTTTTTACATTCTTTAGTCAGAAATCAGCAAAGTAACATCAGAATGGCCGATGTACCGATGTATACTCCTTTCTTTGGCATTATGGGCGCCACATCTGCCATGGTTTTCAGCGGTAAGTGCATAATCATTGACAAGATTTTGCAGGTGCCTGCGCCTATGGATGCTGTATGCACTGCATGGATCTAGTCGTAACTATGAAATTGAGTGGGCCAAATTACAATTTAGTCAAATTTACATACGAGTAGGATTGGGTTGGCTATTGATCGTGGAATGAACTAATGATTTCTTTCTGTTCACAATGTTGTTGATTTGATACAACTAAGATTGTAATTATGCAAATTTAATTAATACTGTGTTTCACTTTCATCAATCAAATGTCTGTGTTTGTTTGACATGTTCATGATGTTTTTAATTTCATGATATTGTTGGAATTTGATAAGACCCAGTCAGTATTTAATTTGGGTGTTGTACTCCTTTTTTTTCAAATTTTAACATCTGCGGTCGTACTAACACCCCAGTGAAAATTTGTAGTTAATGACAGGATATTTTAATTAACCTCAAAGCACCCATCCACAAAAAATGCCCCCAAATGACAAAAAGACCCAACAAAATAGCTTGAAAATCACCTACACTGGCTTCTCGATATGTCAAAGATGCCAACATCAGGCATTTAATTGTACTCGCTATCATTTTTTTTCTCCAAATTGATGATTTTTAGATCCACAATCGGCACAATCGGAGAAACCATAATCACATGATCTACCACTGCATCGCATCGACGTGGTAGGCAGGGCACCCATCAATATTACACAGAGTCCAATGAAGTAGATCGTGGTGGATGGTTTCTCCGATTGAGCCGATTGTGGACTTAAAATCATCAATTTGTAGCATACAGGCAAACAGCACGGACCAGTTGTTAGAGTGCTGTTTAGGCACAGTTGTATTATTCAATTCAATGATTTGTTAAGTAAAAATAAAGAAACACAAACATGAGTAGAAACATTAAGAACATTGATGAAAAGCACTTGAGCAATGAGAAAAAACCTTCCCTGATTACATGTACATGTCTTCAATCAGCCCGATTACATGTAGGTGAATTAGTTATTCAAATACACAGACAAAGAAAATGCTATAGAATAACATTTAAGTCACATACAAATTCAATACCAGTCAGAGGTCCCGAGACGCGCCATGCTGTTTTATTACTCATTGGATTTTTAAAATTTTAGCAGCTTTGTTGTTATATTGTGCTTTCTTAAAAGTATACATTGGTTGTATAGGCCTTCTAAAGGGCAAACTAAACAACTGAAATGGCTAATAATAGGGAAACATTGCCATAACCCAACAATGTGAAATTGTATTGCCAGTTATTCATTGTTTAATTATTTTAACATTGTTTTTAAGTTTTGAAGTTCAAGGTTTATAGGCCCCAAGAAATGTTTTTGTTGTTTCCAGTAACATGCTGAAGGGTAAACAAATGAGGAATTTTGTGTACATAATTATGTGCAAACTGAAAAATAGCATGTTGCTATAAAAAGGAAAATACAGATCTGACTTCTAGAATTGTATGTATAACTACACATCAGGGAATAAATTGATGCGACATATGTTGACAAAATATTTTAGTTAAGTCTTGAATTCTGGTGGTGTAGTAGTAAAACATGCAGTCGGTCAGAAAAACAAATTATTATTCAAATCATTGATAATACATTTTATGCTCTGCAAGTTTTTTGAACGGTTGGTCGGGTTGCAGGAAACAACTTTTTTTTCTTAGGCCTAAGCTTAGTCTGTCAACAACAAAACAATTTTAAACATGAATGTGGAACTCCTATTTGTTGATCCCCTTTTCGTATACTTGTTACAGCTTTGGGCGCAGCCTATGGCACAGCAAAGAGTGGCACAGGAATTGCTGCTATGAGTATCATGAGACCAGAATTGATCATGAAGTCGGTCATCCCTGTTGTCATGGCAGGTATTATTGCTATATATGGTGTAGTGGTTGCTGTAGTTATTGCTAACGGTCTGTCAGATGATTCAACGAAGTACACGTTGTACAGGTGAGTTTGAGTTTCTCTTTAACTGTACTCATTGCACAGGTGCGTTTCAGTTTCTCTTTAACTGTACTCATTACACAGGTGAGTTTGAGTTTCTCTTCACAAAGTATCTGGATCGTCTTTAAAGTGTTTCTTCAGCTGCAGAAAATATTGATTCAAGTTGGTATCCTTGAGGAGGCTAGTGAGCAAGATCTTTGTATATAATGCATTTTATGGTATGGTGTTTTTACTATGAAGAATGGTATCAATGTTAATTTTTTATCATTCGACCTCTAAATTGTAAAAGATTAACTAAAGACACAAAAGAAAAAACCCAAACCCCCCATCAGTACAATTTCATCCAGGTCCAGGTTAACTTGAATAATTAGGGGTTGAAATTGCCAGTAGCCCGCTAGCCCGGGGCTTCCAGATTTACAGCCAGGTTACTAATTTTTCCAGTTTGATAGCCCAGTGGGCTAGTGGGAAAATACAGCAAAAATGCATCAACACAAATAACAATGAATTGTGCTAACAATTCATTTATTCTAAAATGAAATACTTTTTGCGAATAATTTGTGATAACGATGTACACAACGCACTAACACCTGAGCGCACCGACGATGTATACAACGCACACACACACCCTTACAGATCCGGTTTGTGGGGTCCTGCTATTGCTGTTCTATTATTCCCTTTTCTTAAGAATTCCTCAGTGGGGCCCAAGTTAATTTTCACCCCTGGTTAACTTGAATTCTTGTTTGTTGTATGTATAATTGTAGGAGTTTTCTTCATCTTGGTGCTGGACTAAGTGTTGGACTGAGTGGTCTAGCAGCTGGTTTTGCTATTGGTATAGTAGGAGATGCAGGAGTAAGAGGAACAGCGCAACAACCAAGGCTCTTTGTTGGTATGATTCTTATTCTTATCTTCGCTGAAGTGCTTGGACTCTATGGACTTATTGTTGCGTTGATTCTATCAACTAAGTAAAGAGGAGTAGCAGTAAATTCACAATGTACTGGGTATATACTGTCTCTTGGCAGTGTGAATATTAACAAGACAAACCTAACCACCTACTACAGAAGAATTGTCCAGAGGTTTCATTTAACAAAATGTTCAGTGAGTTGTACAAGGATTAAACTCTCAATGAACGTCCATTTTGTATTGTGTTAGGATAAGAGTGAATTATGTTTCCTAAATACTCACTGAGTGGATGTTCATGACTCAAAATAAGCAGGTAATCACACTGAAAACTCAATTTGGTATAAATCCACGTTTTGAAATTGCCCACTCTCCTTATTGAAGTGAACTCTATGACCATAACTAAACAAATTCTGATGTTAAATGAAATTAAATAATGAGCATAAAAGCATCTACTGGGCAGAAAAATTGCATTTAAAACAGTACTTCATCTGTGTTTTATTTTAGTTTTACAGCATTTCAATATTTGGCATGATGTATGAGAAATTTGAATCATGTTATAAGAAATACATGGTAGTTGTTTTTGAAATGAAACAATACCTGTGTGTTTAATGTTGGGTAGCACATTGCTGAACATCCAGCTGTCTGAATTACAATGGATAACAAATATATTGATTGCATAATATAAATATTAAATTGTAAATTGTCATAAGACCTAAGTTAGCATGTACATTGCAGAAGTTCAAATTATAAAGTAAAATGAGGCAATTTTGATGACATGAACATTGAAAAGCAGATAGTAAATCTATTTCAATTCCATAAACATCAAAATGTAATGCACTCTGTCCTTCTTTAATAAGTAATGTCCAAAGTATATAAAGTTACAGCACAGAGTTATGTTAAGTGCATTTTGACTTCTACATTTTCAAACTTGCACATTCTGCTCGCAATAACATTTTTTATTTTTAAAATGAAGCTTAGTGTACTGCCATCTGACAATAAATTGCTGTGTTTTTGTTTTCACTTCTTGGACCTTTGTATCAAATGATGACATTGTGATGTCACAACTTTAAGTCTATTGTAAATGTTAAAATATAAGTAATGAGAAGAGTAGTAAAATTTGAATGAAGTTTCACATATTGGTCAATATTCAAATGAAATACATCAGACTATGTCCATCAAGAAATCCATACCAGGTTTGAAGCTTTCAAGTCCAACTCTATTTATCCTGATTGTTCTAAACACTGGAGTTTTCTTTGCATCTAGATAATTGTCCACTTACCTTAATTATCATTCTCTCATTCCCAAAGGATAGTTGGACAATTCTGTGGCAGTAATAGTTAGTCTTATCTGGTAGCAATATCCCAGTGTTGTGAACTTTGTGACCTCATGGAGCACCTATTATCACAAAACATATTCTAATTACATGTAGAACTCTATCCAGCCCAAAGATTATTGAGTTCACTGTCATTGGTTAGTAATGAGTTTTTGTATTTGTTTAGATAAGATTGTTAAAGAAGTACGATGCAAATTAATATGTATTCTTGATAGAAACTATGAGTTGATGAGCAGTTATATGAGTATGTAATTTCAGTGGTTAGAATGTTAGACACCTTGTGATGGGTGAATGTCTTAGGAGAGACTTGTAAAACATTCCTACTGTCAATTTATGTACACAGTACTTGTCATACATCAGTGTAAGGATAAACCAAAGTTATATTCTTTATCCCTGATGCAATTATTACACCAGTTTAAGTACAATGAGAGTGTGTTTGATCAACAAGGATTTCCAGTATTGTCACAGAAAATTAAAGGTTTATATTAACTGTCTTTCTTTTGTTTTAATTCAGTTTCTTTAAGGAAGCATCTCAAAATTTATTTTTATTCAGGAG
This sequence comes from Plazaster borealis, assembly GCA_021014325.1. Classification (NCBI taxonomy): domain Eukaryota; kingdom Metazoa; phylum Echinodermata; class Asteroidea; order Forcipulatida; family Labidiasteridae; genus Plazaster; species Plazaster borealis. Next base: position 538,900 of record CM037457.1, on the reverse strand, counting down.
GTACCTGTAGGAACATTAACCCCTGATCAAGGAAACACTTTAGTCAAACAGTGATAGATTACTTAAAGGGAACTTCTTTTATGAAAAGCATTAAATGTTCTGCGATGGAGTATTTTCCTGGTTCCAATAAAGATCAACCTAAAGAGGAAGACAATGCTTGAAAATCATTTCCAGCAGTGAGTTTTGAATTTTGAGATGTTCCCTCACACGTATCTCTGTATATTATATTAATCAAGCCTACTATAAGAAAGCTGTTACATATTAATTTGGATGTTAGTCATAAATTGTTATCTGCTACAGCAACTCAAATACTATGATGATTAATATTGATTACAACTAGACTGGTTCTAACCATGAGCTACATCATATCCTGTGGTTAGTCTGAGTGCATTGAATATGAAGGTGACTAGAATTGTTGTGAGTTCTAGATTGGTAATATCCCATGGGTTTGAAGGCTTGGCTGACAGGTCATCCTCATTGTCTATTGAACGACGTCATTGAGTGAGATGTTAACACTTCACACGTTTTGGTTGATGTGTTGTGAAACGGGAAATTATTACGTTTATAGTTTCACTTTCAGAAATAATCTCCATACAACACTGTCGGTATCTGTGGTGGGAAGATGAGTTTGTGTTTAACTAAATAATACTTGGTCACTTTATCCAACAAATGTCTGCGACATTTGATGCCTTCAGCAGAGAACAATCAGACCATGGGTTCAGGCCTATGTTATTCCTGTAGAGCACCTAACACCAGTATAATCTAATGTATCAACATTATCTTTAAACAGAAACATAATGCTGTGCCTAATGTAAACATGTCTGTCAAATTGTAAACAAATCTGACATGTATGAAACCTCCCTGAGACCCCTAAAAGTCGCATTTAATTTGCAGGAAGTAAGAGAAAATGTTCACAACTACTTTTAGTGGAAAGTTTACGACTCAAGGTTAAATGCCAAGTGTCTTACTCTGGTTTTATGATGGTAATGGGTTAATTATGTGGCTGTCTTCATGACTTCATTCAGTTATCATGCATGTATTTATATGTTAATGAAAAAACCAGCTCCACTGTTAGTAATGTAGCTTATGATAAGAATGTTTATATACGGCTTCCATGATAGATTTGATGTTACAGTGTATTTGTATGGTGAATTTGTGTTAAGAGCAAAGATTGTACAGTATCGCAAGACATAAGAAGGGCAACTGGAGTTCAATCTATGGTTACAAGGTGAAGTATGGCATGGGCGCCATTTTGGTAGTAAATGTTTTATTAATACATTGATAGCAATGGTCATTGCATCAAAAGAGTTGCTCACTGAAATAATGTCCAGTGCATACGTTTCAGCCTGTCTTGTGCCTGCGGTACTATACTATCTTTGGTTAAGAGACATATAAATGGTGTAAATGTAGTGTTGATATGACTTGATTTCCTGTAGGATACATACACATCAGGAAACTACAATAAAGTATTGTGATCAGTAATAGTTTCATAACCTGGTCTAAGTTTATTTACAGTCTCCCTTGTTATATGCACATGTGATTCATTGGACTAGTCGCGCAGCTTCCTCTCAGCAACTATAGGTTCCTCCACAGAGAGTGAATATACTATTGTTCTTTGCAGAATTTCAAAATGTACAAATTATTGCATTTGACTATAAGATTACTTTGAAAGATGCTATAGAATAGCTTTACAGGAGATTTGTAACACTAATACAAATGATGGAAGAATTAATTCTCAAATAATAAACCACAGGGGAAACTGACTGGGTAAGTTTTAAAATGATTTGGGGTTGAACAAAGAAAAGTGGACTGGAGCGAGACTTGAACCTGTGACCTCCGCATTAACATGCCAGCTCTCTACCAACTGAGCTATCTATCTAGCCCATGTTGGCGGTCTCCCTATTTTGAAATTTCGTATTCAGGGATGTCAGTCAGAAACCATTTAACCTGCAACTGCCGTATAGCCAGGGATCACACCAGTTTACAATACTATACCTTGGAAGCAGCAGCAGAATTCGGATCACCTTAAAGACAGGGTATGCTTTTTATAATTGTCAAAGGCCAGTATCCTCAATTGGTGTATCCCAACATTTGCCTAAAATAAACCTGTGAAAAGCTTGGCTCAATTGGTCATCAAAGTTGCAAGAAAAACTACATTATGGCCCTTTTCGAAACGACCGGCTTCGGCTTGGATTCGACTTCAGGCTCCGTTCTCTCGTCTGAATCCCTGAACGCATAGCACGCGTATAGTCAAACATCCGAGGGGCCTAGCTAGCCTGAGCCGAATCCAAGCCAAAGCCGGTCGATTCGAAAAGGGCGATAGACTGTGTTTGACATGCATTCACGCATACATGTGTGTGTTGGTAACAACAACATTACACGTGAACAGTTTAGACATCGTAAAGAAGTTATTATTACACTTAAATCCCTGGAAATACATGCTGCAAAAGTTAATCATCTAAAGAAGGGCATTATAAAGGTAAGATTGACGAAAATGGGAATCGAACGGTGGCATTTTCGTCACAATACTATAATACAATATGAGAAAACACTCCATGAATTATGAAGCACTATGTCAAATGATACGAGAATTCTTCCCCTTGTGCAAATTGCAACAGAGTGCACTTGTTTTTCATCAGTATTTTGTTATTTTTTTTTAAAAATTGTTATAAAGAATTCTCTTGCAAAGCAGATTGTTGTTTCAGTGTGAATGTGTTTAATCAGGATTGAATAAAACATTTAAAGTCAGATTTGGGCATGAAAATGTGATAATGTAAAATTGTTTTAGCGGTATTGACTATATGGTAGTTATCACTGGTTATTCAATCAATCTAATTAATAATTGAAAAGCTCAAATAACCTGCAATACTTTGGTTAGTATAAATTTAATAACAGGAAAATAAGCTGTTCAAGATCACACAAATTCTGATCAATACAAACTTTTGCTTTTTTGTTCCACTCTTCTTTAGACAAGTCTTTGAAATTAACAGTGTCTATAATATTCCAAATCAGCAATTTTTAAGAAGGTAGAAGCATAGCATCAAAGGGATCTTTAAATGTGTTAATGAACTGGTCTTAGTTTAGTTATAATTAACGGGCCCCTTAAATAGCGCTCTCATTGGACAGAAGTGTTTAGTTTAATTAACGGTCCCCGTAAATAGCGCCTCCATACGGTGAATGTAGTCTAGTTTTTTTAACGGTCCCCATAAATAGCGCCCTCTTAGGGTTGGGTTTAGTCTTAAACCAGAACATCTGACGTCATCACTTAGTTACACAACCTCGCTTTTGTGGTCACACGACGATGCTATGCTATTATGGCCCTTTTCGAAACGACCGGCTTCGGCTTCGGATTCGGCTCAGGCTAGCTAGGCCCCTCAGTTGTTTTGACTATACGCGTGCTATGCGTTCAGGGATTCAGACAAGAGAACGGAGCCTGAAGCCGAATCCAAAGCCAAAGCCGTGGATTCGAAAAGGGCCAATATTGATTCGTCCCACAGCTTCGTGCTCACGACTATCAATTGCCGCTCGTCCCCCTGTCTCCCAGCATGCTTTGCACAAGGTTAGGGGGACGATGTTATGGCACCCTGCCTTTATGAAAATGAGGTTGTCGATTTTCCATACAACCAAAGGAACAAGGTTGATGTAAACTGCACGTAATCTTTAGGTAGGGGGCGCTATTTAAAGGGACCGTTAACTAAACTAGCCTAACCTAACCTGAAGCGGCGCTATTTAAGGGGACCGTTAAATAAACAAGGACACATGCTACTCTTGCAAATGCTACGTGACGGTGTGCATGCTGCGTTCATATCCCTTTTTATCTGGTGGTTTGTGAGGATGGAAGTGGATGCTGTTTGTGGTAAGTTCTGAATAAGCAAATTTTACTGTTTGTATATAACAAACCTTTGGTTTCCTTTTTTGTCAGTTTTGAAGTTGCCCCAACATCATTAAATTCCTACCTCCATGATTATACCGTCCGTACCGTTGTCAAAATGTTTACCTTCCTAATGCCACGCCCACAGCGTCAGTTTCGGTGGTTTGGTTTGCGGCCGGCCGGTCACAAACGAAAATGTAAACAAAGCAAATAAACGCCTTCTTATTGGTTGTGGCAGGAGATTCTGTCCCCCATATACGGTGAATTGTGTAGAAATTTCGTCTGATAGCACCCTCTTCTTTGGCTCAACTTCCTTCGGGCTTCAGCTTACGTTAATTTAGTTCATTACCGTATCAGGTAGAATGCCTGTTAATTTTGAGTACGGTGTTGTTAATGTGTTGTCTTGACTTGTCTTGAGAAGTTGAATTGTCTGACCGCAACTAGCATTTATTTTGTTACAACAGGCATGATATTTGTCCTACTTCAGTCTGATTTCTGATTTTGTTGTCCTAGGAAAAAACAGAAAAATTGTGACTAAGTAGCCTGAAAAGTCTTTTAAAGCCTACAACATGTGTACATTATTACCCCTGGTCACTGGGCCATTTACATGCCTGTTACAAGCGAATAATTCCACATTACGGTAATCATAAAGCTATGAAATTGGACCCTGGTCAGTTCCAATTTAACAAAAATATTACAATAAATTATTTTGTTGTTCTTTTTTTACTAACTTTAGTTATCCAAAGACTTTGAGGTGATGAAACAGGTCCAGGAGCATGTTTACACTACCCAGACTAGTGACTGCCGTGAAATATCTTCTGCTGGACACCCACTGAAAACGACTCACAGTCACATGGCATGCTTTTGAAAAGGTAATTAAGTCAAAAACAAACATTTGGCAGGGTATTTGCTATTTCTTGGCATGCTTTGGGTGCAAAAGAGTGCACTCTCAATTTAGGCTTGGCTGGCAGAAATTGACTGGCTAGTTCAGCAGTCCACCAACATTTTTCTGGCTGGCAGCCCAAGAAAAATTTCTGGCACTGGACCGTGACCTACATGTTGATTGCCAGCCGATTGCTGTAGAGGTAAAAACCTCATAAAAATAGTCTAATTCTGAACAGAAGTAAATGATTTATTGAATCACATAATATATTTTTGCTGATAGATTGATTGTCAGGCAATCTCTGTTGCTTAAGGAATGGTATTAAAAGTGTCATAATAGGTTTTAACGCATCTGACAAAGTTTGGCGATCCAACTGATTTTATTCCGAAACCCTATTTTAGGTTACGACTCATACTTTGTAGACCGTTGGTCTAGTTATCTCTAGCAAAAAAAGTCATACACATAAGCAAAAAAGTAAAGTTTACTTTTGTCATCTTGAAGAAATAGCTATTGTCACTACGATGCATTAAAATGAGGTGGTTTGACTCCTTCTCACCCCTGTTTAAACAATAAAACCACCACTCACACCAACCTACCCAATCCTATGTGTAAGAATGTTTCACAGTGTGAACACTTTCTTCTCCTTTGATATTGAATTTCTGTGGTTGCTGTTTTTATGTTTCTTTTAATTGGGCACAAGTGGTCAGATTCCCTCCTCGCCAAAAAAAGAGGGAAACAAAAAAAACTGTGCCAGTGGCAAGTCGCTACAATGACAATGTTTGTGTCTATTTAACTTGTTTATCCTTTTTTTTCTGTCTCCTTTTCTTACTTTTTATACAGATCATCTCGACATACACGGACCTCTGAAGTAAGCATAATATTACAAGCCTATCAGTCTGTTACAGTTCCCTATGATACATCTTTATTCTGGTTATGAACACTGTGCATTTTAAGCGTCCAAAATGTTGGTGCACCACTATTATGTTTGTGCAAAATCTACTACAATGATGCATTATGGACAGCAGTGACAGACCAATAACAAACTGTTAAGATCTATAACCATCTTCAAACAGCTTTAAGGGTAATAAGGCATTTTTCAGTAGAATTGTGTAATTTAATAAATGTTCAGTTTTTTTATTCAAAAGTTATAAAGGAGAACAGGGTAGATAGCAAATGGGTACCGAATATTATGTTTACAAGCCCACTTCAAGGCCAGAAACATCAACCTATGGTAGTAATGTTCAAACCTTTGAATTTTATTACAAACGTAATACATTTGTAATGTTTTTGACCTTCCTCCAAGCAAACATAAAAGGAAAACAAACATTTCTGTGTGAAAAAAGGGCTTTACTCATAAACTTTAGTTTTGGTACTGCTGAAAAAAAATGCCGGCAAAACACAAGTGAGAGTATAAAGCGTGAACATTTTTTGATAATATTTCATGAGTTATAATTTGGAAAAACCAATGATGTATGCATTTCACCACTAATTTGTTGGTGAAATGTTTACATCATTAGTTTTACGAAACATTTTGGGACTCATTCATTGACAAATAAGAGATAAACCACCTAAACAACACAAGGCTATTTGTAAGGAATTTTATCTTTGTTACTCTCTACTTTAATATTTTGTTTGCTAATATAAAAACTTTTAAACACTGAAGCAATTTGTGAATACAACATTTGTTATTCGTTGGACCATTGGACAATTTTATGATTTTTTAAGTATTCTAAAACTTTGTCTTTGATGAGAAAACACTCCATGAATTTTGAAGCAGTATGTCCAAAATTGTAACAAGAATTCTTCCCCTTGAACAAATTGCAACACAGTGCTCTTGTTTTTCATCAATATTTTTTATTAAAAGTTTTATATTGTTATAAGAATTCTCTTGCAAAGCAGATAGTTGTTGCAGTGTGAATGTGTTTAATACATGTTGGATTGAATAAAACATCAAGTCAGATTTGGGCATGAAAATGTGATAATATAAAATTGTTTTATTGGTATTGACTATACGGTAGTTATCTATAAATGGTTATTCAATCAATCTAATTAATTGAAAAGCTCAAGTAAGCTGCATTACTTATTTTAGTATAAATTTAATAACAGGAAAATAAGCTGTTCAAGATCACACAAATTCTGATTAATACAAACTTTTGCTTTTTTGTTCTACTCTTCTTAACACTCGAGATTAACAGTGTCTATAATGTTCCACATCAGCAATTATTAAGAAGGTAGAAGCATAGCATCAAAGGGATCTTTAAATGTGTTAATGAACTGGTCTTAGTTTAGTTATAATTAACGGGCCCCTTAAATAGCGCTCTCATTGGACAGAAGTGTTTAGTTTAATTAACGGTCCCCGTAAATAGCGCCTCCATACGGTGAATGTAGTCTAGTTTTGTTAACAGTCCCCATAAATAGCGCCCTCTTAGGGTTGGGTTTAGTCTTAAACCAGAACATCTGACGTCATCACTTAGTTGCACAACCTCGCTTTTGTGGTCACACGACGATGCTATGCTATTAATAAAAGGGCCATAATAGTATTATGGCCCTTTTCGAAACGACCGGCTTCGGCTTCGGATTCGGCTCAGGCTAGCTAGGCCCCTCAGTTGTTTTGACTATACGCGTGCTATGCGTTCGGGGATTCAGACAAGAGAACGGAGCCTGAAGCCGAATCCAAAGCCAAAGCCGTGGATTCGAAAAGGGCCAATATTGATTCGTCCCACAGCTTCGTGCTCACGATTATCGATTGCCGCTCGTCCCCCTGTCTCCCAGCATGCTTTGCACAAGGTTAGGGGGACGATGTTATGGCACCCTGCCTTTATGAAAATGAGGTTGTCGATTTTCTATACAACCAAAGGAACAAGGTTGATGTAAACTGCCCGTAATCTTTAGGTAGGGGGCGCTATTTAAAGGGACCGTTAACTAAACTAGCCTAACCTAACCTGAAGCGGCGCTATTTAAGGGGACCGTTAAATAAACAAGGACACATGCTACTCTTGCAAATGCTACGTGACGGTGTGCATGCTGCGTTCATATCCCTTTTTATCTGGTGGTTTGTGAGGATGGAAGTGGATGCTGTTTGTGGTAAGTTCTGAATAAGCAAATTTTACTGTTTGTATATAACAAACCTTTGGTTTCCTTTTTTGTCAGTTTTGAAGTTGCCCCAACATCATTAAATTCCTACCTCCATGATTATACCGTACCGTTGTCAAAATGTTTACCTTCCTAATGCCACGCCCACAGCGTCAGTTTCGGTGGTTTGGTTTGCGGCCGGCCGGTCACTAACGAAAATGTAAACAAAGCAAATAAACGCCTTCTTATTGGTTGTGGCAGGAGATTCTGTCCCCCATATACGGTGAATTGTGTAGAAATTTCGTCTGATAGCACCCTCTTCTTTGGCTCAACTTCCTTCGGGCTTCAGCTTACGTTAATTTAGTTCATTACCGTATCAGGTAGAATGCCTGTTAATTTTGAGTACGGTGTTGTTAATGTGCTGTCTTGACTTGTCTTGAGAAGTTGAATTGTCTGACCGCAACTAGCATTTATTTTGTTACAACAGGCATGATATTTGTCCTACTTCAGTCTGATTTCTGATTTTGTTGTCCTAGGAAAAAACAGAAAAATTGTGACTAAGTAGCCTGAAAAGTCTTTTAAAGCCTACAACATGTGTACATTATTACCCCTGGTCACTGGGCCATTTACATGCCTGTTACAAGCGAATAATTCCACATTACGGTAATCATAAAGCTATGAAATTGGACCCTGGTCAGTGCCAATTTAACAAAAATATTACAATAAATTATTTTGTTGTTCTTTTTTACTAACTTTAGTTATCCAAAGACTTTGAGGTGATGAAACAGGTCCAGGAGCATGTTTACACTACCCAGACTAGTGACTGCCGTGAAATATCTTCTGCTGGACACCCACTGAAAACGACTCACAGTCACATGGCATGCTTTTGAAAAGGTAATTAAGTCAAAAACAAACATTTGGCAGGGTATTTGCTATTTCTTGGCATGCTTTGGGTGCAAAAGAGTGCACTCTCAATTTAGGCTTGGCTGGCAGAAATTGACTGGCTAGTTCAGCAGTCCACCAACATTTTTTCTGACTGGCAGCCCAAGAAAAATTTCTGGCACTGGACCGTGACCTACATGTTGATTGCCAGCCGATTGCTGTAGAGGTAAAAACCTCATAAAAATAGTCTAATTCTGAACAGAAGTAAATGATTTATTGAATCACATAATATAATTTTGCTGATAGATTGATTGTCAGGCAATCTCTGTCGCTTAAGGAATGGTATTAAAAGTGTCATAATAGGTTTTAACGCATCTGACAAAGTTTGGCGATCCAACTGATTTTATTCCGAAACCCCTATTTTAGGTTACGACTCATACTTTGTAGACCGTTGGTCTAGTTATCTCTAGCAAAAAAAGTCATACACATAAGCAAAAAAGTAAAGTTTACTTTTGTCATCTTGAAGAAATAGCTATTGTCACTACGATGCATTAAAATGAGGTGGTTTGACTCCTTCTCACCCCTGTTTAAACACTAAAACCACCACTCACACCAACCTACCCAATCCTATGTGTAAGAATGTTTCACAGTGTGAACACTTTCTTCTCCTTTGATATTGAACTTCTGTGGTTGCTGTTTTTATGTTTCTTTTAATTGGGCACAAGTGGTCAGATTCCCTCCTCGCCAAAAAAAGAGGGAAACAAAAAAAACTGTGCCAGTGGCAAGTCGCTACAATGACAATGTTTGTGTCTATTTAACTTGTTTATCCTTTTTGTCTCCTTTTCTTGCTTTTTATACAGATCATCTCGACATACACGGACCTCTGAAGTAAGCATAATATTACAAGCCTATCAGTCTGTTACAGTTCCCTATGATACATCTTTATTCTGGTTATGAACACTGTGCATTTTAAGCGTCCAAAATGTTGGTGCACCACTATTATGTTTGTGCAAAATCTACTACAATGATGCATTATGGACAGCAGTGACAGACCAATAACAAACTGTTAAGATCTATAACCATCTTCAAACAGCTTTAAGGGTAATAAGGCATTTTTCAGTAGAATTGTGTAATTTAATAAATGTTCAGTTTTTTTATTCAAAAGTTATAAAGGAGAACAGGGTAGATAGCAAATGGGTACAGAATATTATGTTTACAAGCCCACTTCAAGGCCAGAAACATCAACCTATGGTAGTAATGTTCAAACCTTTGAATTTTATTACAAACGTAATAAATTTGTAATGTTTTTGACCTTCCTTCAAGCAAACATAAAAGGAAAACAAACATTTCTTTGTGAAAAAGGGGCTTTACTCATAAACTTTAGTTTTGGTACTGCTGAAAAAAAATGCCGGCAAAACACAAGTGAGAGTATAAAGCGTGAACATTTTTTGATAATATTTCATGAGTTATAATTTGGAAAAACCAATGATGTATGCATTTCACCACTAATTTGTTGGTGAAATGTTTACATCATTAGTTTTACGAAACATTTTGGGACTCATTCATTGACAAATAAGAGATAAACCACCTAAACAACACAAGGCTATTTGTAAGGAATTTTATCTTTGTTACTCTCTACTTTAATATTTTGTTTGCTAATATAAAAACTTTTAAACACTGAAGCAATTTGTGAATACATTTGTTATTCGTTGGACCATTGGACAATTTTATGATTTTTTAAGTATTCTAAAACTTTGTCTTTGATGAGAAAACACTCCATGAATTTTGAAGCAGTATGTCCAAAATTGTAACAAGAATTCTTCCCCTTGAACAAAATGCAACACAGTGCTCTTGTTTTTCATCAATATTTTTTATTAAAAGTTTTATATTGTTATAAGAATTCTCTCGCAAAGCAGATAGTTGTTGCAGTGTGAATGTGTTTAATACATGTTGGATTGAATAAAACATCAAGTCAGATTTGGGCATGAAAATGTGATAATATAAAATTGTTTTATTGGTATTGACTATACGGTAGTTATCTATAAATGGTTATTCAATCAATCTAATTAATTGAAAAGCTCAAGTAAGCTGCATTACTTATTTTAGTATAAATTTAATAACAGGAAAATAAGCTGTTCAAGATCACACAAATTCTGATTAATACAAACTTTTGCTTTTTTGTTCTACTCTTCTTAACACTCGAGATTAACAGTGTCTATAATGTTCCACATCAGCAATTATTAAGAAGGTAGAAGCATAGCATCAAAGGGATCTTTAAATGTGTTAATGAACTGGTCTTAGTTTAGTTATAATTAACGGGCCCCTTAAATAGCGCTCTCATTGGACAGAAGTGTTTAGTTTAATTAACGGTCACAAAGACACATTTAAGAAATAAAGAAATAGAGACACAAAGAAATCAAGAAATCAAGAAAAAAGAAGATCAAGGAAATTCAAACATTGCAGAAATTTTAGGAGCACAGCACAGAAGCCGATTCCTAACAAGAAGCCAGTGGATTGATGAGGCCTATGTGAGACACTCGAAATGTCCTGACATATCAACAAAAAAACCTGCATTTCATGCCAAAGCATGCATCATTGCCGAGTATATCCTTCTCAAACTAAAACCCAACCCCAACTTATGCTTCATAGTCGAGAAAAGGGGCGAGAGGGAAGGCGACGTTTCGACCCCACTCAACACATTTAGCATGCCCAACATTTTATCATAAGACATAGCTACATTGCGTACTCGTTTTCAATATCTTTACCAAACCTTATGCATTGACGTCATCAAGCCGCCATCTTAGAGGTAAACTGATGACGCAACAATGAGCAGATTGTGCGCCGCGCGTACAAATCTGTGCGTTTCCATTGTTTCGTTTTGCCTCTAAGATGGCGGCTGGATGACGTCAATGCATAAGTCTATTGATGGAGCTGACAAACACGTCACTTAGGAGCGGACCAATCATAACACAGATATGGAAAGCTTACGTCACTGCCCGTTTATCTAATGAAATCATTGTATCAAGCAAGCAAGCAGGTTCATGAACGTTTGTTGCCGAAGAGAGCGCTATATATCGAGACCGTTAAATTTCGTCCCGCCCGGCCGGCCCGGTGTCGCGGTCTCAGATGTCCGCCCCAAGCCTCCCCTCCTAGCTCCTCCCATAGAGCTAGGACCCTACCTACCTCCCCACATTATTATCATCAGACTAATTATTATTTTAAAATTTATCTTGATAAAAAGAAGAAAAATACATGGAATTTATTTGAAATTGTAAAATAATACTGTTCGGACCCACTGGAAGGTTGGTCAATTTATTGTAAGATAAGAAAGTTACAATTTTTGTCAAAATGACTTTAAGTGAAAGGTGGTGGTCGGATTCGGCATTATTTTCTTTTGATTTGGTCGTTGATTTTAATGTCATCATCTTCATCAACGTCTCATGACGTCACAAACGATTTAAGCACTCAAAGTAAGCAAAGTAGTACACACATGCGCAACACGTCAGCTGGTTGTTTGTTTTAATTTTGTTGTCGTCTGGTGGTCGGTGATCATTTCAAGGTCAAGTCTAACGTTAATCTTTACATCTCCGATATCACACACACGACGACGACGACGTATACGCGGTACGTCGTCCGGGATCCTCGTTTTCGCATTGTGTATTTGAAAGTTGAGACACGACGACCAGCTAGCTATTTCTACCTCCATGGTACGATCCACCCATTCGGAGAAACGTCTGATGTAAAGGTAAATCCGTTATTCTTTGACCTTTTTGTCAGTTAAGTCATTTCATTCCTCCATGGTGGTCACTGGTGAGTCACTGAGACTGTCTGTCGGAGTAAGATCATGGAGGGTAAGATTAAGAAGAGTAAAGACAGTCAACTCGACAATAGCATGAATAACAGAATAGTGATCTATGAAAAATATGACACTGGCGTTTTACTTTTACCATCATCATGGAGGTAGGTGCTTGCTCTATGCTTAACCATGGAGGAAGGAAATACTTCCTCCATGCTTTAACATTCGTTAGGGTTAACAATGTCTGATCATGGAGGTAGAAATTTGATAGGAGTGATGGTGTAAAAAAAGTGTACAGTGTAGACGGCTAGTATTTAGTTATTAATTATTTATTATGCCTACTATTCTAAGTAAATAAGTCATAGTTTACTCAACTGGTTATTCACAGGCCTTGAATTTCATCTTTGAGAGAGCAAGGCCATTTTCATTTTGCAAAGGGCACTGCCATTTGAAAATCTTAAAGTCTATTAATTTATTATGGGAAACTTTGAAGGGGCACCAAGGCCAAGACCAGGGGCACCAAGGCCACACCGAGGCCAAGACCAGGGCAGGGGTAACAGAGGTCGTGGCCTCCGTGTAATTCCAGGCCTGTATTCCAGTTTAGCCATGACTGAGACTCTGAGTGGCTGCACCTCACTTCCTTCTGATTTTATGCTCAGTCAGACCATGGAGCTATGTCAGACCATAGACTATAGAGCAAAAAAATACTCCAGATCTCCAGATTCATCTTTTATGACAAACACCAACTGGACTTCATTACGGTTCCTAGAACCATAGACTGATAGAGCAAGCTAGAACTTAGTCCAAATGTGTCTTGAAAAGCCAGAAAGTATCAGAAGCTGACGTTGATCAATGTCATTGACATTAGTTTTGATTTCCAGCAGATAGATTTGGGAGATTGATTGCCATTTTCTGGACAGTAAAGTACCACAGAAAATATTTTTCTGGCCCCCTGGATGGGGGTTCAAAATTTAATGAGCAGAGTTTTTCAAGTTAAAAAACAATCAAGGTATACTTTGAAATGCACTCATTATTTATTTAAATACAACATTTGTAGCACATTTAACTTAAATTGTTATTTCTTTTTTTGATGATCAAAGATGATTTGGCAAATTTCAGTTCTCTCCTTGTATCATAGGCTAATCTAAAGCCCACTTTTAAATTTGAGTGATCCCAAACATATATATGCAAACATGAATTTTAAGCAGATTTAAAAATAACCAACTATCTCGTTAATGCAAGTTGATTTTGCTCAGGAAAATCTACATAAATAGCTACATTTCTTTTTAATTTCTTTGCATTCTTTTTCTCTGGTTTTTATTGGAAAGGCAGTGCCACAGTCACTTCTGCTTAGGATTTTACCAATTATGGTGACAAACAATTGCATATAACAATACTTTCATTCTCTTGTTTTAAGTTATGAATTTTATCATTTTATGGGGGTGTTATTCCAGATTTACTAAATTTGACTGAAATTTTCGTTGCATTTTTTGCACCAATGACATTAAATTTGACTGAGACTAAATCATGCAGACAGTGTCAGAAAGATGAACTGAACAGTAACACGTTGGAGTCAAATTGGCACCTGTTCTAATGCCTTATGAATGGCAGTCACTAACAGATTCCGATTGGCAGGAAATTACTTTGGTTCTGATATGGAGAAAGTCAAAATAGCACTGCATCATACAAGGAAAAGAGTATTATCTATTAATTTAATGAAAGTATTATTCTCAGGAAATTGTTCATCATCCTTACCGGTATTTTTTGTTGTTCTGTGTTAAAGAGCTGTGCAAAAAGAATGATCATTTAAAAATCCTTCTATGACTTTAACACTTAATAGTCCCCCTACATGTTAATTTTGCATCGGTGTAAGAGTAAATACAAAATTATATTTAACAACTTAGTTTGAAAACAAACCACTCGACACAGAAAATTTAAGGTAATATTTGCCAGTAAAAAAAATATTATGTGGATATAGCTATTTTTATGGTTGTTCAAATCTATGGGTTATTAGACATCGTGTCTTGAGAATAATGTTTCTTAAACAGCGATTGTGTATCCTGTTTCTATACATCGAATCATTAAAAGTCAGAGATAACAAAATTGTTTGCGAAAGATATTTACAAAGATCCCCTCCTGGACCATACATTATGCAAACTTGATGAAAGGTGATATTGGACTTTGTTGTTCACTCCAGTGACATCCTTGTATACATTTTAGGTGTGTACTTAAGACCGAGCGTGACTTAACATCAGACCTACGTACAAGCTTAGTGTGCATGGACCGTTTTGTCATGGTAACCGATACACAGAAATCTTAGTAAGTCAAGTGATCATTGAAATATTTCAAAGCGTTCCTATTTTATTTGATATTGATGGTGAACCCCAGCATCAACATCCATGAACCATCACTGCCCTACTATTGTAATTTGAACTTGAAAAGTATACACATAATTCATTTTAGGACCTTGGTGATGTGTAATTTCATAGTGTATGGAGTGCAAATGGTTGTGGAAACAATGCAAGCTGAAAGACTCAGTGTAGTTTGAGCCATGAGTAGGGTCAGAAGTCGTGCAATTGGATTCACTGCAATGTTTACACACTCTGCTTTATGTTCAGAACCAGTCTTAAAGGTGCACTATAGTATGACCAGGAATACAATCCAAGCGCTGAATATCCCATTGCAAACAAGATTTGTTGAACAATTTAAAACATCCTAAATTATGAATATGAATATAGGACATGTACCAGGGAAATTGAATGGGTGAAAAACAATTTCTCTCTTAAAATAATTGATAAAGCATAAAGGAAAGAGACATTCTCATTAAATTCATAAAAAAGGTGGGACTCAAAGTGTGTACAGAAAGTGGCCAAAAACCAGGTGCACTGTAACTGTCGATCATTTATCTGAGGGCCTGAAGTTGACACCCTCTAACTTCCTTAGCTATTGGATCTCTCAAAGCCATTTGGTCAAGTCAGTGTACAAGGTTTGCTATGCCTACTGTGTGCACATCACTCTCAGCAGGATAAAGTCCACTCATTCAATTCATGTAGACTGTTGCTACAAAGCCTCAGTTACAACCAAGGTTACCTTGTTTTGTCTGTGCTATTCAAGTCATTCATTATGCGTGAGTAGATAAACAATCCCAAATGACATACTGTTACATCACTGCCAGGGCCAGTTGCTTCAACATTTAAATAATTAAACTAATTTGATTTGTCCCTGTGCATCATTGTTTGCCCGACTCTGTTCTCCCTTTACATTGACACACAGGTTGAGTAAATTGTTTGCCATGATGAAGTAGCTGGTATTGTACAATACAACAGACCAATCCCAAGTGCTAACAGAGCATTACTACACACCAAGAGCTGTAGCACTCAGTCATCAAGCTAAACTGATGGATGATGAGGCACTGGATGTTGTCGGTGACAAACATTGAGGCTAGAAAGCTGTGACAACCCAAGCTATTGGCTGATAAAAACATAAACACCTAGATCAAACAGGGGCCGTTGATAATGGCACTTTTGAGTCAACACTATGGTGGTCGTGTACCGGGGATGATGAAGGCATACAGTTCCTTGTCAAGTGCGTCTAACGGAAAGACCAGCGTCTCTACTAGTATGAGTAACAAGGGGAGTGAGATCCTACCAGACAACATCCCAATCCTTCTAGAGGACTCGGACCATGGACATGGATGCAACCACGTTATCTATCACTACGCCAGCCAGGTATTTGCAAGTTTAAGACCAGCCAATAGGACAGATAAACTGGTATTAGACGTTGATCTAAGGGCAGGGAAAGAACCACCTAAACTAACATCCATCAAAGATGAAAGGGCCAAGAGGAAGGTGTATGACCTAGCATTTGCAACTCTCAAATGTAAGTAACTTTCAATCTAGCGAGTTTTGGTTCATTCTTTTTTTTCTTCCCTTTTGTCTCTTTATGACTTCAAGGTACTATACTAAAATACTACTGACTTGAATTTGAAAATCTGTTGTTCTTTTTTCAAGAAAGGACTTCATAAATATTTGCCAAGGTTTTCACAAAGTGATGAATGTGTCAAAAATCACAAAATATGTCAAATCGGCTTTCTGCAACTTATTTGAACATTTTCAGCAATTTTTAGGACCGAACACAAATTGTCACTCGTTACAATTCCAAAGAATCACTAGATTTGCCATTTTGCATTTTCACAAACTGAAGAATCATGATTCATCACTTTATCCGTTGAAATACATAGCGCTGGCGTGGTGCGTGGTATAACAAAGTGATAAATCTGTTGACCTATTTAAATTTATAGCATTTTCACAAAGTGACGTATGTATCGCAGTTGGTTTGTATGCAGCGTTTTGGTTGCAAGTCTTGTTTTTTCGTTTTCACGAATTGACAAATTTGTTTAGTTATTAAACTCATCAGTTTAATCAACATTCAGTTAATTAAACTCATCAACTAAACAGTTGCAAAATTGAAAACATATTGACAGTTCTGTATGAAGTCAGTTCTGTATGAAGTCAGTTCTGTATGAAGTCAGTTCTGTATGTAGTCAGTTCTGTATGAAGTCAGTTCTGTATGCGGTCAGTTCTTTATGAGGTCAGTTCTCTATGAAGTCAGTTCTTTATGAAGTCAGTTCTGTATGAAGTCAGTTCTGTATGAAGTCAGTTCTGTATGAAGTCAGTTCTGTATGAAGTCAGTTCTTTATGAAGTCAGTTCTGTATGAAGTCAGTTCTGTATGATGTCGGTTCTTTATGAAGTCAGTTCTTTATGAAGTCAGTCCTGTATGAAGTCAGTTCTTTATGAAGTCAGTTCTTTATGAAGTCAGTTCTGTATGAAGTCAGTTCTGTATGAAGTCAGTTCTGTATGAAGTCAGTTCTGTATGAAGTCAGCTTTATTTTGGTTGAAAAATTTAAGACAGAATAAGAAGCAGTCCGGAAACAGCAAGTTGAAAAATAGTTCAACTTCAACTGTGATTTCTTCTACGGAATTTTAGCTGTTGGGCACATCTGTCAAGTTTGTAAAAGCATTAACAATTTAGCAGAGACCCCTGAACAGTGACAAAGCATTTCTGACTTGGTATATTTTTCATTGCCATGAGTCCAAGGGCCACAAAGTTGATTCAAATGTAGTCTCACATAGACTCTTCATCAAAACACATTGTAAAAACGTCTCAAAATATAATATTACTATTTAACTGGCATGATATCATGATGTTTCATATTCCCCCATTGTTAGTACTACGTATGTTTGACGGGCACAGAAATGCAAATTCCATAAAAAACACAAAGGCTATTTAATGTACAAAACATGTATATTGAGATTCCATGATAACGTGCTTGGTAACAAGTTGCTTAAACGTATTTGTCAGGTGTGGAGGGGCAGATCTAACAAAACTATGCTCTATCTACTATAAATCCAATTGAGGTCAAATTACTAGCTATAAACCTATACCCAGCAACAACAGATTTCTTCTCAACACAAGTTTATAAACAATCTATGATAGGAAGACAGTATGCTTTTAAAATGAGAGATTTTACTAACTTAAAATTATCTCTTCTTATCAAGATACAACCAAGATATCTCACTGGTTGTGTAACTTGATCCAATAGACAAGAATGGTGACATGTACGTTATCAGTGACCTAGTGGGGGCATGGAGGAGACATTGTTTCAAGGATTCAACATTGTAAATTTGTTCTTACAAGTACCATTCAGTTTCAATTCATACCTTCGAGAAAAGTAATGTAACTTTTGAACAGCATGTAACATATAGAGTGTTTGAATGAGGTGTAAATATGCAGTGACTTCTCAAATAGGCAGGTGTGCATATACAACCATCAAGCTTCCTTCTGTCAGAGTTCACCCAGAACTTATTAATTCTTACTCCACTGAGGTCAGGAATATTTCTGACTAACAAAAATAAACATGAACCAGAAATATTACTTTCCAAGCCAAAAAAACATGTGCTCTTTTTAGGGAAAAGTTGTTTTCCTTGTAATATTTTCTTACCAGAGACACATTCTTACTACAATGCAGTTATTGTGAATGAGATGAAATTGAAATAGTTGTAGCGGAACTGATGTCCAGACTGCATTGTTGATATAAGATATCAATTCCAGCCTCTGCTTTGTCAATGATTAAACACTTCTCCTTCCTGTTGAAGGGACAAAAATACTTTATGCTTGAAAGACACTCTGTCAGGTGAATTTTACAGTCAGTGTTGTACTTTGAAAGTGATGTTTTTTATTAAAGTTATGTTGTAGTTTTATATTAAAATTATTGATTTGATTCTCAAGGTACACGCCACATACTACGAATACATTTTTGTTGGCTCTGGTGTGATAAAAAGAGCTGGTTATCAGTGTTTGGATTACATTGTATTCTACTTTTAATGGTTGGTGATGTTGTTTTGGCCATGTGTTTATAAATAAGGGAATAAAAGAGTGGCGACGAGTTCTTAAACGGCCGTTTAAAACCGGCAGGGTCGTGGCCGTGCGATAAAGGCCCGAGCCGAAGGCGAGGGCCTTTATCGCACGGCCACGACCCTGCAAGGATTTAAACGGCCGTTTAAGAACGAGTCACTACTCATTTATTCCCATTCATAAATGCCTTTTGTTAAAAAGTGAAAGAATAAGGAAAATCGGTGGTAAAAAGACAATCTCTGACATCGAAGTTTGTACATTTTCAAAAAACTTTTGTAAAATTCTGTTTTGTGCGCGTTGGGTTGTGTGTACGCGCGTGTGTACAAAAAGATTAGACTACGCGCGGGAACTATAGCCATGTATTGCGTTCCGCGTAAGTAAATTGGCGGAGCTTGCGCGTCCAATACGCGAAGCCCAGCCGGTTATAAACACTCTTGGCCGTGCATTATCATCCGTTTAAACACCCCCACGTGACATTGTCTCCACCAATAGGAATAGCGAAACTGTCTGGGGTATTTATGAATGGAGAATATTTGTAGAATGCTTCAGTTTGGTGTATGTTAATGTTATGGTGCACTGCACCTTAGCTAAACATTCATCTACCAGAGATGGGTTTCCACTGCATGTAATACCAAGCAGCATTATTGTGAACGGTCCTTTAGGCCAAGTGAAAAAAACACTGTTGATCGCCTGGGGGGTTTTTCAGAAAGAGGAGGATCAGGGCCTTTTCATTTTGTTTTTATTTGTTAAAACAAATGTAAAGGAGGAAAGAGTCAGACTAAAACTTTGCTTGCTTCGTAGGACTTAAAGTAAAAGAAATTGTAAATTAAATCAATCTTCAAAAGAATGGTGCCAAGATGAAGCAAAAACAAATAAAAACATGAACAATTTAGCCTTTTGGGGGAGAAAATAAAGAAAGAAGGATGCAGCTTCAAAAAGGTTGAGGGCAGGACGATCAACTTATGGTTTTTTTACTTGGCCTTAGTTGTTTTTAAGAAATGCTAACTGCGCTCTGTTTGTTTATGTCTGTCGTAATTTCTATAGACCTGAAAAGATTTCATTGTATGAACTGGGATGGATGTTTAGGAGCACATTACATTAGGGAACTGTACACATTTCAAGGTCTTTTTCAGTTCACTAATGAAAGTGCATTAGTGTTTGGGCCTAAACACAATGAGGAAATGTAACTTTTGAAACTTGTCACTTGTCTGTTATCATTTGGCGTTATAGTTTGGAAGACGAGCTAAGTACACTGTTTAAAATGATGAGACAAACAGTTCATGTCAGATCTCACACTCCATTTACCGAGGTTGTACCTGCAAGTTTGACTATTATTAGTTACATGTACTTCTCGTTATCCACACCATGCAATGCTTCAAACATCACATTTATCTTTTTGAATACATTTTTGTTCAAATTTGACCTGAGTTTTCAACACTAAAGTATTAGTGCAGTATACATTGCGGTTTGTCATCATGGCTCTCTTGTACATCATGTAACTCTGGGGAATGGTCATAATACAAGAAGATCCATCTTGAATAGTACAACTATCAAGTTAGTGGCATTCAAGTGAAAGTTACTGGCTGTGAAGGAAACAACTGAGTGAGCATCAATTGCCCAACAGCAAGACCCACCATCCACATTTATTATAACCAGTGGGGAGCGGTGAAGATGTCACAATGCTCCAATAACTGTGTTTACAGTCTCCCAGTTTACCCATCTATTGTACGCTTTAAATGCATTGACCATTAACCCTCAAAGTGAAAAAGCCTTTTGAGTTGAAAGAACTAGACACACTGGTTCCATTTAGCCCAAGACTCTTACTTCAGCATTATGACAGTAGCTTCCATTCCCTGTAAAGCTTGACAAAAACTGCAATTTATGAATAGCTTCCTGTGCAATAAAAAACAACTTGACATATAGCCGTTTAATTTGTAGCACTTGCCGGCAAAGCCATGAAATGAAGTTGAGGAAATCAAGGGTCGATTGTTGAGTTGCTAGTCAAACAATTAGCTGCCATTAGCAGCTAGTTCTTTGTAATTGACGTCAATACGTAATTAAATAATAAATGTTGAATTCTAATTACAGATCAAGCCTTACTGGAGGACATGTTGGTTGATAGTGGTTACTATGGATATGATACGGTGGTAAGTTATTGATGTGCTACTAAATGATTAACTTGACTCAAAACACTTTCAATGAAATGATGGAGTGCTCGATAATGTATTTCTTGTTTCTATGCATTATTTATTTTAACAGAAAATATCTTCTCCCTGGAGACAATTTATCATGTTGTTTGAAACAAACAATAAATATAATTGACAAATTTGTATAATTTCTCTGTTTATACTTGTATTCCTACTCAAATCTTTGAATCCAAACTGTACTGAGTTTGATGATTTATTGACTTCTCTGCAGCCTGATGAGAATCATGGAGTCATTATGGTCATCCTTTGTGATATGCTCAACCGTCGATTTGCTAAACGATTACCACAACTCACTGAGTCAGTTATCCCCTATGTACAAGAGTTTGAAGATGATTTATTTCATCATACAACTAAGCTCAATGCCTCCTTAGCTAGAAATAGAATCAAGTTTCAGGCAAGGAGTGTTGAGTGTTTGCTCCCAGAGAAGGTGCGAGAGAGGGAAGAATGTGGGACTAAGATGCCAATCTATGCTTGGGTCAACCAGCTGAAGAATAGGTAAATCAGTCGTATTCTTTGTCTTATTATGACTGGAATAGTTTCTTGGAAACCTATGTACTTTAATAAGAGGTAATGTTATTTGTTATTGTGAGGGTTCCATCTGTCATCCTAACAATACATAAACAGCAATTAATGAGCCAGGATAGTTAATGAGTCTCAGTAGTGCAGCTTCGACTCCTACAGGAAAGTCAACACTGGTTTAATTATCTACCTTTGTATTGACTTTATTTTTAATAAGTTAATTTGTGTTGATATGTTGCTGACATGGACAATGTTTACAAAGGGAATGATTAAAGCGGGGACAACTAGAATTGACTGGAATCTGAATCGGTTGCTTTCATTAAGTAAAAATCTTCATCTGTACTAAAAGTATTTTTTTATGACTAAAGTTTTAGACCTAACATCACCTCAATGTACGAGAACACTCCCAAAGAAAGCTAGATAGTTTGCCTCTTTGGCCATTTACCTGTTGGTGATTTTAATATGGATGGGAAGGGAAACTAAGGCCGTATCCAATTTGGCGGCTATGGCAACGCCTACAACTGTTGCTAAGAGTGTTGCTAAAAACGTCCTATAGGTCAAACAAACTATTTGTATGAAACAGATTTTAAAATGGTATGGTTGTGAGAAAGTCTAGTAACACACCTTTGTGTCTTTGTTTCTACATGAATCTGTAATCTGATACATTATTTATTTTCAATCCTCAGTGTGGAAGAGGTGACTGATCAGCTAAACGAAGATGGCTACTCAAAGGTCAACTCGGTCAACTCGTTAGGAGAATACAACTTTACGCTAGATACTCAATGCCCCAATATCATGGTCTTTGATGCTCAGAATCGTAATGCACTTGAGGATAGTTATCTTGTCAGGAACGGAAGTGTAATCATTCAGGTAAATGTAACTGTCGTTATATACCACACACACAGATCCTTGTCATTTGATTGGTGGAACATGCATCACGTGCCATCCTTTATTTTGCCATATATACTGCTGCAACACTCCAAAATTTAATGTAGGAGTCCTATATGGATAATTATAGGACGCTTCGCAGCGTTGTTTTCCAAAATAATTGTTCCTTGCTGGTTTGTCAACACAAGGCAAGGTTGTGTCACTGTAGACAAGGTTAGTGTCTACAATGGAGTCGTCCACATTGTTTTGAAGGGGCGTTAGAATTTTCAGAGTGTGGGGTGGCAAGTTTCCGGGTCTATTTTGTGTTTAATTATTGTGAACAGTATTTTAAATGACAATGACCTTATGTGTGAGTTATATACTACAAATTTTGAATGTATTTTGTTCAAGCTTTGTTGCAGAATAATTACTTGGTGAAAACTGGCTTTTCCATTTCGATCGGAATGGAATGGTCCAGATTTCTGATGCTGTTAGAGGACCTACCCGAACAGAAAGTTTGTCTATTAGAGAACCGACAACTGGAATAATTCAGAATGCTGTTGTTGCAATTCATTTTGTATAATTACTGTATTAGACTCAATTGATTCTGATATTTGTAGGATAAAAGCTGCTGTATTGGGCCTCACTCTGTGAAATCCTTACTGAATGAAGGCGATGATGTCATCCATGTATACGTTGGGTCTGGATGGACAACAGATCATCTAGCAACATTAACCAGTCAAGAACACTCTACAGTCTACACTTTTGGAGTCAAGAATGAAGAGCATCATGAACAGCTGATGGCAAATGCTAAAAAACTAGGAATCAACAGTATCCTTTGACAAATGCAGAAACTGC
Organism: Plazaster borealis; assembly: GCA_021014325.1. Classification (NCBI taxonomy): domain Eukaryota; kingdom Metazoa; phylum Echinodermata; class Asteroidea; order Forcipulatida; family Labidiasteridae; genus Plazaster; species Plazaster borealis. The sequence goes on along the minus strand of CM037457.1, from coordinate 515,530 downwards.
ATATAGTTAACCACAAACCCCCAAGGAAGAGCTTAACCCCCCCCCCCCCAAGGAAGAGCTTAACCCCCCCCCCCCCCCCAAGGAAGAGCTTTAACCCTTTGAAATCCTACTGGGCGGCTTTGCTGTATGGGATCAGGGCCTTCATATTCTGAGTCACACTCAATGGTCGCGGTCCCCGCTGCTAAAATTGTTGGTAAGACATCTGCTCTAGATTGGCACAAGTCGTGGGTTCGAATCCCACCCGAGTAATATGCCTGTGATTTCCTTTTCACAGGACTCGGGAAAGTACTGAGTATACAGTGCTTTACACACATCGGTGTACGGGTAAAACCAAATAACAATAAATCACTCATGGGATCAGATACCACCATAATAATAATAATAATAATAAGTTTGGGTGTTGACTTACCTTATGGTGTTGGATTTTGTAAGAGTGAGGAAGGAGCCTAGTAAATCACTCATGGGATCAGATATACCACCATAATCAGAGTCCATAAGTTTGGGTGTTGAGTTACCTTATGGTGTTGGATTTTGTTAGAGTGAGGAAAGACTTACATTGTAAGTATGTCAAGGGACTTGGGGTTAATTCCTAACTGAAGCATTTATTTCCTTGACTTGCTTCAACCCAGATATCAAATTTCTTCAGGAAAACTTCTTTGAAGTTCAACATCTTGATAGTCGCTTTAAGAATGTTAAGGTTGTCTTGGTAACTCCTAAAGACTCCAGGTCAGGGGTCACCAACCCCGTAGAATACATTATACATGAAGGAGCTGGTAAGTGTTGAAATTGGATGTCCTATTTTCATATACATAATTATTATTTAGCTTCTCAAAACTAAATTTATAGACTTCATTGTGTCTCATCTGTCTAAGTATCTCAGTAAAAACACAGAATAAAAAATAAAAAAAGAATTTTGAACGGTTCTGCACAAATCTGTTAGTTTCTATGAAATCCAGTTTGTACTTTGTGTTTCCTTTGACAGATGCAAGTATACTACGAGAGTTGTCTCAAGAACAAGTAGACACAGATAAGTTAGACGTACTGGTTTCACAACATATGGAACTGCTCAAACATGCTATGAAATGTAAGCATCCAACATAACCAAGCCATTTGTCATAATTGCCCACTGGACTAGTAAAATGTGTGTTTTACTGGCCCCCAGAAAGTTTTAGTAGACTATATTTTAATCATGTATTGTCGTAAATGTATCTTTCTGATGTATTAACAGTAGCGATCACAACCGGTTTATTGGTTAAATAAAGTTACATTCACACACTCAAAAGTATATTAACACACTTTTAAAATTTATTATTTACATCTGAAAAGGAAGAAATATGAGCATTTTAAACAAGTAGGTTGCACAGTTTTTAGTAGCCCACAGGGCAAGCTGAGAAGTGGTTTTCACTAGCCCTTTACAAGACAATGTACGCTGGGCTAGTGTTCAGGGAGAGCATTGATGTAAAAATGTATGATAACAAATATGAATATTAGTTATTGTTGTTGTCTTTACATCACAGTCCCCAGAGTTCAAGCTGTCGTGTACTCTACAAGCTCAATCTTCAAAGAAGAGAATGAAAATGTGGTTACCAAGGTAACCGAGTACATCAATGCTCGTATTACCGGCAAGAATCCATTCCGTTTGATTCCTCCAGTCCTACCTCTCAGTCCAGCAGACCTTGAAGAGCAACCATCGGCAAAGTTCTTCAAAAAACCACCTTCAAGTACGATGGGTGGATGTTTCTTGTCTGTGATGAGTCGTGAGGTCAGTAACATAATTATTAATAGTTACTTTGAAAAACACAAATTCTGAGAACGGTGCTTCTTGTCAAAGTTGTTTATAAAATACAAATTTGATGTGTTTTTATATTGAACTTGCTATTCAGGATGAGTCAATGAGTGCATCAGATGTTCTTGCCAGGGCAGCAGCAAAGGGTTTGTGTTCCATTCCTGCACCTGCAGGTAAATCTTCTTCTCATGGAGACGATCATAAACCCAAGAAGAAAACTTCCAAAACATCTCAGAAATCACTGCCTAAAAGTGCCTCGAGCAAGAAGGAGAGAAAAGGAGCTAAATCTCCAAAGACTAGCGGTCAGATTTCCGATCATGATCATGGAGTACCAGTTAAGGGTCCTAGTCCATTGGTCAAGAAACCCAGCAGTAAGAGAATACGACCCGTCAGAACAGCAAGTAGGTGTCAGTTCAGAATGTATTCATTTTCGTATTACAACTGAAGTTTTTAAAGTAAAAAAACTTTCAATTCCAGATGGCATATTTTAAACTGGTTAATTTGATTTCAAAATCACTGAACTTGTACTTTTTTTTGCATGCGTAAACCAATGTTACTTTGTCAGTCATTAACAAGTTTTATTTTCATATTGTGTAACCAAATTGTATTCTGTTAATACATATCTTGTATATAAAATGACAATTTTCTTGATTCTTTGTTGTAAAGAGTTGTGCCAAGTCTGTAAGATTCTCCTTAATTCACACCTGGCACAATTGCATAGAGCTGCTTAAGCAATGAATACTGCTTAACAAAAATCTTCTGAGAAAAACTGACCAGAAACCAGTCAAAGATGGTACATGTGAAATAGTACTTTGGCTGGTAACCTTATTCTAGTAAGCATTTGTTGGGGTTGTGCTTAGGTTGTGCTTAAGCAGCTCATGAAACTTGGCCCTGTACTCAACTCTAAACCCCTTTAATTTAATATCATTAACCAAATTATGTGATTGTGAATTGATTGAAATTTGTTGCAACATATTGCCTCCAATCTTGTACCCATAGAGAAAGATAACAGCAAGTCATCAGTAGGAGCTGGTGATATCCGACGACGTAGAACTCAACAAGATTCCTGGGCAGAGCTTAGTGCTCAGCATGCATTATTAATGAGGTCAACCCCCAGATAATGGTCCTGGGGGTTGTTAATCAAACTCCTCCCTCTTATTTTCTGCATGTTTAATGTGGTTAGTTCCAATCATCTCTTGTGAGTATAGCTGGATTTATGATGTGCGCTGTGTACCTCATTGCCGATTGCTACTAACATCTCCTTTTGGAGCTTAGGCTATAGAAGTATACAAACTCTGGTTTATGTGTTTTTTAAAGTTGAAAATTGCAAACTAGAAATGTACTACATAAAAGTTGTCGATTTGAAGTTGTCGATTTGAAGCTTCAACTGTTTGGAAAGAAAACAACTGTTTTAAAATCCTGAAGGAAATTACTTCAAAACAGAAATAAGCAAAACCATTAAACTAAACAGGTTTGTAAATCAGAGAAAACTTTCTATAGGGTATGTAACATTGCATTCTAACTCACTAACTTGGCTTTTATTTCCTAGTGTACTAATACCTCTGCATTGCTACTCATAATTTGCTGCACAGCATAAAGCCATGTACATAAAGCAAGACAAGTATTTCATGCTTTATCCTCGAGATACACAATGTGTTTTTATTGAATGACATAGATTAACATAAAAGAAATTATTGGCATTGTTGAATCCAGGACAAATACATTAACAATGATTCACTTTCATCTAGCTATTGGCCATTCATCTTCAATGATAGCATCACTCTGACCTGTTGTTATACGTGTTGTTTTATTCATCTTGCATATCTTACTCTTTCTCTAACTGTGTGTATGAGTGAGAGGGGGGGGGGTCAGTTGATGAAACATAAAAATGTTCAATATGAGAACATTTATGAAGAGTCTAAAATTGGAATGATAAATCCAAGTCACTCTAAAAGGAATTTTATCCAACAGATTCCCTAGAATGGAAATATTTGATTTGGATGCTGGTGGACAAACACCTCCAATATATGATTCTTATTGACCCATTGCATACTTACATGTGCCTATCCTGTCTGAGTCAAAATGTACACACAGGAATTGACTCCCAAGATGGTGGAAATGGTATAGACACGCATTGTGTGGAGGTGCGTTTCACATTTTCAAGGGGTCCAATATCTCCTTTTTTATCTTGGCTTCTAATTAGTAGTTTTCTTCTTCTTGCGTACTCCATTAGCTAGACCATTAACCAATCTCTTACTAACAAGTACAATAATACATATTCTTACTAATATGTAAACTTACGTCTCTTACAAAAGTTTGTACTAATAATCATGTGTTTAATCACTGTGTTAGTTTGTCATTGATTTCCACAGTGTATCAACAATCACCCAGCAAGAGTCTTTTATCATTCTGCAGTTATCTTGACAGCAAAACAGATTTCCATTTCAGCATGAGCCCCTTTTTTACTTTCACACTAGCCGGATTTTCCTAAAAATTGTTGGGATAACTTGGTTGACATTTTCACTTGAATTGCTTACCCTGGCAAACCCCTGGAAAATAACAGCCCCTGCTTGGGAGTAAGGTTCATTTTCCCTCAGGAAAAGTGTGAAATGAAAATGGAGTGGGGGTTGGGTTCAAATTTGCTGGGGTTTGATTTCCTGGGAATTGGCTTGGTAGTTTGAAAAGGGCTGTAGGTTATTCAGTACTTCACAGTGTTTCCCGTAACTCATTCAAATGTCAGGTGGCCCATATTTGTGTAAGAGTTGCATTTTGGTCAGTTTGCAGACTGTGTACATTTTTATTTCAGTCAACAATTTGCATTTTTCCGCCTCGCTCAGTTCATCAGTCATGAAACTCCATGATTGAAGGCCATTGCACTTTTCTTACTGGACCATTGCATTCTGTGTATCTCAACACACTGATTTTACATATTGACATCAATCAAGTATCATTACAAATGAGAATTCTTTTTCCTCATTTCCATCTCTCCATTTATTAGAATTTCTTCACTTTACATTTATGTAAATTCTATCCACAGCTGATTTCTCTGCACCTTTTGCTTCTTGCACAAAAAGCTCATGGAAGCTAGTTGGCTTTTTCACTTCTCTTGATTTTGGGATTACATGTTTACATATTGTGCAGTAACTGCATTTGAGTGCCTTAGTTAGCATACTACTTATCTGGACTTGTACCTAATGAAAGGGTGTGTTAACTTTGCCTGAAAGTTCAATGCAATTGGTGAAATGGTTCACCTTAACAAACTGCGTGTGGATTTGACTAATTCACAACTTTGTATTTGTCATGATTTAGGTGTGACTTAAAAACACTTGACGGATGTGTTTTGATTTCATTAATGTAGTTTAACATTGGGTTACTTTACTATTACCAGTACCAGGACATTTACCAATTATGAAGGAAATTGTCTTCATTTTATTCATAATTGACATGTAATTTCAAGGATCTTTAATGTATTCATTTTTTATTTCTACTCGTAGGTCTGATGTTCGCCCATCATTTTACAAACCACTCTAACACAGAGAGGCAGCAACCATACGGAGTGCCGATGACTAAAGCATCCTTAGTCCGTGCCCAGCCTAAAGTAGAGATTATTCTTCCTCATCAGGAGACCATCTATCATCCCAAACCATTTCTTTGATTGGTCAGACATGCTAGCAGTGGCTGTGGTTATGCAAATGACTTTATTCCTATTGGCTGGCTCATTCTTATAAGTGTTCTAATTGGACAGCGAGGTCATGAATGCAAAAATCTAATTAAAATATTTGAATCACGCAGAATTTTTTTTTTTTGAGTATTCCAACAAGCCAGTGATCTTTTAAACTTTTACTGAGGAACTAAACAAATGAACAGCAATTTATAAATTTGTTTCCCATTTTTTATTTATTTAAGAAAAAAACTATTCCGTCCAATTTTATTGTGCTCAATACTTCCTTTAAAACACACTGAATGTGTTTGAAGCCATTGACTTGCTTTTTGTACATTACAGTATTGTATGTTTAGTGTTGTAAGAAGTGAAAGATGAAGGTGTAGGGAGTTAGTCAAAGGGGTCAATTGTTAAAATAGCCAACAGAACAAAATCATTAGAATAGAATTGATTGACACAGGTATATTCTGTTACTCAGCTCAGAGTGGATTATGTGTCTTGGAATTGTTGAGACTTTGTTTTAGAATTGAGATGTGGGGTTTTTGAAAAATTCTGCTGCCCATATGTGCTAATTTTTTTTGGTATGAGGTGACCACTAGAGGGCAGTATTTCATGATGTTCATCATTTCTAAATTTATTTAGATTGCTTATCCCAGAAAAGTTCAACTTGCTTAAAGGAACATTACAGAATTGGTTTTTGCTAACAAAACAGTTCAGCACTTTATATAATCCACCATATACATAAACTGACAAACCTGTAGAAGTTTGAGATCGATCGGCCATCTGGGTCACGAGAAAATAGTGAAAAACCGATTACACATTTGCATGTGCTATACAATGCATGAATAAAACGCTCATGAGCGATAAACTCCAATCGGAAATTAGTTTTATTTATTTCTCATCAAATATGGCATTTCAGACAGAAATATTTCTAGGGATGTTTTCTACTATCATCATCATTAGACCGTGTAAGTTTTATGTAAATCTGTGATCTTAAAGAAAAATTTAATTACCAGTTCTGTAACGTTCCTTTGATATTGCATGTCTAATCTTTTTGATTTTGTACGTAACTCATTTTCATTTACGCAAGTTAACTCACAACTTTTCACCATATTGTCTTTACTTTTGTTAATATATATATATCACATTATACACATTTTTATTTGAGTCACCACTCCTCAATGAAGAATTTATTTAATAATTTTAGAATGTTTACTAAACATTTCACCTTGCAAGCACGTTTACAAATGAATGTTGACAAAGATTGTTCAGATTGGGTTTATTTAATTCATTTCATTTCGGATCTAATTCTGAAACCTTTTGCCAACTCTTTTTAAACTTATATAAATTTAAAGTGTAAATAATTATAGATAATCTGTTCTCTGCAGGATTAGTGATTGAATTACCAAAGTTTATCAATCCAGTGCCAATAAATCATTTTGAGTTACTCAGTTTGACAGTTTGACTAATGACTGTGCTCATTTAAATTAACTTGGATTTGATTTACTCTAGATCCTGCAAGTCTCAAGTGTGTTCGAATGTTGAGCAATTTACATGGGAACCCCAAAATGTTCAAAAATGTGTGGGACTTGTTATTGTTTATGATGATCATGTCATTGAAGATGTTTAGGATTCTCACTCGCATTTCTCTCATGAAAAAACATTCCCCGATTCCATATGACTGCGGCCCCGATTCCCTCTCTCCCATTAAATACCTTGCCATAAAGCAGGTCAAACTATTTCTTCTTTATGGTTGATGTACTGATTACTTACATCAATTTGACTAGTCTTGATTGGTGATGCCAGTTTCTGTATTAGTTGCCTGTAGACGGCGCAGCATCGACTGGCTCAGAGGGACTGGGCAAGTCTACAAATCTGGTTCATAAGCTCAATTTGATCCAGATGTTTGTTTGGTACATATATTTCTTCGCCAGTTTGTGTTGTGATATTGGCGTCTATGTTAACAAAACGAATGTCACCAATCAAATTGTAGTCTTGATTATCAAGACTACAATTTGATTTTCTTCACATCACATGAACACTTGATTGAAACTCAAAGATATGTCAACATATATTTTGTAAGAATTTTTATTTCAAAATATACTCGTTGATTTAATTTTATAGTTTATACTTAACATGATGCTGACGTCAAGCAAGTAACATGTTGTATGCTCAAAGCAAATGCACATAATAGTTTCACTTGCATGACATTTGGCATGCCGAGGTGAACATTAATACTCATAGCTTATAAAACAAATTGTAAGACTAATTCAAAGTAATATTGATTTGTTTTCATACTCGAGTTTCGAGTTTTACTCAAATAGGTCACATGGTTTAAGAAAAGAAACAAATATTTGAAGATGAAAAGCTCTGATAATATAATTCATTAATATGCCATTTGTATTTGGTGTAAAAAAGATAATTTACATATGAGTAGAAAAAGCTGATGCAATAAATCAAGCACGCATAACATTAGCAATGATTCCTATACAGACCCATTAAGGTTAAGGTTAGATTTCATTGGTCATGATCTCGAACATATCAGGGGTACATCATGTCTATACTGAACATGTAACTGCATCTGGAAAGCTTCTATAGTGGCTAGATAGTTAAAGGATTCCACGTTATAGGAACCAGTAACGTGTTATGTTTACATGCACACTAGTTTGATGACAAGTGTAAACAAGTTTCAACATTGTTGAACCAGGAACCAGTAACTTGTTGGGTACTGGTGCAGTATCGGGTATTAACAAGTTTCAACATTGTCGAACCAGGAACCAGTAACATGTTGAGTACTGGTGCAGTATTGGGTATTAACAAGTTTCAACATTGTTGAACCAGGAACCAGTAACATGTTGGGTACCGGTGCAGTATCGGATATTAACAAGTTTCAACATTGTTGAACCAGGAACCAGTAACATGTTGGGTACTGGTGCAGTATCGGGTATTAACAAGTTTCAACATTGTTGAACCAGGAACCAGTAACATGTCAGGTACCAGTGCAATGGCAGGTGTTAACAAGTTTCAACATTGCTGAACCAGTAACATGTTGGGTACTGGTGCAGTGTCAGGTATTAACAAGTTTTTACACTGTTACCAGTTCCTGTCAGTGATATACTAACTTGTCTTAGATGAATAAGTTACCTTAAGTATAATGGAAATGGTGTAACAAGTCAATAAGTTTCCTTCACAGGTAATCAGCAAAAAATACTGCGTTTTGAGGAAATTTTTGCATTATTTCTACATGTTTATCCCATCTTTAATGTTCCTCCATGTAAGTCACTAAAACAACATGAAATCTCAAACAGATTGTGAACAGAAAACCATTTTGAATGACCAAATAAAAACAGGTTCATGAAATTACTCAAGTGGAATGGCAGGAGCACAATTAAAACCTGTAGTCATCTACAACTTGGAAACCAGCTGATGGAGTATCCACATTGCAAGTAGCTGCTGGCACCAGTCTATGTTGCTCATTGTAGCTTGACTTTATCATTGATTTGCCAGATGCCAAGGATGTATCTCAGACGAATCAGAACAATATCTTTACCCATCTGAATCCAGCTCAGTACTGGAACCATCTTGGATCCTACAGCAAAAAGTACATCAATCAGATGATAAACAACTTTTCTCTTACTGCTATTGAAACAACTCTTCTGTCTACATGATGACTTTGTTTGGTTGTGGGTGTTGCTTTCCCTCTCTATGAATACATACATCAAGGAATGGTTCAAAGAAATTTAAATCTTTAAGCAGTTTAATTGAACGTGAAAGTCACCCGCGTATTCAAACATTTTTGTTCAAATACGTGCGAGACTTGAACAGTATTGAAATGCACGGTTGTAAAAAGGCTGTGCAACACCGATACCAACACAACTCGAAATGTGTGAATGTGAAATATGTAGAATCTTTACAAATCGCTTACCGTCTATTTCTTGCCAGTTGACAGCTACTTCTGATATAGGAATATTCAAAGCCTGAGCTACATACAGCAACTCTACATCAAAAGCCCTGTAAAGTTATTTTGAGATGGACAATGAGGTTTATCAGATCATTTGTTGGCCATATTGGTCATATTCCCTGAGCACATATTGACAATGGTATGTCTCTTTCTCATTTCACAAAAGGCACCTGACTACTTTCCTTTCAGCCTCGGCTTGGTTACATTAGTTTGAATAGAAGAGACTCAGGAGGAGTACACCATGAGAGAGGTCTAATAAGGCTACAGCTACGACGGTTGCTTAAGGGTGTTGATAAAGATGTCCTATACTTCAACGGCAATACAGCAGAAGCCGTAGCCATAGCTGACACCTCGGACACGGCCTGACACTCCATCATAAGATATCTTAATATAGTGGATAGTCAGACTGACTTCATTATTGGATTTAAAAACACCAAATCTTACCATCTATTGACATGAAGATTTGTGAATAATCTCAATGCAGTTTCACGAGTCATCAACTTAAAGCCGCATTGTGTGTCTTTCACACCTCGTACACACAAGAACCATACAACAAAATGGAAGCCGTACATTAGAATCGTTCTGAAGATTGAACGCTGAAAGACAAGAAGGAATTTGTTTTTTTAGTGAATTCAAGTTGCATGTCGTGGCTGAGTGGTTAAGTGCAACGGACTCAAGTTCTTGTGTTTCTAATCACTAGAGTGTGGGTTCAAGTCCTGGTCATGGCACTTGTGCCCTTGAGCAAGATACTTTACCATAATTGCTTTGTCCTTCGGATGGGACATTAAGCCGTAGGTCCCATGTACTAGGATTGGTAGTGCACGTAAAAGAATCCAGAACGCTTATCATGGAAGAGTAAGGGGTTAACCCCAGTGTTTCTGTTTCACATAGCAAGCACCTTTGTTTACAGGTTTCCTCGGGCTTTGAGCTACAATGATTAAGTTATGAGGCATCCTTTCATTACCACAAATGTATAATAATAATAATAACATCAACCACCACAAAAGAGACAGGAAACTAGACCTTGAGTTGATCTCAGGTCTGTAGTATTACTTGCCACTCTCCTTTGTCTTCAATAAAGGGTTATGGTGCACTAATCATGCATTTACTAGAAATTCTTCATAAAAAGGGAAGGAAATTCTATGGTTATCTAATCTTTGAAATATTGCTTTGATATTTCCTGATGGAACATTTATACTTTCATCAACTTCAGACAAATTAAGTTCATTTTTTTGAGTTATGAATGGACATCTCACCTGTGCAACAGAATCGTCTTGCATATGAGCTCTTGATCCACAAACCACAGCCATGTTATCCTAAACAAACAAATGACATCATACTATAATGTGACATCCTTGATATATCTGCTTCAACAGTTGACCCAAGTTATCGTTATTTTCATTCCAAGAATGTTTCCAAACCTCCCTTTATGCCCATCTGTATGCTCTCTTCAAAAAATGAAAAACAATGAAGTAGTATTTGAGCATTAAAAGACCTGTTTTGGGGAATAAACAACCAAAAAGTCACCTTCATCAGCAGCATCTGTATCCGTACCTTTTTTGGTTTAATTCCAAGTAGACGTTCCTCCAACTTTTGAAGGTCGGCAAATTTTGAGGCTCCATCTGCATCAGCAAAGAGACACTTAGTTCCCCTTGCACTAAACATGCCCAGCCGCACTGCACCACCTTTGCCACGATTCTTGGCTAATGTTAAGACTCGTATCCGGTCTGTACTGTACTTCGTGGAGTACTCTAATGCAACCTGTATTTAGGACAAGAGTGGAGAGAGTGGATTTAAATCGCATCCATTTCCATTTGGGCCATATTTCCACTTGGGCAATGTTACATAATGCAAATTTTTGGGCAACTCGGACACAATTAATTTCACTGCACTCCAAATAAACACTTCAGTTCTACAAGAGATATTTTTCCAACAGAATCCTACTATCCCTGAGAAACTGTGTGAAAATTGAAATAAAATATGTGAAAATTCCTTCTTCTTTGAGAATGCCTGGACCTTATTGCCTGTAATTTGCCCAGTGTGACATGACTCTACGTCTCCTCTTTGTCTTGTTATCATTATTCTTAGAATTCAAGATTCAAATGTTCTTTTCATACCTTGGTTGTAGCATCTTTACTTCCATCATCAACAACAATAATTTCATAGGTGAGCGACTTGTTCTGCTTCTGTAAATAAATAAAAAAGGTCCTTTTATTGTGCTGATTATATTTAAAAAGAAATATAGTTCTTACATAAAGTGAAAATGAAGTGAATATTTTAATCATAAGGATATACAAATAAAGAGAACAGATTGGTTTATTCAAAATATTTTGACTTGTGTGCTCTACATCCAGTTGTCATCAAATCCTACACAAATGATATATCACCGATTTAGGTTTGAAACTCGCATACAGGTTAACACATCAATAAAAGTTCTAGATTTGTAGTAAATACTAAAATCACATAAAAATTAACATGAAATGAACTAGATTTATTTAGATAATAAAAGTTTGTTATCTTTGCTGATGCGGCTGGATAGACACATCAAAGTACAACTAAACACTAACCTGTCTTGATTCCAAATATTCTATTGCTTCATCTAACATCACAGGTACTGTAAATAAACAACAATAACATCACAACAACTACAAATCAAAGCTTAATACCTGAAAATATGAGTAAGGTCCTATGCCTTACTAGCTGAGCTGAAAAAGTTTCAATCAATTCACAGTACTTGGGCCAGAGTGCTGATGTGATCACCTTTACACATCGGGTGTCAATTTAAAACATCCAAACACCCAAGGAAACTCAAGAAGGTTGATTGTCTTGTGTGTAAAAGGGAATGTAAATAATTGTATTTTGGACAAGTAATTTAATTTACATCAACTAGTTTTCTGTAAACACATCATAAAAACTAACCTGTGAGAATCTCATCAACTTTGATGGTCAGGTTTTAGTGAAAACAACGAAAAAATCCTTATAAACTGTTTTGTCAGGAATTTGTTCACATTCAAGTCAGGCTTACATTTATTTTCATTGTGGCAACTGAAATAAGCAATAGTGATTTGCAAGGTCTTCAAATACTATTTTCTTGACTTTTAACAGTTCAGAAATATTTATCTGGTGCTGGTGGTATGTATTGTACTTTATAATTACTGCATTTTCATATTGAAACTAATTATTTTGTTTTTGATAACTACCAATCCAGTCTTTGTCTTTGAACTTACACCTCAATTCCTCATTATAGGATGGCACAATAACAGACAGGTCCAAAGAGGCCTCGTCTGTTAGACTTGGGAAAGGTTGTTTCTCTTTTGTTGACGGATCAGTGAAGTATTTCTCGCTTTCATATCGTTCCATATCTGGCTGTCTGATAGTTGTCACAAAAATGAATATAACACCCTGTAAGGTTGTACAAAACAAAAAACATTATTATTATATTACTGATATGGGACATTGTGAGCAAATGCAATAACTTGATACTTAACATTAGTAAAACTATACTGTATCTGATTCTGGGGCATTAAATATCTTAAATTAAAGACACGACTATACCAAAGTATACAGGCAGAGCCAGTCAGATTATCCTGAAACAGTGCTGGCAACCAAATGGCCGCAGTGAGGTTGCTTAAACGTGATCATTTACAATGACATAACGATTTCTGCCCACATCACATGACTGAGATTACAGAGTCGGGAAGTCACTTGTATTGAACACTGTTCATGATCAACCATTCCAAGAAGCAGTGCAAGTGCAGTGGGTGGCCCCATTTAACACTTCTTACTTTGCTTGCACTTTCAGTCAGGATGCCGAGGAAACAGGTCAACTCGTACGCACGCAAACTCGTACGCCTGCCAACCCATACGCCAATTGGTCAACTCATGCGCCAACCAACTCATACACACACAAACTCGTACACACACAAACTCGTACGCACGCCAAGTCGTACGCAGGTGTATTTTCTACGTGCGTATACTTGTACATTGGAAACAACATCCAGTGACTGTTTTATGAAAGCATCGTGCCACTGAAGTAGGCTATTTCGAAATTAATTCGCAATAACGCCTAAGAGTGAATAATTAATTAATATTCTTATTAATTAAGGAAACTTTCCAAACGGGAAAAACTCCCAACAATCTTTCAGATTACAAAATTTATTTACTATCAAAACTTAGGGCCTAACTGCCGTCCGATTTCAACATTTATTAAATATCAAAACGGCAATTCTTTAAAAAGTGTTCAAACAAATTTACAATTTAACAGTATCCATAAAACAAAAAAAATGTCAAATTGGCCCAACCTTACGAAAAAAAGCCATCCGTTTAAAGGGGGAAAAAAATCACAAACGGAAAACTTAACAGTTGTCAAACCTTTCGAAAAACCTACACCTACAACTTGTTATTATAGTTCCAAGTTTATTATTATTATACTTTGCATAAAAACGGCGAAACAATTTCCGTATGTCAACACGTAGTGAATTATACTTGCGTACGAGTTGGTGGGTGTACGAGTTGGTGTGCGTACGAGTCTGTGTGCGTACGAGTTTGTGTGTGTACGAGTTGGTGCGTACGAGTTTGCGTGCGTACGAGTTGACCAGCATTCTATCATGCCAGCCACAAAATTAGGGCAGGACAGGGCAGTCATGCCAATCCATTGAATCATCAATGAGAAAAAATACTATATTAAATTGCCATTTACGAACTTTAAATCATAAAATGACAAAAATGTAGCCAACCTTCCTCCCTCCATATTGCATTTAAAGGCACTGGACACGTTTGGTAACTGTCAAACACCAGTATTCTCACTTGGTGTATCCCAACATGGAGGTGGTGTAAAGTCTAAAGAAGTCCAGAGTATTGGCACTATTAATGGGGCTATCCCAACATGCCCAACATATGCATAAAATTACCATGGAGGTAGTAACAAACCTGTGAAAATTTGGGCTCAATTGGTCATCGAAGTTGCAAGAAAATAATGAAACAAAAAACACCCTTGTTGCACAAATTTGTGTGCTTTCGGATGCCTGAAAAGGGATGCCTAAGCATGGCCTAATCCTTTTTATAGCTCCATGGCCTAATTAATGTAAGTGAGTCTTTTTCAGATTCAAATGTTAGTGAGAAATTACCTCTTTCTCAAAAACTAGGTTACTTCAGAGGGAGTCGTTTCTTACAATGTTTTATACTATCGACAGCTCTCTGTTGGGAAAAATTTCCGGAGGCGGCTGCCACTTTCTGAAGATTTTTTTTATATTTTTTTTTTTAAAATTTATTCATGAGGATGTTTCCAATGGGCCCTTTTTTCACGCCTTTCCAATTTTTCCAACGGCCTATTCATACTTAGGATATATTTCTCCACTCCTTCCGGACAGGTAAGACCCAAAATTTTCTTAATTGGGGGGGATTAAAGCGGCAGCCGCCTCCGGAATTTTACCCCTCTGTTGCTCGTTACCAAGTAAGTTTGTATGCTAATATACATGTAGTAATATATTATATTTTGAGTAATTACCAAACGTGTCCAGTGCCTTTAATTAAGTCAGTACTATTATTTATTGGTGTCACTGTCGTGTCAGTGTCAGTGTGAACTACATGTAATTGTAAGTCATCACTCAGTTCATTGTAAATCGTGTAAGAAATATACAATCCAACAAAATATTGAAAATAAATATAAACAATTAAATTACTCACCAAAACCACGGACAAGATGGCTCCTAAAATCAGGAACTGAAGTAAGATCAACAAATTTAAGTCCATTTTTCTTCCACGTCCCGATTTCTTTAAGTGAACAAAAATACTGACTGGTTGCCTAGCTGGACCTTCGACCCTTTTGCATGCAAAAAGGTTTTACTGACGCAGTGGTACCAGACGTATCAGCTGTAATTATTCTTGACATTGCATCAGAAATTAAACCGACCACTAAATGTAAATAGCGCCCCCATGTGAAAAGGAAAAAGGGTAGGCGGGTACGGGGGGGACAATAGCGGGGAAACACGAAAGAAGTTGAAATGCACTAAAAGGTTGGAAACTATTCCAAAGTAGACTTGATATGTGTTATGTTTCAAGAAGGTTGTAATTCTATTTTCTTTCTCTTCGCTGTTCCAGGGTCTGCCTTACAAGACTGAACTCAAGAATAGATGTAATGATGAATCTTAGCCTTGGTAGAAAACTCCATGGTTTACCATTGGAATGTCACTGTTATTATAATTGTACCATGGAGGTATTCCTACCTCCATGCTTGTACCAATTCCTACCTCCATGCCTGTACACTCCACATTATCAATCTTCGGAAAGGATTGTCTGAAAGTGTATCGATACATGCAATTTACTGAAAATTAAAATCAACTTCCCCATGGTTTCTCAATCTCCGTCAGTTAAAGGCATCGTACACGTTTGGTAATTGTCAAAGACCAGTGTTCTCGCTATTTCCTTCTTCCATGGTGTATCCCAACATATGCATAAAATAACAAGCCTGTGAAAATTTGGGCTCAATTAGTCATCGAAGTTGCAAGAAAATGATGAAAGAAAAAACACCCTTGTTGTACAAATTTGTGTGCTTTCAGATACAGGAATAAAAACTTCTTGCAAGAAGTTGTTAATATTTTAGTGAGAAATTACCTCTTTCTCAAAAACTACGTTACTTCAGACATGGAGGACGGAAAGAGGGAGTCGTTTCTCACAATGTTTTATACTATCAACAGCTCTCTGTTGCTCGTTACCAAGTCAGTTTTTATGCTAATATATATTTTGAGTAATTACCAAACGTGTACGATGCCTTTAATAATGCTTGGAGGGTTACCGTAAGTTTACGAACATTTTGCTTGTTTATCTTTGTAAAATGTTCCCCGTAAATATTTTCCATATTGTGCATTCAATAATCAATCCAAATCATTGATTGGCAATCAGAAGCAGAGAGAGACAGGGAGCTATATCGGAGTTTGAGAAATAACGACTTTTGATTGGAGACAAGAGAGTGACGTAAGAGTATAGCTCCTCCCCCTAAGTTCATGTATAGCCACCAATCACTGTACATACAATACGTGGTGTATAGTGTTATATCTCAAAATAGTGCGTGAAGTACACGTTGTGTGTGATGTGCGCGCGCCGCGCATACATTATCGTTTTGTGCAGGTGATGATGCTAATAAACCTGTCACACTGTTTATTCGTAGCTAGCTGCCCCAGTGGATGCGAACAATTTAGCGATAAATTATCACATTTTTACACGAAACTTGCACACATACGGATGAAACATAGGAAAGAAGACGGAACATTTTAAGAATTGTTAGTCACGAAAGAAGGAGCGAGATCCTGCATTTTTATACTATGGAAATTGTGACTGAGTAAAGTGAGAATAGCGTGTGGACTCCAGTGTTTGTGTGTGTTGACTGTGTACGGTAGCAAGCTGTTGAATGGCAACATTACCCTACCGTGTGTCGAGGCGATGAGACCGCCGAGCGATTGACTGAAAGCGACGGCCGGGATGTGGTCACAGTTACACCGCCGAAGAGACTGGGTTGCATCGCCAGTTTCTGACGACGGTAAGGACAAACATAAAACAATGACTCTGAATAATTTAGCAAGAAATCGTAGGAGAATGTGGAGAATGTCTTCCAATGTAGCCATATTTTGCCATTTAATGCTATTTTTGGCGTTGTTTGGTTTTGCAAGCGGACAAGCATCTGATTTAGTGTTTACAATAAATGAAGAGCAACCACCGGGAGTCCGTGTGGGAGTATTACCAACTGAGTCTGGGTTTACGTACACATTCAGCGACCCTCCTGTGGAGTTTGAACTGAATAGAACCAATGGAGAAATCAAAACTTCACAAGTCATAGATCGGGAACAACTCCAAGATGATGTATTTGATCTTTTGGTGCTAGCTACTTCAAATTCAAGAACTAACCCCATCGAGGTGCGAATTATTGTCGCTGATTTGAATGATAACTCACCAGCTTTTCCTCAACCAAATGATCGGATATCATTCTCTGAGAATGGACGCATTGGAACTCAAGTAATTCTTGAATCTGCTACAGACCCAGACAAGGCATCCAATGGAAATATTGTGCAGTATTCCATTTCTGATGGAAATTCAGAAAATGCTTTTCGTCTAGTAGTTATTCCAGGACCTGATGGCTTGCCCATATACATTCATCTCGAGACAACGTTTTCACTGGATTATGAGAGTCAAGATTTTTATCAGCTCACAATAAGTGCGAGAGATGACGGCTCACCTTCAAGATCAGGATTTCTCCATTTGAACATTTCTGTCCTCGATAACAATGACAATCCACCTATCTTTGATCAAAGTGAATTCATCATTAGTATCAATGAGAGTACACCAGCTGGAACTAGACTGCTTGATGTTCATGCCACTGATGGGGACTCGGGTATCAATGGTCTTGTCGAATATTTCATTGATGAAGACACTTCCAAATTTAATGTTGAGCCGGATTCAGGGAGGATCATTCTTCAGCAGAAGTTGGACTACGTCAGCAGTGATCCTTACCAGGTGACTGTAAAAGCTCGTGATAAGGGCTCACCAACATTGTATGGACGGGCCTTTCTCTCTGTGTTTGTCATTGATGAAAATGATCACGATCCACAGATCTCTTTTGGGTTTTACTCGGATACTGGAAACTTTGCGACAGTTACAGAAGGAGCAGCAATGGGCTCCATTGTTGCTTTGGTTACAGTTACTGATGGCGATCAAGGTGAAAATGGGGAAGTAAGTCTGCAGATATTGAGTGGAAATGAACTTCAACATTTTATCTTGGAAACTCTGACCCTACTTGTTCCTGGTTTTAGCCGAGCAAATATCTTCAAATTACTTGTAGCCAGTGAGGTTGATCGTGAAAATGTTGAACAGTACAATCTTACCCTTGTAGCACATGATAATGGATCTCCACGACGGCAGACAATGGACAGCCTTATAATTCATGTCGTTGATACAAATGACCATCCCCCAGAATTCCAAGCAACTGATTATCATGCTGTCTTGAGTGAGGGTAAACCTATTGGCAGCTTTGTTGAAAGTTTGACGGCTACCGATGCTGACTCTGGCCTTAATGCAGTGATCGTTTACTCCATCTCAGCTGGAAATGATCTGCAATGGTTTGAGATTGACTCTGAAACAGGACTAGTCACAACTAAGGCACAACTAAATCGTGAAATTGCTTCAGTAATTGAACTGAACATTACTGCTATTGACCAAGGACTCCAGCCTATGTCTTCAAGCACCAGACTCACTGTAACAATACTTGACGAAAATGATGAATCACCAGTTTTCACCAATCCTTCATACACTGCATCTGTTCCTGAGAATATAAATGGAAGATATGAGGTTATTTCTGTGTTAGCAGTTGATGGTGACCAAGGAACAAATGGACTTGTTCGTTATGCATTTACTGCAGATGTTGAACACCTGTACCCTGGAGTATTTTCAATTGATGCAGTCTCTGGCACCATTTTCACAGAAATGGCATTAAACCATGAAGATACATCAGAATATGACCTGCGTGTTCGAGCCTATGATGCTGGTGAGTCACCAAGAGAATCACTTGCAAATGTTCACGTTGATATAGGAGATGAAAATGACAATGTTCCAGTTTTTTATCCCCAAACTTATTTAGTGACCATTCAAGAAAACGAGCCAGAAAATACCTTTGTTGAGCGTGTAACTGCATCAGACTCTGACAGTGATAACTATGGAACTGTGACTTATTCCATTGTCAGTGGAAATGCAGCTGGAAAGTTTCAAATAGATGGCAGTAGTGGTGTAGTAACAACAACTTCAGCTTTGGACAGGGAAGAAGAATCTTCTTACACTCTTGTCATCTCAGCAGTTGATGGTGGTGGTCAAGTTGCCGAACTTAACAGTGAAGTCTACATTTCTGTTGGGGATATTCAGGACAATCCTCCTACCTTTGATGAATCTCGATATGAGTTTGAAATACTTGAAAGTGCTGATTCAAACTCATTGGTTGGTCAAGTCACAGCATCTTCCCAGGACTTAAATGCCCAGATAACATACACCATTTTTTCAGGTGACCCAAGCAGCCATTTTGAAATAAATGACATCAACGGCGAAATTCATACAAGCAGAAATCTAGACCGGGAAACTACATCATCTTATGAGTTGATCATTTATGCTAGTGGGAGAAACTTGTTTGGTAGAACCACAGTAGATGTTATCATACTTGATGTCAACGATAACTCCCCTCAATTCCTCAGATCAACAGACTCAACTGATGTGGTAGAAAACTGGGAAGTTGGTCGACATTTCTATCATGCAGAAGCCACTGATGAAGACAGCTTTCCAAATGGAATTGTTGTTTACGATATCTTTACCAATCCTGACAACACATTTGGAATTAATCGTACCACTGGATGGCTGTTTTTGACAAGAGACTTACAAGGATCCACTCAAGACGAATACATTGTACAGATTCGTGCATCAGATCTAGGCACCCCAAGAATGTCTGCAATACTTGATCTGATCATCACAGTGAGAGATGTTAACAACCATTCTCCAGAATTTGCGGCACAGCGCTTTCAGACATCTATCAGTGAAACAACAGATGTAAACTTCAGATTTGTTGATTTGGAAGCCACGGACCGTGATCAAGGAACAAATGGTTTGATTACATACAGTATCACTACTGGTAACAATGGAGATGCTTTTGGTATATTTCCTGATGGCCAAGTTTATGTAAAGAACTTCTTGGACCGTGAAAGTATCAGTGACTATATACTGAATGTGGAGGCAAGGGATGGCGGTATTCCCCCACGCACAGCATCTACCGAGTTACTTGTTGAAATTCTGGATGAAAATGACAACCGTCCATTTTTTGATAATTCAAGCTACATCTTTAATCTTCAGGAAGGTTCAGCCATCGATACCGTCGTTGGAACCATCTTTGCCACTGATAGAGACTTAGGAGATAATGCTGAACTTGCGTATTCTTTTGTGGAGAACCAGACACAGTTTTCATTAAACCCAATTACAGGCGTCATCAAAAACTTCGTTGGTTTCGACCGTGAGGCTCTACAAGCTAAAACTGGTCAATCTTACTTCACCTTTGATGCAGTGGTGAGGGATAGTGGTGTTGTGCCGTTCCAAGATCGTTCCTCCGTTACTATAGTCATCAGTGACATCAATGACAATGCCCCAGTATTTTCGCGTTCATCCTACCAAGCCACAATTTCTGAATTAGCTGAGAATGGAACCCATGTTTTACGGGTAACAGCAAGTGATTTGGACATTGGTGACAACTCTTACATTGTGTACAGCATCATGGAGGGGAATGAGGAGAAGAAATTCCACATTGGTAGGACCAGCGGACAGATCACACTTATTGGCCTTTTGGACAGAGAAACAACTTCAGAGTACTTGTTAACCATCAAAGCTCAAGATGCTGGCAGTGTCCCCATGAGTACAATGGTAGGAGTCATGATTGAAGTCTTGGATGAGAATGACCACATTCCAATTTTTACTCAAACTGAGTTGGAATTAGAAGTAACTGAGTGTCTTGCTATTGGAGAGCCCATCACTATGGTGTCAGCCACAGATGTTGATATTGGAGAAAATGGACTGATTTCTTACAGCATAACAGGTGGAGATATACAGAATGCCTTTCGTGTTAATCCTGATACTGGTGACATTACTCTGTCTAAACTCCTTGATCATGAGACAAAATCGAGCTACACCCTCAACGTCACAGCAAGGGACTCTGGTTTTCCACCACAGACATCTGTGACTTCCATTATTGTTCGTGTACGGGATTGCAATGATAACTCACCTGTCTTTCCTCAACATTCTGTTGTTAAATGGATTGATGAAGAAATCATATTGAACACTCTTGTAGCAATTGTTACAGCATCAGACCCTGACTCTGGTATCAATGGAGACATAAGATACTCAATAGAGAGTCAGGAACCAGATGGAGAACATTTTGTTATCAATCGTGAAAATGGCCGTATTGTCACAAATGCCCGCATTGACTATGAGTATCTGAAGGCACACAGTGGTGTCTTTAAAATCATCGTGAAAGCCACAGATCAGGCATTACCTCGTGAGAGTCGTCGTTCTGCTACATCGGAAGTTGTTATCTTTGTAAGAGACATTAACGATAATTCCCCTATCTTCCAGACCCACAATGCAGTAGTGTTGTCACGGGATGCCACAGTTGGAAGCAAAGTTACTACGGTTACTGCCAGTGATCCTGATGATGGTGACAATGGAGAAATCACTTACACTTTGATAAATCGTAGTGTGCCTTTTGAAATTAACTCTGAAACTGGGGAAGTAGAACTGACACGAAACATTGAAGCTTCTACACTTTCCTATACCCTTCTTGTCAATGCTGAGGATGGTGGACAGATTCCTGGAAGAACGTCTTCAGAAATCACTATTTTAATAGTTGATGATACAAACAATGGACCTACATTTGCCCGGACTATGTATACCGGTAGTATTTCAGAAAACAATGCAATTGGTACTGAAGTGGTAACCATCACTGCTAGTTACCTTGATGATGCTGATGTAGATATAGAATATTACATAACTTCAGTGATTGGTGGTGATGTATCCAGAGAAGGTGACTTTCAAATGATGACAGCCACCGGAGGCATCTCCACTGGTGTTGTGTTAGATCGAGAACTACTGAATGCTGACTCTCTGTACCAGGTGACTGTTTATGCTGTTGATCGTAGCTCTATAACCCCAAGAACTGCCAGTACTCAGGTAAGTCTAAATATGTTACTTAACTTAACCATTTGTTTTTCCTTGTTATTCTAGATTGCTATAATTTGACACCCCTTGGGATGGATCATGGTTAAAGTCAGTTTACCAACACTTTCATCAGCAAAGCAAAACTTCTTTATGCTTTTAAAATCCGAAAGAATGTTTTCCAAAATTGACTTTTTTAGCTAATTTGTTTTTACAAGTAGCACCAACATCAGAATTTTTTACTTCACTGCCTAAAATGGTGCGTGATTTATTTTGCCCAAAGACATCAAGAGGAGTACATCATTAAAAATCCTAGTCACGTTAGAACCACTCAAGTATTGCGCAATTTACTACTTACCTTCCCCTTTAATGAACTCATTCAGTTAATCAATACAGATGACCTAACAAACTGATAGGAATTTTATTTATAAATAATAACAAAAACTAATGGCAATGCAGGCAGGCATTCTATAATAGAGTGACTTAGTTATGAATGAAATGCGTGCGAGCAGAATCTAACAATTTATAAGTGAATATGGGTCAGAATTGTTTGATAAAGTTTTGATGGTGGTCATAGAACCCAAGTATGATTATGGTGTCTTTGTGTTAAATATTTCATATCGGTTATTCACCTTGATGTAGCGTGCAAGAGATTATTGATGATGCTTTCCAGGTGTGTTAAGAATAAAATGCTGTCTGCCTTAGTTGAACTTTTTGTTTGTTCGTACCTAGTCACAACACTTTACTGACACAGGCTGGGAAACAGCTATTTCATGATGGGATTTACTTGTTCATTGAACTATAAAAACCCAGGATTGGTCTTGACCCAGCTTTTACAACCTCAATATTGTTATTGTACATGTACACAGTAAACAGCCATAAGATGACAAAACAAATTCCCTAAAGTACCCAAACATTTTCCCCTTCATCAATTAATCATCAGGTGTCCCGTCAGTCTTTTCAGTCTAAAGCTAAATCTGTAAAATATCCTAAAAAGTGCTGGTGATGTCTGTAAATTGCTTTGAATCTGAACAAGTTAACATTTTCACTTTCAAAGAGGAAATACATTTTTAAATTAATTGCTCTTATTTGATGTTGTATTTAAAATGTGCCTGTATCAGAAAAAGGGAAGAAAATATTTGATGTGAGTCTGACATTCTGTTAGCAATGGCATGTCCCTATTGCGATTGAGTTGAAAATCAAATATCTTAAACTTGTGTCACGCTACAATGTCTACCACCCTGTGTAGGTTGGGCAGTGGTCCCTATTCAAAATGTCGGCTCCAAATTTAGAAAAGAAAGCTTTAATCCTGAAGTCTTACGTATGAGTAACTTCACAATATACTAACTCATCTCTTCAACAAATGTCAATACAATCCCACGCATAGCAGACTATACAACAACCACCAGACCTACACTATGTATTGTAAGTCTGGTGTATGCAAATGAGCAATGTGATCAATGCATTGCATATTGTTACAGGGATCATAGATCTATACAGATGGCATAGTGCTGGTAAAGTGTACAAGATGCTCCATACAGTAGCAGAAAAGTATATTGATTTTTTCGCCTCACTTGTGTCAGGTCACACAAAGAGAATTTTCAATAGTTGTAAAACTAAAATTTGCCAAGGAGTGGAGTTTCATGTCAAAAGTTCATTAGAATCAGCATTTAATATTTATCATGTTCGCTGCCAGTTTTATTTATCATGTAGAATGATATGGCACAATACAGGTCATTAAAGTTATCAGTTGTTTTTTATCATTAATGATTGATATGACAAATTTCATCCAGGGGGTTGTGCATATATTTGGGTTTATACTGAACTTTAAACACATTTGCAAAGTGAGCAATTTTTATAGCAACAACAGTCATTCCTCCCTGATTGTTATCAACACATTGATGGCCAATTAGTATATTTTGTTAAATAAAAAATGATTTGTGTTTTAAGTTGATAACAGTACATTATAGAGATCACTAAATCCACAGGATAAAAACTGGGGCACACTCACAAGCTTAGTTGTCCATCAGTTTGTTCAAACTAAATATTGCATAGAAACCTTCAAGTGGTTGACACATGTACTGTGGTGTCTGGTGTAAAGAATAAAAATACGAAACATAAAGTTGTTCTAGCACAGTGCTATTACATTAGAGTCCAGGGTGCTTTCTTCTTGCACATTTTTCTTATGGAACTTGCAGTTTCGCATTTAACAAATTATAAGGTCATGGGGTCATGCTGGTGACATGTGGTCTTAAGGCCAAAGGTCAACAGTCAGATAGTCAGAAAAGGCTCTGAATCAAGCAACTGTGATTAGGAGTGAATGAAACACACAGCGACAAATTATTTATGTGTTTATATATTTCATAGCATGTTGATATTGTACAAGTGGACGGTGTGGAATTTGTTAGAATTGTTGTTTCTGTATTTTTACATGAACATTTAAAGTCATGATTCTTTTGTCAAAAATGGAGATAAAAAATTTACAATGACTTATTTATATACGGTATTCACAGCAGTTGTTTTTAATAAGTCATCAAAAAATATAGTTTGTGTTAAATTATTTTAACACATGTTGTAATGAACCACACTGTCATAAATTCTATCCTGGTTAGGGCGAATGTAAATTTATCTTCACCTAGAAGGAGATTATAGGTTTCTGTGTATGTCAATTTGCTTTTTCAGACACTTTGTCTGCAATGCGTTTGTTCCCAGTACTATCATAAATCTGTCTAAAATCAATGATCTAACACTCAGTACACTGGACTACAAATCTGCACATATGCACATTGAAGGACTCAAGGTTTTTTTAAAAAGGCCTCTATTTTATGATTGGCAAAGCATTTAGTTTTAATTTGGTTGCATCTTTAAAGAAAGATTGTAATCAAATGCATTACAAAGATGAGGCAGCTTGGATAGCGTGTGGCCCAATTCCTGCAATATCCTCTTCTCCTACATGTATGTCACTCAACACCAAGTTGTTTGGAGATCAGCCTGACCCTGTGATAAGCACTTGTTATTTGAGCATACTGGCCCCAGTCCTTCAGAATCCTTCACTATGGATATATAGAAGGATTTGGGACTGTAAGGGTTCAGGTTTTTTTTGTTACACGTTGCTAATCTAAAAATTGGATGAATTGTATGGTCTGGATCTGGATGCAGCTCACATCTTGCAGCAACTTACTAAATGGTGATTGAAAATTACAACACAATGTGTTTCTTAAAAGGTTTTAGAGCCCACACACCCTCTCTTTTAAATAGTTACTTCAAATTTGTCAAGCCTTACTTAACACCATGAAAGGGATGAAGAAGAATACACTATCAAACCCACCATTATTTTTTTTCCTATGAGAAGTGTCGAGAAGAATTAAAGAGTACCATGAAATCCTAGACATCTCACTGCATATTTGCAGCCCAGTCTTTGTTACTCCGTAATATCGGCTCAGATGTAAAGTAGCTTGGTGTTGTGACCTGTGCATGATGGGAGTCCCTGCGATTCATTCTCATTGATTTCACCCTGGAATAGTCACCAATGGTGTACCAAGCGCTAAATCTCTCATTACCTTGAGAGTTAAAGAAAGGATCTTTCCTCTTGGTTTTCAAAAAACTGCTGCCTGAATCTATTATGTTAGGAAAGGCTTGTGTTGATGTGTAAAATGTGTAATGGTAAAGGGATCGTTTTGGTGCCGGTATTTGTGAAAACAAACTTTTGTGTTGTTGCAAGCTGAACAACTCAGTTTTGTGTTGTATTTTTTGCCAGTTGAAATTAAGCCGTATCAATCAGTCTAACAATTGACCTAATGTTGTATTTTTGTTGAAACTACCTATTTATAACATTTTGATATTTATTTGTCCATAAATTAGCCAGGTGCAGCTACATGTTCCTTTAATCAAGATTTGTCTTCTAATCAAGGTACGAGCAATCCAGGAAGTCATTGGGGAAATTACATGCAAAAGGAAATTTGCATTACAGCAAGCACTCCTACATGATATGGGTTGGTCCAAAACTTGCTTTATTACCAAGGCTCAATTTTACAAGCTGGGGATTTTCTTTATCATTCACAGCTGGTTTTCTCATTTAGAACCAGACTTCTGTGAAGTCGGAAACTTATCTCCATCCATTTTTCATTAAACATTTCCATTGATTAACTTTTCAACCTAAGAATAGAAATAATGTCCTTGAATTTGCGTCAGTCATTATCCTGGGTAGTTCATAAACTTGGACTTAAATAAGGCATTTGATTCAATCAAATATATTATGGATCCATATTAGTCAATATGTGAAATAGATTTAATCATTTAACTTTTTTGAATGCATGTTTTTTTTTAGTTTATTTCTGTATGGATGGAGGAGTCAGTGTGTTTAAGTGCAAGTTTTTTCTGTTCAAAGTCAATCAGAAGTGTGGAAATGCAAGGTGAAAAAAATTGAAGAATCACTAAAAAACCTCAAGATTATATTCATATATATGCGATGCATATGAAGCAATTGCTGGCGAAAGTTGTTTTTATTCGCCATCAGTTTCCCAGCAGTTCAAATTTCCCAAGCTGTGATGTTTTGTGTGTGTGTAGTTTGTAACAATACCTTGTTCTTGACACAGAGTATACAGACCATTGAGAGAATGTATCCAGTATATTGACTGGACCTTTTCTACCAGTTTGTATCCTGTATCATTGGTTTACCTAGGCTACCCTGTGCACAGTGGTAGTGTTACCATTATTTGCATGAAAATAGTCCAGTTGTTACAGACAAACTCAAAGGTGGCTTGGGTAGACTGTTATATCAACAAGAAATGAGTGTAGATAACTTCAGAAGCACAGAATGTACCGGTGATGTAGCTATCAGGAGTGTGTTAAGTAATGAATAATGTAGACTGTAGATTTGCAAATTGTGAAGATACCAAACATCAGACATATTGCTGATTGCTCATAGTCAAATTGCACACTTTACAAACAACTGTCCACAACTTTCTCCCATGTGGCTGAAAACATCTTGCCAACCCTCAACTGGTATTCTCAGCTACTTTAGCATCTCAAGAATGTGCCATGGAGTAGGTCCCCAGACTCCTGGTGATTCAACAAACAGCTAATTGGGGCTGGTCAACTCTCACCTTGTCATTATACCATAGGGAAAGAGTCTAAAGCTTTGTCCATTGAATTTCCAAAACAGATATCGAAATCGGGTTAATTTTCTGGGGTTCTTTTTGTGGTAGGTACCAACATCTGGTATCCATCCCAAGGTCTTGAGTCTAGGATTAAGACAGGCTGAAGTAGTCTCCTAAAGTGTTGGTTTATACCTGCAATGAGCTCCTTTGATAATGACAATCCCTGCAATGAGCTCCTTAGATAATGACAATCTTGATCCTATCCCATGAAGAAATCTGCCCATACAAGGAAGGAGGTGTTGTTATCTGAGCTTGAGGATTTTTGTTGGCAATTGAAGAACAGGTACAAGATAATTCTTCAATTGGTGGGTGGGCCTGTTCATCACCTTGATATGAGCAATTCTTCCAAATACAGGCCCAAATGTTTTCAAACTTTTGAGGGATGTTTTTCAATATTTTACTGACAAGGTCTCTCAAAGAAGTGTCAAATGTTCATGTTCACAAAACATTGTAATACATGTAGTTGCGTCGAGAATCATGAATGTAAGTTTTGTTTGTGCGTGTAGAGATAAAAAACAAAAATCAGATGTTTTTACAAGCTAGCATTGTTATATTTTTTGTTTTTTTATATCAAAACACAATAATATTTTTACCAAAAGCACTTGTGTGTTTCCCATCATGAAGTATCTGCACGATACTTGCACATTTCAAATTTACACACCCAGTGGTTCATCAACATCTCTTAAAGTACTATTGAATGTGTGGCACTGCTTAAAGCTCTGGCTGAACATACATGTAACAAGCTTGGAGATACATGTATGTGCTTTGCAGGTCATTGTGTTTGGATGGAGTGTACCTGAAAGTTGTTTGTAAAATCAGTCATGACTACTTGTGATGGGTTAAAGGGTGGGTTTTGTGATTGAAGTGATGGACACCTGTGTTTGTTGGTTCTTATGCTTCCTAAATTGTTGTGGTTGATGAAAACAGAAATCTGAAGCACTAAGGACTGTTAAGATCAATCACAATTTCTTAGACTAGAAGATTTCATTGTTATTGGCATACAACAGAGAAGGGTCATTTTATGGTGACATTTACCGTCAGTTTAATTTTAAACATTCTAAAGATTAAATGATGCCAAAGCACATGAAGCTGACTTCAAAATGATCCTGAACTGTATGTTGGATTCCTTTCTCAATAGTTGGAATGTTGTGCTAAAATACAAGGTGTATAAAAATAGTAGGAGCATGTAGGAGGTAGAGGGGCTGAATTCCTTAACCACACCTTAAACCCAACATGTTCATTGATTTTGAAAACTGTTTACCTATGGGTAAAACAATGAGAAACTAAAACCTCTGTTGGGAAAAGCAATTTCAAATAATGAGTAAGATTGCTATTTCATTACACATCATCCCATAACTAGAGACTTGCAGGGGGCTCCCCAGTGTAGCAATGGATCCAATAATGCATGTGTTTATCTTTGGAATTTTAGATGCAGTATTATTGCACCTTCTGCAGGCTGTTTGTTCATAATTACCACGGTCAGAAGACCAAAACATATCAAGATACATTTAACCCTGGCCTAGTTTGAAATGTAGCCTTCCTATGTGAGCGATTTTTCGTTATTTTAAGATGGTAGGATAAGATTCTTGTAGGATATTCACACCAAGAGTTCATAGAAATTTGTTTTTGTTTCCTATATTTATGAGTGCAAAGTTTGGTTTTTCTTACTTTAAAAAAATCGCCCACATGCTTTGGGAGTATACTTCTTGCAAGTTTTGATTTACTTTTTTAGTAAATTAAGCTGAGAACATCAACAAGTTTAGCCTTGCCTGAGATAACTAAAACAGTAAAAACACCAACGGCAATTTGCGCACAGGTGGTTCAGATTTCTCAGTTACATTTTGGCCTTCATTAGAGTAGACATAAGACAACAAATAACCCATGGGGTAAAGATTGGAGAGTCAGACATATAAATGATGAGATTTTGACAAAGTTTAATGAGCTTAATGTAGATTTAATTCAAAATACCTTGGAACAATTAACAAGGAAAGATTAACGATTACACGCTTAAACGGTATATGCTGACATTAAGACTATTCAATTTCCAACAAATCCATTTACTTCTAAATAAACACTTTCAAGGTTTTTAAAGAAACAGATGCTTTTAAATTGGATGTAATAACCTGTGAAATTTGTCTCAATGCAAAAGGAGAACAAAAATACCACAACCTTAAACCCAGACTTTCATTTGCGTTGTGGTGTCAGTGAGAAATGAATGTTTCAGGTAATATTGTAAGAACCTCTGAACTAAAGAGTGTAGTCTGGGGTGCCTCAGCTCTACACATTAAAAATGGCCTGTGTTCCTTTAACTAAGAAGCTGCCATTAATCTTAAGATTGTGATTAATCTTAAGATTAAGGATTTGCAGCTTCCTGTCCACAATCAATATTGTCTTAGATACTTCAATGAAACAAAATTCTCACCATATCAAAAGAAATAAAGTTTTTGTTGATTACTTCATCCATTTGGAAGATTTACTCTCCTTACACCTGTCTTACAATACAACCAAGTACTTCAATTTGTCTGGCTAAATCTGAAATCTCAAACCAAAAAGATCGGTTTAAGGGATTAAGAACATAGGGTCTTTCAATTAACCTGTTGGACTGTATTGGAGTGCTCCTCTGAGGTGTGAAATGGACTAGTTTTTTAAAGCTGGGGGTGTTGTAGGAGGTTTTCTTATAAAGTAAAAAGGTCAGGAAGGTTGATGTGTTGGGATGAAGGAAGGAAATCGAAGGTCACTAAGAGAAGGAAAAAGTATTCTTCCCTGGGGATTTAGTTCACTTAAAAGGCCCGGGGAGAGGAATGTTTCATGTTAATGTTTTCCTGGATGAACATATGGAGGGGGCTTCTGAAAAGCTTTTTGAAGGCTATCTGCATAAAACTGTGTACATGCAGTAACTAGCCACATGTCAAACTGCCTGCTCATTTGATGGGGGTCCTTGGGCCAGTTGATGTCTGGGGGGGGGGGGTGGATTGGTTGCTGGGTGCAGTTAGTGCTGCCATTGCACAGTCTTCTGTATTGGAAGCTCCAACTGTTGTCAACACTGAGTGGTGTGATGAAGGGACCTAGAATTTGCTTAGGTCAAGTCCTATGTTCTTGTATGGCAAAGCATTTTGCTGGGACAATCACAATAAAGTTCAGCAGTCCCTTTGACCGCTCAAGAAGTACATTTGTATTCTTTTCAGTCTACAAAGTGAACTCAAAGTGCCACCAAATCAGCTGCTACACACTTAACTATGCATACCAATCCCATGGTCTCATTGGAAACAGAAGTCTGGTCTGAAAACACAACCATTTGAAAACAAAATAAAATGCGGTAAACTTTAATAGGCACCTGGTCAGGAGTTTATGGATCTCTTGGGTCTAATCATCAGGGGTTGTTCAGGTTGTGTATCATCTTCTTCATTATTGCCCTAAATCCTGGTATTTCATCTGGCATTCTCATGAACTAAATATCCTGCTTGAGGTTATCAATGCCATAGAGTTTGGGTATAATTTCTACTCTGATTTCTAAAGAAGCTTGACATTGTTTTCTGTGACAATCTAGCCTTACAGTGCATACATGTCTAGCACTAAATTTCTGTGCTTATTCAACTTGGTAATCCTTAATTACCTAGGTATGCATTGACACATATGGAAATATTTATTGCTTATCATGAAATATGCTTAGAACAAAAAAACAAAAAAACTTGCTGATAAATGTTTTATCAATTTTTTTTAGTTTTGAAAACAAATAAAAATCTAAAATCTGTAACTTATAAAACAACTTTGTGAAGTGTGGAACATTATACATTTTAAGACCTTTAACAAAAATACAAAAAATAAATTTGTATTATCCTATAAATAAATAGCTTTGGCACAAAAGTGTGTCGATAAGCTTTTTGTAATATGAGCTTGAAAAGTCATACAATAATTTGTGAGTTAATATTTGAAAGAAATTGACCGCCATAGATGGTCACCAATATCTTTGCTTGGACTTAATGGAGCCACATGTAACAGATCAAACAACAAGAGGAAATAACAGTGTGACACAGATTTCTCAAGTATGTTTGTATAATCTATTATACTTCTGTTTTGCCAAATTTTTAGACCGATCAATATCAGAAATTTCCTGCATTCAAAAAAAGTAAATGAACAACGTATCGTTTACACGTAGTGTTCAGCAAAAGATCTGTTCTGTTGATAAAAGTATGGTACCCAGCTTTGATTGTAACAAGAAGAATCTCGTACATAAACCACTCCCAGATAATTCTTATTCCCTAGCATTCTGTAAGGGTCTTCTTTTGTCTGTTTGATATGTTAGAAATAGTAACCATGGATCAGTAGGAGAGGAAGAAGGCAGCCTGTCTGCTGGAACCTGAGATAGATTCATAAAGTCATTTCCATGCCATTTGATATATTTACTTTTTGTAGGATGTAAAGGGGGAAACTTTGAAACAAATGCACTTTGCATAATTTGTCCCAGCTGTACCATTATTCATTTCTCTACATGCTAAATTAAGCAGGAGAACATCACGTGCTGTCGCTCTATAAACTAGGGAGACCGCCAACATAAGGGCTAGATAACTCAGTTGGTAGAGCGCCGGCTCGTTACTCCGTAGGTTGCAGGCTTAAATCCCACTCTAGACAATCTTTCTTTGTTCAACACAAAATTATTTAAAATTTACCCAGTCAGTTTCCCTTGTGGTTTATTACTTGATAAAGATACAAACAAGTAAAACATTACTTTGCAACTCATTTCCCATCTCATACTATAGGCTAACATGCCCCATCAGTATCTGCCAAACCGTTCAGTATTGATGATCAAGAGACCTGACATAGTGTAACAACAACATGTATTTTACTGCCCTATTTTGTCTGAACTTAATAGCCTGAGTGTGACTTTCCATCCCTTTTCAGCATTCCACTCAATACCATTGTTTTCCTAACTCACCATCTTAGAAATAAATCTCATCTGTTTCAAGATGCTAAAATCATTTTCTTTCCTAATGGTGCATGGACATGACTAACCCAAGGTCTTACACCTTATTGCATTCTGATTAATAACCTAATAATTGCAATTTTTTGACATATTTAACTCCTATGAAGGGCACTAGGGCGCCACTTTTACCTTGGAAGACAACTCCTTTGGGTGACTGTTCTTTGTTATGTAATTATAGGGGATGTGTTACTGTTTGAATAATTGGCAAACCCCATGGGGGCTCTCTTACATTTCTCTGTTTTCAGAGACTTCTGTTTTCAATGTTTGTTAATGGGAACAAATGGCTTCCTTAATAGCCCATTATTGTGCACATTCCAATGTGCATGAACGGCGCAAAGGATTCTGGGTGAAGTCTGAGTCCCAACGACACTGGCAACCATCATGGTGTGGTGATTTTGAAGCAATGCTGGCTGGGCCTTTTCCCAAACCTCGGATTGGGCTCCAGCTCTGGTTTGGGCTTCGTCATCAATTTTAGAGCCGTGTACTTTCCAACATTAAACTGAGCCTGGAGACGAAGTCGAAGTCAGAGGTTTGGAAAAAGCCCCTGGCTTAATATATTTTTGAAATATTTGTTAACTGTACTTGGTTTCCCAAGATGCATTGCTGTATACCTATAAGATGGCGCTTGTGCATATATGGGCTACTGATATTAATTGTAAACTTTTAGTGTATCATACTGTTGTAATTATGTGATAAAGAGAAAATGTGATTCAATTAACATAAACAGTCACCATGTAATCCTGAATTTGCTCTTATGCATAGACCATGCTAGTCTCGAGCGTATTACTATTCGAACATTTTTGGGACCACTTTGGTCCCACATACATTCTTTAACATGTGAAGGAAACAAACTTGTGCACTTTAGCGGGTCCCAATGTTCGAATACGCTCGTGACTTTCACAGTCTGTCGGTATTGGAGAAATAGAGTTGTTGTAATGAAACCCCCATCATTGGTCCATGCATCATAAATAGTAATGTGTGAAGAGGCGCAGTGTAGAACGGAGGAGATAGTTCTTTGACTATCAACATAACAATAACCATGGACAGGTGTTATTGTTCCTGACCCTGATAGAAGAATGCCACTTCTTGTCCCTCCAAAGTATGCACACTTGTGATGAAAAAGGTGTCTAGTAGTTGTGAACAACAGCCTAAATTGTATAAATCTTCACCCATCATGTCTTCTTCAAGATAGCAAAGGACCTGTTATTGAACAAAGTTGCTGTTATTCAAGTGGCTCATAAACCTTTTAGTATCTGACTGTTACCTCATACAACGTGTTTCATTTGATCTTTAGGGGCAGTATTATTTATTAGAGTCGAGATACAAAAGTGATAGTGTATGCGGTGGACTATTGGGAAAGTTATTTTCTTGTCTCATTAGATTGGAATGGTTCCACAGAAAAGAGGAATCTTGTTATGATTAAAAACCATTCAGTATTGAATACATTACAGAAGACATCCTTTCCAGGTCTCAATCCAAGTCCATGGACAAACCTTTCACATATGGAGCTGGTTCTGCTTTTTTAAGAAACCCCAAGATACTTGAGAATTCATTTGATGTTGGTTTACCTTCATGGTTTAACCAATGGCATGAATTTATGATAGAAAGTGTGAAACATTGTTGTTTTGTCTAGATTTATTTGTGATTTATTTTTAAATTTTAGTGGTCATCATGGTTCTCCAGATGTGAATGTTGTTAGACAGTTCAGATTCTGAATTGGGGAAAATTCAAACAAGGCACTTGTTTCTATATGTAGTGGTACATAATTACTGCAATGACTTTGTTTTAATCAAAGCAAATAAATTGACTTGTGTTTGTTTCATTGTAAGTAACCTCTCAGCTTTTGTAGAAGTGAGACAAAGCTGAAGTTTTCTTGCCAGAAGCCAATTTTCTGTCCAAATATCAAGTCTTTCCCTGGTTAATCATGGACCATGTGGTTTAATTAACACCACACGAGTGCTATATATCTAAAATGTCCACAGGTGATAAATTGTAGCAGAAAGGAAGTGTGACCACACAACTGTGCCCTTGTATACTGGTCCACAAGGTGCTAATGTGAATTTGAGTGATTGTTAAGTATACTAAAGGCCTGAGAGAATGTGTAGATGGAGGATAATGAGCTGTTTTGTTTTAGAGTCAATTAATCATAGAGAAGTCCTGCTGTTAGACTTAGAGTGATAGGAGTGACATGTCTGGGTCTTGTTCTTCAAGATCATTTTCTACCTCCATGCTATATCCATCTTAGAATATTGTAATACATCAAACTCTCAAACAATAGCAGATGTTCATTGACAACAATGATGATGGAGAGATGGGCATGGAAGGAGTCTGTACTTAAAGTCTACTCTACGTACTAGCTCACTACCATCACTTCAGTAGATTGCAATTACAATTACATGTACTCCAAAAGTGCATTTTCATATTTGTTTGCACAGGTTTTTATAAGTTTGTTATCATTAAAATACTGTTATAATAGCCTTAATACACTGAAACTTTTGTTTCTACTTGTATGTTGTTGTATTCTGACACTATTTTCCCAATGAGGTAGAATTTCTACCTCATTGGTTATATGTAGAGATTTATTCTGTTGGGAAATATTTTGATTGGTACAGGAGACTTCAAATTGCTGAATTTCCTGCTGTGTATTAGGGGTGTATTTGATAACCTGTTATGATGTATGAGATACAATGTTGGGATTAATATGTACATGAATAAAGGTGGCCTGCCACGCCAGTAGGCGTGTCAAAGCACAAAATGGGAAACTAAACAATTAAAACTTGACAATTTGTTATTCAATACAAATATTGAAACCAATAAAAAGTTCACTTCAGTCATTTACTCATGATCAGTGAAATTCCATAGAAACATTAAAATATTTCAAATGCCTCTTCATTTTATAAAATACAGATAACTATCTCTTGCTCTTTAAAATTGTGAAAAAAGATAATTGAACAAACAACAAAGACTAATACTATAAACTAAAAATCATTGGTTCATTTCCTGTTATTAATTGCTTCAGAACGGAAGCAAGATCAGTCTTCCAAATCAACAAAACAAAGTTGAATGGAATGACCATAAGAACCTGAAAGTATTTCTGTTCTGTTAGAACTGCCATTATACTAGCTTACATAATCAGTTTATTCAAGTGAAACTCACCTTGTAGCTAATTGAAGTTATAATAATGACAGTTTCTACTTTATCGAAAAAATTACAAAAATTGCTGTCTGAAGTTATTGAGAAAGGTATAAAACGTTACCTTGTAAATATACATGCTACATTGGTTTTAGTTCTGTTGATGTAAGGGATTGAAAAAAGATCAACAAGTTTGGATTTCTGGGTTGCATGATTTTTCTTACAATTGGCATTTATACAAAAAAATTATAATGCTATCTTATTTCAGCTACACTTCTAGTACTAGTAATATAAACGGTTTACAATGCTGGGTTGTGTGTTAATATTGTGTTGGATGATGGTGGAAGGGTGGATTAAAAGTTTTCTGCTAAGCAAAAATAAGCAGGGTACCAGTCACAGATGATACATGTGTATGGTATTTTGGCTGGTAACCACAACACGTTGTTGTGCTTAGCTACTTTTTGAGCTTAGGCAGCTCTGTGAATTTGGGCCCTAGTTGATATGCTACATGTACCCATAATTTGTGCATCAAATTGCAATGCTTTGCACACTGAAAACTAATAATAATAACCACCTAAGTGTGAGGGTTGATCCAATTTGGTCAACATTATCATCTAATACTTCCTGAAGTAACTTATTCAATATTTGTTTTATGAAAACAGTTCTCCCTTTTATCTGATTTAATAACCACACATATCTGAAGTAGCATTGCATATATACATGTATAGGATTGTGTTGTATACATGTACATGCTGGAGGCGCCATGAATATACCCAGAATAACAAGAAATCATTTTACAGGTCATTGCTAATCCCATACCTACTCTACTTTTTGAAAACTCCACAGGACAAAAAATAAAAATCCTAATGCGGTAGTTTGGTTGAACTGCAACTCTCTTGGCTGCGTGTCATTTCACCATGCTGGGTGTCTCAAGGTCATGCATTCAATATCGAGGCAAAATAGGAAATTCTGTGGTTTTAAAAATACTTTGTAATGGTATCTTTGTGTAGAGTGCAGGTCATGAAGTTCCCCAAATTCACATTGAATAGAATATAAATGAAGGTTTTTAAATAATGTTCTTGTGCTTGAGGACTCCTGCAAGGTGGTTTGTACATACAGCTATAAACAAGTGCATGTTTTATGTTACAATACATGTACATTAAGTATTATTTCCTGAAAATAAAGACATCTTCAACCCAGTAAACCCACCCTTTTTGCTGTCCACTCTTAAATTTTCTATCCATGAATTTTGACCCGAGCTCAAGACGTTTGAGCACTCCGTGAGTAATATCAACTTTAAGATCCTTTACACTAAGTACAGACATGGTTAATATAATGTAGATCTCAGTCAATCATCATACACCAACCTAAAAGGCTCTATAGTCCGTCTGTTGCTCTCAGATGCAGTATTGAGTCCCTTTTAATGCTAGGATTAGATTTAACTGATTACATTGGATTTACTGTATGCTGTTGTTGAGAGGGGGTCTAATGCAGAGGTTACCATTAAGTCTGCATTGACATCTGGACAAAATTGTCAAATTAATACATTGCTTAGAACTAAATTCCAAGTTATGGGATTGGTTGAGTTCATGGCTTGACTGTGTATTAGTTCACTGCATGTGAAGTGTTTTTCTTTGTATCAATGAATACCATATAGCAAGAACTATGAGGATTACAAGCAAATTTATCTAAACATTTTTCAGAAATTGAAGTTGTAAAGACTTGTGTTTAGAAAATGAAAGATATCCTTTATAGTTACGGTCATGGATTGGTCTTTGTCAGCGTAATGCAGATTTTTGGGCAAAATTATCAAGAAGGATACAATAAAAGTCACATACTTTTTTGTGAAAGTTTTAGCTGAATACAGTGTCTACTTGCTGAGAAAACAGCAAAAAACTGTCAAGGTATTTTCACAAAAACGTTGAATCCATCCATGTTTAGCGAGGTGACAGCAGCGGGTACCAACTGCATCTCTGGTTGCAGCATTCGCGAAAGGACACCAACTCTCAGAAATCTGATAAACGATTCATGCTGGAATCGTTTCTCAGATTCAAATGGTGTTTTTTTAATTTCTTATCAACGGGGGGCATTTCAGATGAAATCATTTTGCAGGATGCTTACTTCCATTACCATCTATATAACAGTAAGATTTTGGATAAAAATTAAACAATTTTTGTTCGGGGTCATTCCCAAAGTTTGACCCAAACCTTTAAGAGACAAGTATGACCATCTTGTCAACTCCCAGTGGGACTGTTTTTCATTAGTTGGAAGTCTAAAATGATACAAATATTGTCCGATTTTATCACGTATTTCACTGGTTGTAATACGTGTATTGCATAACATTGTAATTTGTTCACCCTTTAAATGAAATCCAATCAGTAGAATCTGCACAGCAATGTCACTAACACAAGGCAGATATGAAGCATGATTACCCTCCATATTGCAGTGCTAGTCTACAAATGTCATATGGAAAGAAAGAAGCCATTTTGCCTCCAGTCATAAACTCAGCAGAAAAGAATCTACAGCCTGCAGTCTACAAGCATTGACTTAGTTGCCATTACTAAGTACTGCTTGTATTGGAAACAAAGAATGCTCAGAAGTTGAGCATTGTGTGTAGACCCTATTGCTGTAGGCAATTAGGTCGAGAGAAAACACTACCATTACAACTATTTGAAATCCTTGTGGCACAATTTCCTTGCAAGTGTTTCCAAAATCCTTTCAGGCATTCTGATCCGATTCCCTTGGTCGCTATGAGCAGTATTTTTTAGGGTCAAAACATAGCACAAATAGAGCTGATGTTTACTCTAAAGTGAACAATCTTTAGAATTTTGGTGGAATTTTGAAGTCTTTGTAATATGCAGGATATTTAATCACAGGTCTTTGTGGTGATGAATAAAAAATGGCCGTTCATAAAGAGTGGGATATGTTTTCAGTTGCATTATTACTTTTACCATGTAATGGTAAATCAAAATAATTGCATGTTGTTAGTGCAACACTCTTTATGTACAGTTTCCTATCTGTGGGATTCAAGGGAAGTTGCATGCTTTATTGCACAAGCTTTTGTTCTCTAAACAACTCAAGCGAAGAGAAAATAAGAGAAAACGGTAAACAAAACAGTATGTGAAAGTGACCTGTAAGGAGTCTAGTGTTATGACATGTAATGAAGCATGCATTGGGCGTTGTGTTTAGATTGCTTTATATTGTAAGGGAATTTCTTTGGTGTTTTTCTGTGTCAACATATATTTCAATTTGATGGGAATGAGACAAGGTTTCCATAGATTGAGATCTAAAGGTTGTATTTTTCAAAATGATTTGAATGGATGGACAGTTAAGACTTCACTAGTAAACGTTAGAACTGCCCATTATATCATAAGTTGTTTCACTCTTTTCTGAATGTTTCTGATGAAACAAGTCATTGTTTAAGTTCAGGAGAAATGAGTGTTAATTATTACTAGTTGAAAAGGAACAAGTTTATCAGATAAATCAGAGGAATTTCAAATTGTGTCATGTCAGGAAAAATAATAGATATTATAAATTTTAAATTTAACAATTTATAGACTAAATTCTTGACATATAAATTAGGTGTGTAGGTATTTGATCCAATTAGTCTTGGTCGTATTGAAATGACTAGTTTAACACGACAGTCTGTAAGTACATGTAGATGTACATGACATGTACTTTATGTACAGTCGGAATAAACATAATTCTTGGATTGATAGGGTACATGAACTCAACACTAGGTCAGATTGGATGTATAAGTTTCAGTAAAATGAGGGTATTGACACACAATGCAATACAATCAGCATGGATATAGTGTTTGAAAGGTGCATTGAACCTATGATTGAACTGATCTCATGTTTTATAAGGGTTGGGCTGATTGACAAAATAAGCCTATAATAAAACAAAGTGATTTGATTCTAGAAAGGCAGTTTGCCCCAAATACTTTCAAATTTTATGACTGCATGTAGTTGGAATAAAATTTGAATGTTAATTAACTTTGGTTTCTGCTTTGAATGCAATCTTTGGTTTCTGCTTTGAATGCAATGTTTGGTTCTTGCTTTGAATGCAAACTTTGGTTTCAGCTTTGAATTCAAACTTCAGGTCCTGCATTGAGTCTGTTTGCATGAGACTTACCCGTTTGAAAGTACTTTTTTTCCTGTGGCCTGGAGACCCTTGGCATTACCATTGTGGAAGTTATTAACCTACTAATGCTACTATATCCTTCCGGTAGTTCTACACTGCCAGTACAAGTATGGAACCAATGGTATTAGTTTCATGTTTTTTAGAACCCTAGCTTTTCACGACCTTAGCTTTACTGGAACAATATAATTCAGCACAGGTGGGAAGACTATTTGTAGAACAGGAACAAAGGTCTATTTTTGTATTATTTTAGCTTTTAGTATTTTATTCTGAGATAAGGATGTTGTACCGCCAGTCATGTTTTTCTTTTAGTCTATCAGTCACAGGTTAATTTAAGGTTAAAGTTGCACCTTTCCTATGGAGGAAATTAAATTTCTCAAACCCTGTATTTGTAATCTTCTATTGAATAAAGTATTACTTGGATTAATAAATAGGAATTATGAAGGAGCAGTCAAAGACATGTTGAGACTTTCTGTTAGGAAATGTCCAGCCCCAATGTTCAGCCCCTATGTTGTTCAGACCCAATGTTCAGTCCTGATGTCGTCAGACCCAATGTTCAGTCCTGATGTCGTCAGCCCCAATGTTCAGTCCAGATGTTGTTCAGCCCCAATGTCCAGCCCCGATGTTGTTCACAGCCCCACTGTTCAGACCCAATGTTGTTCTGACCCAATGTTCAGCCCAGATGTTGTTCAGCCCCAATGTTCAGACCCAATGTTGTTCACAGCCCCACTGTTCAGACCCAATGTTCAGCCCAGATGTTGTTCAGCCCCAATGTTCAGTCCTGCTGTTTGTCAGTTGTAGACCTTTACATCACCGTTGGCGTTGTAAGAAACACAAAGCATGACTCTTAATCCATAGCTGTATTGGAACCTGTTGTGCATCCCTTAGACCCCATACCTCGTCGGCTACCTATGCACATTGTACATAGTACCTTCAACATACAGTATCTGTCTTTTTGGAATCGCCCATTGCCCATGTGACCTCGTTAATACAACGGAGCCTTCACAAGCCATTTAGTTCATATTGCAGGGTACTGTTACCCATCGGGCCATCCCTCTGATCCAACTTCTTACAGACCACAAATCCCTGCCCAAGGTTTCTTACATTATTTTCCATGGGAAGAAAAAGTCCTATAAATTAGATGGATAGACACTGTTGCAACTTTGTACAAACTGTAGCAAGTGGTGCAGATGATGTGTTTATCTTGGAATATTCAGAAGAAGAGTTCTTGAATAGGATGAGGGTTTAATGTGTGTTTGGGGGGTCACAATGAGCTGCCTAAAGATCAGAAAAGCTGTACAAGAAAGAAAGAAATTCATATCAAGTCTAGAATGTGAACAGATTAACAATTCTCAAGAACAGCTTTATCTGGAAACTTGTTTAATGATGTCAAACTTGTGAATCAATTGCTATTGAATTAAACCAGTCAAACATGGGCTCCCCCACATGGATAGGACAAACAAGGTCTGCTCGGACATTGCACTATTTTTTTCATAAGAACATGTTTGTAATTTACGTTGATACATGTATGTGAGTAACTATTAGCCTGAGACTGCTTCCTCAAACCTAATTTTACAATCTTGTTGCTAAATTCTGAATTGACGTTTCTCACTATTGCCATTTTTATGTTTAAACTTTGGAAGTAGTCATAAAATGTGTGAGGTACTGCCTCTTTGTTCCACAAATTAAAAGTAGAAAAAGCATCGGCAATGAAAGCATGTCTCATTTTATACCGACCATTATGACTCTATAGAATTGGAATTCTTTGGATTCATATTCTGTTTTTACGACTAAAATAAAGTAAGCTATAATGTTCATGCTTTTACCTGTAAATTTTGATATACCTGAAAGGTTTATGTTCCATAAGTGTTCAGACACTTAATTCAAAGTGGGCATTTTTTGTTGGGGGGGGGCATTGATTTTAGGCTTAGTTTTAAACAAATAACAATTCACAGGACTTTCATACAAGCATTTTCTGAATCAATAGTGAGTTTTCCTTTTAAACTC
Organism: Plazaster borealis; assembly: GCA_021014325.1. NCBI lineage: Eukaryota > Metazoa > Echinodermata > Asteroidea > Forcipulatida > Labidiasteridae > Plazaster > Plazaster borealis. Next base: position 473,980 of record CM037457.1, on the reverse strand, counting down.
TTATTTCAAATCCACATTGAAATACTTTGAATACCTAATGGAAGAAATTTGCCACAGAAAATGACTAATTAAATGATTACTATGATTTGAAACTCTTGTGTGAAACTTGAGCGGCTGGTATTTGAATACCCAAAGGGCAATGCAATTTCAGCAGCTGAATTACTCCTTGTGGTGAAGCAGTTAAAGGTGGATCATTTAACCATGGATGTAGAAAACCAGTAGGGTCATCAACCTTTATTAAGGGTCACTTCAGTCTAGGATAAATGATTATTAATCACATAACAATTTCACTGTAATGAAGTTTACTGAGCATATTGTACATGGCATGTCTAACCAACGTTTCCATGAAAATCATCCCCAAATGCTTGCTACCAACCAAACTGGCGAACCCAATGTATCATCGAGCAGTAACTGTGTTCGACCATAGACTGAATAGTTTTGGTCATTTACCACTCTTTGCTAACAAAGGGGCGCACCTGAAAATGGTTATTTACCAAGTCACATGCAGCTAAAAATGGCTAAATAGGTCTGGGTGTTGTGTGAGGAGTACGGAAGTCATTCTTGAGATCTATTCAGTTCTTTAGATTGACGACACTGTGACTCCAGGAAACAGTCTATTGTGTTCATAAGAGGGTTTGACTATCCTCTCCACAGGATGCTAACCCCAATGACCACAACAACTCCACCATCTCTGAACTCAGAACCATCTCTTGCAGTGTAATCTATGCACTTTATTCTCACATTCCTAATACCTATTACGATAATAAAGAACTTTCCTGATGTCCACTTTTTGCCCCTAGTTTCCTCCATTTTGAAGTGGTGATTAATGCTGGTTGATCTTCTACTTCTCTGTTGAACACTTTGATTACTGGGATTAGTTCTGTTGTTTGGTTTAATGAATTCTAATCCATGTTGAGTTCTTTCGTGTATGGTGTTATTGTTAGTGGTATTAACATTATCCATTAACACAACTAAAGTCTTCTTAGTGCCAATTAGATGCTATTCATTCTAACGTACCTGGTTAGAATCAAGACCTTTTAAAGAAATCTACAGTACCTCACATCATACCGATCCTACCAGTACCATGCTGGTATCCTTTGCCAGGAATTTGTATGTTTTACAAGGAAATTAATGACTTGGTGCATTCTGAGGTGGTGGTTCACCTTGGAACAATGAAATTAATGGTTAGAAATGATGTGAATTTAAACCAAGTGTGAGATTCAATCAGACGTATTAGTTGTTATTATTCCCCTGGTCCTAGAATCCTTGCTTCACACATGTCATGGTACTCAATCAGGATTGGGTTATGACCTTAGTCACCAATAACACAATCAATAATAGAAATTAACCAATACTTCGTATTACCTTTGATCTGTCACCAAAGCCAACTACATTATTTATTTTTAAATTGTGTTTTCTGCTTGAGGACACAGAATCCAAGAGTAGAGGAAGTGGTTGTGGTTTTCTCTTATTTTGTATATCAACAATTTAAAAAGAAGAACCTTTAATGATGAAAACAGAATGAGAAAATGACTCCCATGTTGTTTGTTATCTTCTCTTAGATGTGATGTTTATTCTGCTTTGTCTTGTAAAATTTTAATGATTTTCCTAACCTTGGACTGAAAGGTGACCTCTGCTGGGGTCTTGTGTACCAGTACATGTACTGGTATGGTTGGCTCATTGTACCAAACTAGCCCCAACCTGTAAAGTGCACTGATTTCATTATAAAGGACATGTTTTTGATTTGTGAAATCCATTTTAATTTCATAGATTAAACAGAACTCATTGCTCTGTGATGGTGCACGGTACATGTATCAAACCAATACATGAATGGTAATAAAGGAGGTTTTCGAATGCTTATTACCATAGAGTAAGGACAGGTCCTTACTCTATGTTATTACATACTTTGGATATAATATGTGCACATGTAGTTTTCTTGAGAACAAAGAGGGCCTGAGAGGCAGGCAACCACCTGTATGGAAAGAATGATGTCAGTGGTTGAGAATTCCAATGCCTCTGGCTTTAGATTCTTGCAAGAGGAAAACAGTGAACATGATCGTGTACCTATTGAAGCTAAAGCAACAGAGGAACTTGGATGCTCCTGTGCTTCAAGAGCCATTAATTAGAGCTAGGAATTACAAAGTGATTTTCCGCTAGTGGGTTACATTTCCTTATGAAATCCCATGACAGCTATTTCTTTTGATACTTAATTTGTTGAAAAGGGTCTAAAAGTCACTCATCGGACTGATCCCATAATATTATTTAATCAGATTAATATTTTTAGTGTCAACATTATTTTGTGTGTCGTGATTAAGAGATCAAACAAACTTACACACCTATGCTAGCCAACCTTTGTTTAATCCGCTACTATCTTGATTCTTGATAATAAATAGAATAAAGCCAGTTTGAGTGCTTATTATCTGATATATGTACAGGGACTACAGGTGAACAAGCAATATTGATGAAAGTCTGTCAGTTTATCTGTCTGTAGTAATATTATACCGCTCTCTTATCATTTACTCTGTACTACAAACTTTGATGAGATAAATTCATTATTCATGAATCAGCTTGCAAACTTGTTCATTTTGGGCTCCCTTACAGAATCAAAGGAACAGATTAATTAAACAATATATTTTATAAGTTTTGTTTATTTTGTCAGTGAAATCGCAGCATTCCACTATACACAGAAGGTGCATGTTAGTGGTGTTTGCTTGGTTACTTATTGCCTTTTTCGTAAATTGTAGGTAAACACACTTTTAATTTACAACAAAAACTGCATGAAAGTATTTATTTAAGTAAATATGCCTCATATTAACTTTCTGATTGCCAGGTAGATAAATTGCAAGTTTGAATCAACTACACCGATCAACAGTCTTAAGTATTGTCCATGAAAACCTTGACTATCAACATCAAATCCACAATAGAAATAATGTGTATTAATGAAAAACCCCTTTGGCATGGTCAGAGATTCCATCTCACAGACTCGGTTCATTTGTTTGCTTTGGAAATATTTCATATGATACATGTATTTGTCATTAGACAACAATGCAATCTGAAGTGCAAATATAGGTAAATGAACTTGGACAAAAGAAGTGTTGGGTCATTGGCTTTGGTTAGTCCTCTCTCTGCCAATGTGTTCCTTGGTTTGATCACTTTAGAATATAGAGTTTTATGTCGCATAGAGAAATGCATTCAAACTGTTGACAAATATTAATAAATGATGATGAAAACTGATCATGCGGATTGTGACTGAGATTATGACAGCCTGCATGGTAAATGTATACGGTGGATTGCTGATGATTGTAATGTACCACCCTCCCCCAAAAAGAAGAAAACTAAATATTCATTTAAATATGTATCCAGTGAAAGAGTTGGTATGTTGAATGATTTTATTGGAGTCACATAGTGACCCTGCGATATTCATGTAGTCTGATGATTATATGTGCATGAATAATCATACATAGTCGATAGATAGTTCCTACTTGACGTCACAGAGCATAAAGTCGGCCAACTGTATGGCAAATAAGTCATTTTTTGAACACACAACTATGCACTATGCGTAAATACTGCGAGCTGCACGCAGCAGTTTCATCAAATTCCTTGGTGAACAACTTAGCTGGAATGCTTGATGCAGCTCTTGCCTGTAAAGATGGCGTATGTCAGGAGCTATCTTTTGTCTGAATCTCATCCATGAAGGAGTCGCTGTAAACTGTGCCAATTTATTTGTTCCTTGTGAGCTCTGTTAAAACTGTATAGTTATTTACATGTGGATATATACAGGCATGTTTATTCATTAAAGCTGAATTCCCGAGAAGGCTGGTTCCATGATCTTTCTGCTGTGAGCCAGTCTATAGTCTGACCATAGTCTGACTTACCTTGCTTTGTTCTGGCACCTAAACAGTGAAAATCTCTGGGGATCCATTTGTTTATTATTTAGGATTATGACAGCTTTTATTTGTCATCCTTTGCATCATACCAGTCCAGCAATCATTGTGATAGACACCAGGCCATTTGCCAGCACACTCTTTGTATGGCTATGGTATGGTACTGTATGTATTATGGTATGGTCCCTGAACCATGCATCCTTTCCAAAGATTATATAGAGCGCCTAGATGGGCAACTTGGGCTGAAATGTGAAATGTTTACTGGAAGCCATTTCAGCAACCAACTCTTTTGATGCAATAATAGATCAGTGCAGATTTGTGGATAAATTAATGATTAATCCCTAGTTAAGTTTATAATAAGAACATACATTACACATAGTCCATTATAGCACAAATTTTTAATAAATTCTCTACATCATGGCATCAGTATCTTTATTATGTAGTTGATACTGATGTAAATTTTAATTGTTATGTTATGTTATGTACATTCATGTATCAAGTGATGGAGGAGCTGTAATAGGTCAGTTAGGTCAGAGGTCAGCAGCAACAATGAATATTCAGTGATGAATGAGGCAGTTTGTTTATTGATTGTAACCAGGCTTCCAAGTTGGATGTTTATTGATCATCTATTCTAACACCAGCTAAGCTTCTTTTGTTTGGTATTCTTCTGTGGCATGTTGGATTAAGTCCTTTGGCATTCACATGGCTCTTCTGGGTACAGCTCTCTCTATTGGGAGCTACTGTACTTTCTTTTAGTTGAGGCTTAGAATCTATGTCCAGTCATTGCTGGTTGATTGTAGAGGCTTAATGAGCCATTCTGAACTCAATGAACCCTTCTTATTTCATCCTGGGTGTATCTTACTTATTACTCCCATTTTAGTCCCGTCTATTAGTCGGTTTCAGTGAGGAATTTTTCCTTTCTACATTCTTAAGATATTAAGTCGGCTTCTTTAACAGGTTTAATCCAATGTATGTACTGTTAATAAGAGGAACTGCTTGATTGAAAACATACCAGTGTAGAGAAGGGATTTGAATCATAGAAGAGACAAACCTGGTTCTGGGTCTGGTGAAATACTGGATAATCTCCACATATCGGGATGTACACGCAGGTGACTGAGCAGAATGAATTACATAAAGTGCCCCCCCCCCCTGATGATGTGTCCCATTATTGCTTGAAGTTTTCACATAAAAATAGCCACTGTTGGGGCTTGACGAATATCTTGTGGTAGCCTGTTCCATTCTGCAAATGATGATACTTGGGAGGAGGGAGAATTTGTAACAGTCTTTGTGTGGGGGGGGGGGCTTAATGAAGGCAGTTGCTGCCTGTGAGACTTGAAGTGCTATAGCCGCTTCTTTACCTGTCGGTGTCATATTGTAAAACAAAAAGCTAGATTTTAGGAACAAAAGTGAAAGTTTTCTAAAATAATTGTTGTAAGTTACAATAATTATAAATTGTTTCGAAATGAAGAGAGCTTGTCTGCAGATTTACAAATTCTCTAATTTTTAAGGGATCCCAGTCATGTCTCCAAATTGCAACATTTGTCCATCAGAGAGTAAGAATTCCTTACAAGGCTAAGCTTAAGAAGTTTTAAACTGTGACTGTAGAGATGGTATTACAACACAATGAGTGAGCTTGAATAGGGACTAACTGTAAAAGATTGATCTCTTAACCCCTTAGGCACAGATTACTGGATCTATTGTGCTTATTGTCTGCTGTATCTTATCTTATGTAACAACTCTCCTCAAGACAAGGACTGCAACACCAAAGTTGTATTGAACACTTTGAGGCCATGCAGGACCTGCTGTGCAAATATTCAATCTTGATGTCTATTTTCCTTATTCTCTCAAATGATAAAAACCTGCATTAACTCGTTTATTGGTGTACTAATGCAAAAGCTAAGAGGTATCATATCTTCTGATGCTTCTTCGTCAGCATCTTCAGGCTTTGTTCATCCATTGTTGGATGAAGCCCTCCTCATGCAATTTCCATTTTCTTTTCCTTCTTGCTATTCTAGCCAATGTTGTCGTGTTTGTGAATGTTTGGAGTCCGTCTCTCCATCCTCTCTTTTTTCCATTTCTAGGTTGCCTTTTGGTTAGTCTCTTGGCCCATCTGTTGTCATGTCTTCTTGATAAACGTCCTGCCCATCTCCATTTCATTTCCTTGATCTTAGTTGTTTGCCTTATGTTGGTATGTCAGTGGGTAGAGTTAGTCTAAACATCTTCCTTTCCATAGCTCGTTGTGTAGATATTAATTTGTGTTCCATCTCTTTGGTTATTGACCATGCCTCTTACATGTTGTTAAAAACAACCTTGTATGGATCTGATAGGGGAAACAGCTCCATAGCAAAAACTCAATTCATTTTAGGAGTTTGATCAAACCCCAAACTCTCCAAGCAACTTTGAAAACACAAATACTAAGCTGTAACAGGGTTTCTCCTTGTAATTGTTAACTGTATCCTTAGTTTGTTTAGTTTGTGTTTTCTTACTGGTTATTTGGTTACCAACCCACAGGCTATACACTAATGAGTTTAAGGCTTGACCCATCAGAGAGGATTAACTTCATTGCCATTTATTAACATTGGATTCCATGCTTGGGAAATGGTGGTCACTTAAATATTTTCACTCTGATCTGTTGGTGTTGAATGCATGTGATTTGATAGCATTGGGTATATCGGTTTTGACAAAAGATTGCTTATTCTATAAATGAGGTTTGGTGCTTTATATACAAAATTTGATAGGATGTAAATGACAAGGGAGGTAAGATACTAGACCAGGAATGTACTGCATGGGAACAGCAAGAAAAGCTTGACCACATCCATACCATAAAGATTAAAGACTTATGATTAGATGAGAGCACTATTTGTTGAGCTGTTGTTGAGCTGTTGATTTTATCATGTAGCCTTTGACCCAAAAAGATAATTGAGATTTTGTTCAAATTAATGTTTAGCACCTGTTTTAAAATAATTAATGCATGTACACTTTAAGGAAGACATTTAGTAATTATTGTTGCACTTAAAGTGCATGAACTGGAAAGTGATCAATCAAGTCCGTTTCTATTTTGTTGCTTTATTAGAAATGTTGACTTTAATTCAAATGCCTTTTTGTATATGTTGTATGATGTTTACCCCCATCCCTGGAAAGTTGACCCATGATTTCATACCCTGGGGTTACATTCTGATGGCAATAAGCAGAGTTTAATAACCTCCAGTCACCTGTTCCATGCTGTTGACTTTTCTTTGAACATTTTGACTGAAACTCAACATTTGGTATTGCTATTGTAAAGTTGAATGTACCATAATGGTTGTAAAGCCTGTAGGATATGCCGACCGGTAGGAGCCAAGACCCCTCACTGTTCCTGTTGTCCACAAGAGGAAGACAAAAACTCCAACTTGTCATGATCCGATCTTTCTTCCTAAACCAAAGCAAAGATGGTGCATTCTTTAGTTTTTTGTGTGTGACTTAACTCTCCTGCCAGTGTGTGTCCAACAAACTCCAAACCTGGTCCATAGTTGATGGAGTTGAAGAGTTCTGCCCCAAGGTTCAAGAGTCGATCACTCCTCCTTTCATCCAGGGAAAGATCAAGGGGCCATAGCTTACAGGACGTTTGTTTTGGGACTGACTGGATCAAAAAGAAAAGTAATTTGGTTTTCTTTTTAGTACAATGACGGAGAAAAGAGAACAAAAGTTGACTAAGTAAAGAAGAGAGGCAGTTACTGGTTTCCCATGGCCACTATGCTGGGTTAATTTGTTTAGTTGAGGGCTTTATGAACCATGGCCACTTGTTTTCTTTTCTAAAAGAGTCAAACGGAAGGCTAGTGGATATTGTGATGAGGAAAACACATGACGGTTGTCCATTACAAGCAAATGCCCTCAAATACCCGCTTGAAGAGAAGATTGTCACTAACAACATGTAGACTAAGTTGCTTGAAAGTTCTGAAATTTATCTGTTCCTTCTTGGTATCTTTCTATCTGTGCTTAAACCCTTGATCTATTTTGTATAATATAGACCCCTTGCACAATGATGTCACAAGCCCAACACAGCGCCCTCACTGAGGTCAATGAAGACTTGTCATTGGCTGAGAGTTGTAAGTGGCGCGTATTCACGTGCACGCTTCCAGCGCTATTTATATCATTTGGATAATGTTGAGAATCATGATACATCATTTGGTGGAAAAACAAAATGGCAAATCTAGTGATACGTTGGTAATGCAACAAATTTGATGAAACTATTATATATTAGGTCATGAAGCTTGCTCAATATGTTAAGAGATAAGTACAAAAACCAATTTGCCAAATTGTTTGATGTTTGAAATATAGGTCACTTCGTGGGAACAGCAGAGATTTAAATATGTAAACTTGAATACTGTAGGGGCCTACATATTGAAATTTGAGATTCATAAACCACCCTGATTGTGATCTCTAACCCTTTCCTTCTAGTTTATCACTCATCAACACAGAACAAGTACTTGTTTTGTCTTATGCACCAAATGTTACAAAATCATTAGCAACATATGAAAATAAACAAGTGCTGTACAATCTAAATAGTGCTAGTAAAATAAGTGACAGTTGCCAAGGGTTGCCAACGTCCACTGTGGGTAGTAACCGATCCTGATCAACTAGGGAGATGAAGCTGGGTCATGTGATCATATCTTAAGAGTGAATGGTGTAAGGGTGTTTCACCTTCTGACCGCAGACTATTCCGTGTCTATGACTGAAGGCATGGCCTCCTGAACATGCTGGTTGTTTTGGGTTGAGTTGTTTTTATAAGAAGGATATTGCTTTAGTCTAAACTGTCATGTTTACAATGAAGTGTTATTATACATAACTTGCCCACATGGAAAATAATATTTTTCCTACTTGAAGTAGTCGTAATCTTAGTCTTTTATAATATGAAGAATGGAACAAAGTGTAGTTTGATTTAAACTAACATGTGTTTGTTTCATTGGAGGATATGCATGACCATTGTGAAACTAAACCGAACACCTATCACTACATTGGAACTTCCTTCCTTTCTCCTTATTCCATAACAGATTGAAAAGAAGTATGTGCTAGGCGTGTGAAGCCAGGGCTGTTGTGGGGATGTAACTTGTTCCTCAAAGTATGCTCAAATTAAGTACAAAGATTACAACTTTGCAAATACAGTAAAAGATTGCAGTACCAAGCTAATGAAAGCAATTATCATACCAGCACGCCTGATATACACAGGGGGGCAGGCTGTGCAACAGCTGGTCAGGGTGGTTCCCAGAGAGTGAGAAAGATCACCGTGAGTAGACCAGCTGGACCACACATCTACTGGGCGCCTTGGTTGGTTCTCCATGGTGTCTTCATCAAACTCTTCTCATCAAAATCCACGCGATACACATAATGGAATTCTTAAGCTAAATTGGGGCTATTGCTCATGCAAAGCCGTAGGTGCCCCAAGTCAGCTTCATGGGGGTTAGAATTTCTTCTTATAGCAGTTGACTTGCCTCAGTTTCCAATGTAGAGTTGCTTTTATGAATGGGTCATTATATGTTTTCCATAGAAATCCTCAAACTGTTTGCCTCAAGTCATGTGTTCATGTTCTCTTTGGTTTAAATACTTGTATCTGGGACATGGAGCCATACTAAGTAAATCTAGATAATCCTAGACATTACAAATGTCTCATGATATTACGAAAGACATTCAGACTTGTTGGATGCCCCTTGGCCAATTCAAAACATAAATTCTCTCGTCATTGTTGAGTTCATATTGTTTATTGATATACAATGAACCTGTAATTAAGGCTACTTTGGAATTTGGAATTGGAGGGTACACTAATCGCATAACCAGCGCTCTTGCAGTTAAAGCAAAGCTAGTCTTAAAACAATCAGAAACTGCCAAGTTAATTCTCATAACATGATGTTCTAGGGGCAAGGTTGTGTCCTCATGATGGGGGCAGATTGAATCATGGCATGCATGGAGGTAGTAGGTGGTCTTAAGAAGAGTCCATCTGGTCTGCCACAGGATGGGTGTAAATCATCAGACTACTTTCCCAGGAGCAAATGTTTGTAGTTACACTGACAATTTACCATTCTCCATCAACTGGAGGTTTTCCTGCTGTGCTTAGTTCCTGATGTTACAGGATTGCCAGTCTTTTATCTGATAGATTTGAGAACAGTAAAAGTACTGGTACCAATGCTACCCCATAATCCTCTCTCTTGTTACTCCTTTGTAGGGACAGTTAATCTACTATAGAAAGTGCGGGTGTGGTATTGTAAACCATCATAAAGCCACTTTATTCACTATTTATCCTAAACCTTAAACCCACCAAATTTCCAACTCCAGGAGACAAGAAGTACTTCCTGACGATGCAAATTGCAATCCACTAAAGTATGCATTTACCTCCATTCTGCTTCAGTAAAATCCCACACATCTTACCCAATTGAGCCTGATGGGAAAGAGCAAATCTGACAAGAAAACCTTAATCTTCTTTGTGGCTAAAGTTTGAAGGTAGTTTTGCCGCCTTTTAAAATAAAGCTGATTGGTTGAGAGTAACAAGAGTGATAAAAAGAACCCTTTCTCTGGCAATGGTAGTTAGTTATCCAAGATGACTTATTAGCAAGTAACTGATCACTTTTCTTACATTCCCCTGAATCTTAAGTCATTCTTCTTCTTCAAAATTCCTTGTCTAATCTTAATCTTATTGAGTTACCTCATTGTCCGAACTGGTAATGCTTTGTAAGTAGCAAAGATTTAAGGATTAAGCTCAGAGGGTTTAGTGACAAGTATAATCCATGCCTGAAGATGATCTCTTAAGATGCTTAAAGCTAAAATTGTTGGAATATTTCTTGTATGACTCTTGTGCTGTTTTTGTCACAAAAGTCTCACTTGTGTTTATGATGATTGGAATAGCTCATGAGAAAGATGTAGTTGTCTGTGTTTGATGACGATTGTTATAATAGGATTTCCTGACTTCAATGGTTTGCTTTTACACCGAGTGATAAAACAGACTGGATTTTTGTGAGGACTGAGATTGTACATGTTAATGACAATGTATGAAATATAACCCAAGCATGAAATTACATGATTCTCTTCTGAGGGTTAATTTGTGATTGGTAGTGTTAGAGTCCTTGCTCCATGATAGGAGGGTATGCTGGATTATATTTCACAAATAAAGGTTTAAACTTATAAGCTGCTTCCTTGTTACCATAGAAATGAACTTATGTCATCACACTACCACTATGCATTCCTATACAGTGCTAATAATCATAGTCAAGGACATCATGGGTTAATAACATTTCTGTTAAATGACTGATCTTTTGTTTTTTTAAATGAATACAGGTAAATTCACTATTGCTAAAGATTCACAACTGGTTGTGTAATTATTCTCAAGCTGGAGGCAGGAGTTTTAGACTTTTTCCGAGCAGATACATTTTTCTGTATGACGTAATTGATGCAAGGATTCATATTTTGAATCAAAATCATAAAAGTGGAACCCGAATCAACCAACCATGTTATTAAAAATGGTATTGGATTGTGAGGAATAAGGATCAGTGCATTCCAATAGAAGGTGATGGCATTAATAATATGACTACCTCCCACAGGTCACTATTTATTCAAAGTCTTTTTCAGTGAGTTTGAACAGACATTCAATCATTTCCTTAACTCTTTAGAGAACAGTTCAAAATTTCAATTCTGAATGGTTACAACAAAGTTTAGAAAACAATCTATAGTAGAAGTTTGTATGTGGCGGTTTAGATAAAAGGGAATTTCACCTTGCCTTCCTTATGCTTAGGCTTTGCCAACAAAACATATAACTGTGGTTTAACACTGGCACCTGAACTACTAATAAGCCAGTCAGCCTTGATATGTCAATGGTGCTAGCAAGTAGCAAGAGACTTTTGTTAATTGCCTGTGTCATCAATTTTAAACACAGATTTGAGTATCACCACAATGCTGTATAGTAGTTACTATTGTAGGTCCTATGCTATTATTGAGTGACAGTACTGAGGGAGTGGTTGACTGGGAGTGTGTTTTCACATGATATGGAATATTGTATGGCTAGACCTGGGTTCATTCCATACTGGTACATTCCATGCATAACTCATCGTGTGCAGTTTGAACAAAAACCCTGCATAATAACTCGAGAATACAGACACTGTTATTACATTAATGCTGTCTGAACCAAGCAGTCCTGCATGACAGTCTATTCCCTTACACCTAAACATGAACCCCCAAAAGAACATTCTTGACACGACACATTTGGTGTCCAGTTTCTGAGCTTTAGAAGTAAAGAAAACCAAGTCAGTGAATCATCAATAATAGCTCCTGGCCCTTGTAGCCTGCATTTTCATCTGACTTGTTGGATTGTTACACCTACTGTACATGAACCACCTGGTGGGGTGTGTACTGCTACTGATGGGTGTAATGACATGAAGGGAGTGTACTCTAATGGGGGTGTCTTACTGCCTCAGGGAAGAAGGAGAAAGGGTCATGGAGCTGTAAGGCTTAAGAATTCCATTGCAATGACCTGTCTCCACTGAGCTCCTCTCTCAAGAAATACATCACAGGATAAGAGCCTTTATTCTTGTCTTGTTCTTAACATCTTACAATCAATCAACAAGTCCATTGTCAGTAATCACATTGTATTATATGTTGAGTTTTTGTAGGTTTCCCTGAATGGTTTGTCCATGTGGTCTTTTGACATTCATGCTGTGGTTAATTAACTTTGAATAATCTCCTGTACTTTAGAGTAGGGCATGCCATCAATGATTAAGTACTTTACTGTACCATCATTCACCCCACTTTATAATGATAGTTAGGTGTTTCTCAACACAGTGATCAACTAACTTCTAATTACATACCTATACCATGGAGCTATAAACCATGGAGGTAGGAACGAAGAAGGAAACTTGATTCAAGCATCTTTCACTGTGACAGTCAGTTACTTCACAAGTACCTGTAATGTCATGGGTTTCCTTCCTTATCTATTTATACTTATTCTTATTCTTAAGGACCTCATAATTCGTTCAAGTGTTCTATGGTTGACATGAAACAGTAGTTGATGTGTAAATGAAACTGGGCAAAGCTTTTGCAGGTGTTACCTTTCACTCTGCTAATCATATTGCTGTACAAAAGATAGGGGGTGTCTAATGGGACTAAGGGGCCCCTATGTATTAGAACGGTCAAAAATCCTCAAGGAAAAACCTGTCAGAACTGCTATAAATTAAATGGTGGAACTAAGGCAGTATCACAGAAATAAGTCCATCAACTACCTTACCACGGTCTATTATATAAAGAATGTATTAAGGCAGATGTCTGACTGTCCAAGATTGTTGACAACTTATATAACTTTGTTTATTTTGGGGTTGAACAAAGACAAAATTACTACAGAGGGACTTGAACCTGCGACATCCGGATTATCGTGCCGGTGCTCTACCAACTGAGCTATCTACATGTAGCCCTAATTTTGGCGGGCTCCCTATTTTGTCAATTTCGTACGGGGTTGCCAGTCAGAAGCCATTCAACCCATAAAAATAACTGCCGTATAACCAGGGATCACACTTCCCTTGTTGTTTATCAACTGATATAACTTTGTTTATTTGAAATTTTTGTTGAGAATAATTTGATTTTAGTTGAAGCATGGAGGAAGGAATATGAATGTACTCATGAATGTATTATTATCTTGATATCATTTGTACAGGTGATGATAACTGTTTTGGATGAGAATGATAGCCCTCCAGTCTTTGCACGTGACGTCTACAATGCAAGCATCTCAGAAGAAGCTCCTAGTAGTTCACCCATTACCACTTTGCTTGCCCAAGATGCTGATATTGGCTCCAATGCTGATATCTCATACAGTATTATCAGTGGTAATGATGGCCACTTCACTATTGATCCAAATACTGGACTGATCAGAACCAGTGGTCAGCTTGACCGGGAGACTGTGGCCATGTACTCATTGGGAATCCGTGCCAGTGATGGTCGTCAGTCTACAGTTACTACTCTTGATGTGAATATACAAGATGCAAATGACAATGATCCAGTGTTTACGAAGACAACGTACTCCTTCACTGTGTATGAGAATCATGTAGTAGGGACAGCAGTAGATGCAGTTTCGGCAGTGGATTCTGATACAGGGACTAATGGTGATGTTGTATATTCCATTGTTACTGAAGGAGCACCAGGAGAAGATGTCTTTAGATTAGACTCATTAACAGGAGAGTTTACCCTCGTTACAAGCTTGGATTATGAACAGGTAATAACAAAGTTCCTTTCACATTAGACAAATTTCCCAGGAATTCCAGGCAAAATTGTTGTTGATCTTTTCATACTCGAAATTGCTTACCCTGACAAACTCCCCGGGAAATAGCTATCGTTGCTTGGGAGTTAAGCGAGATAACCCAGTTAAGCCAGATAACCTGGAATTTCCTGGGGTTTTACTTCCTGGGAATTGGCTCAGAAGTGTTATCTCAATGCTCAAGTGCAATCATAATATTGAAATAAGAAATAAATATCAGTTGTTGTGGTTAATGATCACTTTGCAAGGCCTAATTAGTTATATATTGATTCCTTCATATCTCTCTCAACAGAAGCAACTTTACTTTCTGACTGTACAAGCTAATGACAGAGGAACCATACCTCGCTCATCTACAGCCATAGTCTACTTCAATGTCTTAGACGTCAATGATAACACACCTGTCTTTGATCCTACAACTTACTTGGTGGATGTGACTGAAGATGTAGATATAGGAACGGAAATTATTGCAGTTCAAGCTACGGATGCCGATTCAGGTATAGAACACTTCTTAGTGCAAATGACACATTGATTTGTTTTTGGTTTTTTAGTGCCAAAATGTTACAACAGTTATTCAGCAAGAAGATTGGGTTATCTTTGTATGTAGTTTATGGAAACCAAAAATTGTAGAGCAATTCGCTGCTAGGACCTCATCCAATGCTTTGCTAAAGGTTGGTTTTGACACTAACAGTAAAGTATCTTGACATCAAATGTTTGGGTGTATCAACTTTGATCTTGTGGTTATGATAGAAACTCAAAGTCAGTCCAAGAAGCAGTGAAATATCACCCACTGTTTTATAACTCTCTTGAGTCGCCCTTCAGAATAGACAGCCACAAAGATCATTCTAGTCAAGTCCATACAGTCATTTTTTTGAAATATGTAAGGAAAAAAGAAATCCACACCTCTACAGCAATATGTTACTATTTAACCCTGAAATGAACCTTATCTGGATATCACAATGTGAATGAGTTGCATGCAATGAATCTAACCCTAACCCTTGACACATGAGGTCAAGAGGTCACAGTGTTTGTGACACTAGAGAGTTACAGCAGACTTTTATCATTGTTGTTATTGACAAAGCCCTGAAAAATAACTCACTAAAATAATATTTTCAAATTTACTAAATCAAATCTTGTGCTTGTGCAATAATGTATAAAACCCCCAGCATAATTCATAATTCATTCAATTTACAATCTGTTGACAGTATGGAGTCCCATGGATGTATTAAACATTGTCAAATATCATTTGCCCTTTGCAGTATGATAGTTGGACTTCCAGTCCATACATACCAACCAGGGGTCGATTTCACATAGAGCTAAGATTGATCTTAACTTTAAGTTACTCTTAATTGCTATGCAAGTTGTGATGTTCACAATAGATTATAAATCACTATGGCAATAATGACAACTCATCTTAAGATCAATCTTAGCGCTTTGTGAAATCAGCACAATCAAAAAATGCAGCCTAATAACTAATTGCACTGCTGTCTTGAAACCATCATAACTGGGGAACTTCATAATTAATGCATGTTATTTGTTATGAATGCACCTTTTTTGATGCTGATTTTCAAGATATATTTGACTTGTGGCCCCTGATGCCCCTTGAGCCAAGGGTGACTAGAGACAGACGGCAGAACAAAATGTGCAAGTCTCATCTGAGTATTAATTTACAGAAGTCCTGAAAAGAAAAGCAGAAATATTAGACAGCTCAAAATGCAATTGGTGGAATGTTCCTTCCTCTAATTAAAGTTGTACGGCTGAAAATAAATGTTACTCTTTTGTGGGAGTAATATTGAGGCAGTATTGTATATCAATCAGTGTACCCCATAAAGGTTGTCATATGAGGATAAAATACCTCTGCATTCTGATCGGCATTTTTGACTCATCACAGTTTAATATTAAGTATGTATCGGTAAGAATATTTCCAGCTGGAAGTTGATGTTTTTATAGGAGCTTGTCCTCATCAATATTGATTTCAATGTCCAAATCCTTCCAGGCATAAATGATAACTACATGATTAGGCATCTCAAAACATCTTGAGAAATCTTTAGTTATGCAAGACACACCACACTGCTAATTGGCATTGTGAAGGTCATTTGGAAAGTTTTTGCCTCATTGATGTCCAACGTTGTGACATCGCTTGGTTGTCCATGGATGAAATTGGTCACCCTCCACGACATGCAACCTGCAGACACTGAAATAATTATCACCGTAATTCAATTTACACCAACAGTTTCCCTGCCAATATTTTATAATTGAATGATTTTTTTGGGGGCAAGTTGCATTGTGTAGTATTTTCGGTTGAACAATTCTTCACAGATTCCCTCATGCCAAAAGCCAAACATGGCATTCTGCCCATCATTTGTTTATTTAGTTGACTTTGCAGTTTGAATCTTTGTCAAGGCAATGTTTACTTTGCATTGTTTCTCTAACTGAACAAAACCCACTTTGAATGAGATGCCTGTAATAGTCTTTAATGCTTCTCTGCAAAAAACTGTAAGGACTTACGTTTGTTCTCTGTTTATCTGAATACAAACTTTTCTTATTCAATTGATTGTAAGAGCTTTAATTGATTAATTTTTGATATGTTTTTTCATCAGGTTCCAATGCAGAGATAGCATTCATGATATCTTCTGGTGATCCTTCAAACAGTTTTTCAATCCATCCTGATGGTAGCATAATTACAGTCAGGACGCTGGATCGAGAGACTCAATCCTTCTACAATCTAGAGATAACAGCAACAGATCAAGCTACAGACACTACACAGAGGAAATCTAGTCAAGTTCATGTGACTGTGATTGTATTAGATATGAATGACAATGCACCAGTCTTCATTACAGGGAACTATGTCTCTGTAAGAGAGGACACATTGATAGGAGACATTGTCATGTTTGTTCAGGCTACAGATGCTGATGTAGAAAAGAACAGCTATATTGAGTTTTCTTTATCCCCAGTTCCTGGTGAAGTGTTCTTAATCAACCCAGTGGATGGAAACATCCGCTTGTGGAATGCTTTAGATAGAGAGATGCAGTCAGAATACACTCTTACTGTCCATGCTACAGACAAAGGTCAACCTCCCCAATCTACATCTATGGATATTGTTATTGAGGTATCAGATGTTAATGACAACAGACCCATCTTTGATCCTGCAACTTATCACTCAACTCTACCAGAAGATGTTCCACTAGGCTTGGAATTTCTTGAGGTGTTTGCAACAGATGCGGATGAAGGAATTAATGCTGAGTTGAGATTTTCAATCATCAGTGGTAACTATGACTCAGACTTTGATATTAATCCAATCACTGGTATCCTGTCTGTTGCCAACCTGTTAGATCATGAACGTCGCTCGTCTTATTCCTTGACTATCCGTGCTCAAGACAATGGTGATGGATCGAGGATTTCATCTGTTACTGTTACCATCAATGTTGAGGATATCAACGACAATGCACCAGTCTTCCCTTCACATGACCAAGCTGAGATTATGGAGAATAACCAACCAGCAGCTGAGGTTATTCAGGTATCAGCAACTGATGTAGATGGAGGATCTAATGGTCAATTGACATATCGTATTGAAGGCAATGACTATGATGGTCTCTTTACCATTGTACCTGACACTGGAGCAGTTCATGTTGGTGCATCATTAAACAGGGAAGAAGTCCAGATGTATACACTGACTCTTATTGCTCAAGATGCAGGTTCGTACTCTCTCTCTTATAAATCTCTAGTTAAATTGTTTACTCCTTTGTTCTTCTCATTAAGTCTTTATTTGTACATGTTGAAGAGAAAACATGTACCGTTTCTAAGCTAGTGGTAATTTTTCTGAAAGACTAGTTGCAATGTTTGCTAAGTACTAAGGCAGCACTTTGTCACTACTTCTGTCTATTGTTCCTTGACTTAACAGTCGTACTTGTGAATACTGCACGTAGCACATGCCAATAGAAATACACCTGAACTTGTGCAATTTCTGTTACAATACAGACAACATTTAATTATGTTTCCCTGTCTTGCTTGTCGGCACCTTGTGAATTGTCAAATTTTATATATATGCAAGTTGTCACAACTATAGGGGGTTTGTGAAATGAACAATCCACTGCTCGTAAAAATGGTTGACAAGGAATGTGTATGTTGTAATTGGTGGGTTATAATTTCCAATCAAATGGTTTGAAGTTAAGTTGAAAAGAGTTTTATAAAGAGTGTGAGAAGTAGAACAGAATTGTAATAAATAGGTCAAGTTTGTGGATGACTGATTTCAGTGTAGACACTTTGTAGTCAGTAAACTTTGACTTGTTTAATCAACTTCAAGATAATACCTGAATACTTGCTCTGACCGAATTATTCTTTCTGGTTATGCTTCAGGGATAAGCTCTCCATAAAATGTGTTCAAAATAACTAGGTGAAGGAGGAGGAGTTAATGGTACACTAAACAGAGTGATATACAAGAAGGGTTACTCTTAATGTACTTGGCATGCATGAATGCTTTATAACTTGTTACGAGTGACTTGTCTTTTGGAACAAACATTTTGCTTTCATAATAAATCTTTTAATTGATGTCAGAAAGAATATGAAAAGAGATAAATGTGTGGCAGATTGAACGGAATTCTAAATAGTTCTCATTGTATATTCTGGATCTCACTTAACTTGCCCCTTCAGTTCAGATTGGACTGTCAAAAAGCAAGACATGAGACTGCAATCTCTCTGTCTATTAAAGAGCCCACTGAATCAATCAATTCACTGTTATACTACCTAACTATGAATACATTTTGATAGAGAAATGAAAGGGAAAATAGAACTCTGGTCTAGTTTGGGTGTCAGTTTTTTTCTTGTGAATGATCGATTAGACTACATACACTGAGATCTGATTAATAAATAGGTCAAGTCAACAGACATACACTTCAATAACCAGAGGTCAAAGGTTGTTTCATCCCTCATGAGTGGTTCTCACTTCACTCAGTGACTTTGTATTTAATTGGAAATGAGGTTGTTGGTTGTGTCATCCCCGTGAGTGGTTCTCACTTCACTCAGTGAGTTTGTATTTAATTGGGAATGAGGTTGTTGGTTGTTAGTAGAGTTCATTGAGGGTATTTTTCACCCATCTCTGTCTGTAACAGCTAGAACCTTGTGCTTATAGAGAGAACGCTGGACCTGCAGGGCCCAATTTCTTCGAGCTGCTTAAGCAGAAAAGATTGCTTATAACAAATTTCTAATATGCAAACAAACAATAATAATAATAAAAGAACAGGATACCAGTCATAAATGTATTGTACATTATCCCCTCTTGATTAAATTAAAATAATTGTGTCACTTTTCATATTAAACTATCTCTCTAACTTTAAAATTGGTGCATTTGTCTGAAAAAAACCCACTTTCTTTTAGTTTTTTTTTAACATCCCTTATAGTTTGTTGCCTTGCAAGTATTTTTTTCAAGCAGCCAATCAGTCTGGTTCACAGCCTGACCTTTAAACCCTGAGGTAGACATATTTTCTGGGCAGTCTAATGGATAGTAAGGCAGTATTTTACTGCAGTTTGTTGCATTAAACAAAAAACAAAAAAATCTGAAACAAGTGAGAGAAGGTGCTTACAACGTTCATCTTGTTCACACAAGGACAGAGATACATGTATGATCCTATCAACCAGTGAGGTATTAGCATCAGTGCATCATTCCTACTGTGATACAATAATAATTATTATTACATCTAGCCTAGTACTACTACTTTCTAACATTAAATTGTGGTTGGAGTTCTGCTCTCTCAGTTGGTGGTTCAATAATTGCACTCAATCTATATATTTTCCTATTATTACAACTTGCTAGATTATCTGCAGTGGTGCATTGTTCTTAAGGAGGAAAATTAGCTGTATCTAAGAATTCAGTGGTATGTTAGAGATTTAAGAATGAGAGACAGGGAAACATCCTTAAAAAGAAAATAATTTGGTTGAAACGGAGTTTGATTTAAACAGAATTGTTAAGGAGTCATGATTGGATGTGAATGGGGAAACTGAGCCAAGTACTAGTTGTGATCAGGTAATGAAGGTAGGAAGTCATATCAATGTCACTTTAAGACATCATCAGTCACTTTGTTAAAGGGTTAAAGATTGGGGTGGGGTCTTGAGATGTACAGTCAAGGTTTTTATGTACGTATGTACATGTATGTTACTGATGGTTTACATGTGGATATTTGTGTAGCTGGCGAGTGAACTCATGAAGTAAACAGTTTCCTGAGATTGTAGCATTCTCACCTTAGGGTAGATCCCTGTAGATTGAACAGTTGGTCAGGAAGTGGGCTAGGGATATGAACCTTCTACCTAACTCATTGTCATTGGTCCGGTCAACTCAGGGCAAGAACATTGGAAGAGGTCAATATTGAAGTTTGAAGGCAGTGAGACATCTTGTGGCTTATTTGTTTTTATCATTAATTACAAGTTGTGTAGAGCTCATAATTTGTGGTGTTTATCTTGAGTTACCACATGCAGCACTTTGAATTATTGTAAGTTTCATCTGGGGTAGTAAGGACACATGAGCGGGAGGTAGTTACCAAAGTTGTCTATTGATTGACATTACTCTACTGACGTCATGTACATGTGATTGCACAGCTGTCTTTGAATCAGTTGCACTTTCTGCTTAAATTCATGTATTGACACAGTGTCTGAAACTCCTTTTTGGACTATTGGAGCGTAACTTCTAAATCAGTGTTCTTAATTCATGTCAGAATTGGTACATTGAACTAGGATACATGAACGTGACTTTGATCAAAAGAAATCCACATCAGGTGTTGTTCCCCTGGGAACAATTCAAGTTCATCCAGACATGAGTCTGTACCTATCAGGGCCTTGGGTCACACCATGGTGTCATAAGAAGAAAAAAAACATCAAAATACCTCAAAGTTTTTGTTTTTTGTTTAGTGGTGCATTATGTGTGACTAACAAATTACACTGTCTAGTGTACTTGTGTAAAGTTTCTGGGATTGTTAAAATCTGGGATGAGGTGTTAAGTTCTCACTGTACTCAGTGTGGAATATTACAATGTTGTTGTGGACTGGAGGACAGGTAGATGTTTCGAGGTCATATCTCATCGTACATTACTCATGTACATGTATTCATTTATCATACACTTGTCCCCATGTTTGAAAAATGTCACTTTCAGACCTGGTAAGGGCTTTTTATGAAAAGAGTAACAAATTACCCCTCGTCAAATCTTTTGACATGTAATTGTTAGTCAGATATGGTCAGGAGTACAGCAAGCTTACCAAAACTTGAAAGACACCACTCTCATACCGAACACTGTGAATCCCACCAGTCTCTTACTGAACACTGGATCCCACCAGTCTCTTACCGAACACTGTGGATCCCACCAGTCTCTTACTGAACACTGTGGATCCCACCAGTCTCTTACCGAACACTGTGGATCCCACCAGTCTCTTACTGAACACTGTGGATCCCACAGTCTCTTACTGAACACTGTGGATCCCACCAGTCTCTTACTGAACGCTGTGGATCCCACCAGTCTCTTACTGAACACTGTGGATCCCACCAGTCTCTTACCGAACACTGTGGATCCCACCAGTCTCTTACCGAACACTGTGGATCCCACCAGTCTCTTACCGAACACTGTGGATCCCACCAGTCTCTTACTGAACACTGTGGATCCCACCAGTCTCTTACCGAACACTGTGGATCCCACCAGTCTCTTACCGAACACTGTGGATCCCACCAGTCTCTTACCGAACACTGTGGATCCCACCAGTCTCTTACCGAACACTGTGGATCCCACCAGTCTCTTACCGAACATTGTGGATCCCACCAGTCTCTTACCGAACACTGTGGATCCCACCAGTCTCTTACTGAACACTGTGGATCCCACCAGTCTCTTACCGAACATTGTGGATCCCACCAGTCTCTTACTGAATACTGTGGATCCCACCAGTCTCTTACTGAACACTGTGGATCCCACCAGTCTCTTACTGAACACTGTGGATCCCACCAGTCTCTTACCGAACACTGTGGATCCCACCAGTCTCTTACCGAACACTGTGGATCCCACCAGTCTCTTACTGAACACTGTGGATCCCACCAGTCTCTTACTGAACACTGTGGATCCCACCAGTCTCTTACCGAACACTGTGGATCCCACCAGTCTCTTACCGAACACTGTGGATCCCACCAGTCTCTTACTGAACACTGTGGATCCCACCAGTCTCTTACCGAACACTGTGGATCCCACCAGTCTCTTACTGAACACTGTGGATCCCACCAGTCTTTTACCGAACACTGTGGATCTCACCAGTCTCTTACCGAACACTGTGGATCCCACCAATCTCTTACTGAACGCTGTGGATCCCACCAGTCTCTTACTGAACACTGTGGATCCCACCAGTCTCTTACTGAACACTGTGGATCCCACTAGTCTCTTACTGAATACTGTGGATACCACCAGTCTCTTACTGAACACTGTGGATCCCACCAGTCTCTTACTGAACACTGTGGATCCCACCAGTCTCTTACTGAACACTGTGGATCCCACCAGTCTCTTACCGAACACTGTGGATCCCACCAGTCTCTTACTGAACACTGTGGATCCCACAGTCTCTTACTGAACACTGTGGATCCCACCAGTCTCTTACTGAACGCTGTGGATCCCACCAGTCTCTTACTGAACACTGTGGATCCCACCAGTCTCTTACCGAACACTGTGGATCCCACCAGTCTCTTACCGAACACTGTGGATCCCACCAGTCTCTTACCGAACACTGTGGATCCCACCAGTCTCTTACTGAACACTGTGGATCCCACCAGTCTCTTACCGAACACTGTGGATCCCACCAGTCTCTTACCGAACACTGTGGATCCCACCAGTCTCTTACCGAACACTGTGGATCCCACCAGTCTCTTACCGAACACTGTGGATCCCACCAGTCTCTTACCGAACATTGTGGATCCCACCAGTCTCTTACCGAACACTGTGGATCCCACCAGTCTCTTACTGAACACTGTGGATCCCACCAGTCTCTTACCGAACATTGTGGATCCCACCAGTCTCTTACTGAATACTGTGGATCCCACCAGTCTCTTACTGAACACTGTGGATCCCACCAGTCTCTTACTGAACACTGTGGATCCCACCAGTCTCTTACCGAACACTGTGGATCCCACCAGTCTCTTACCGAACACTGTGGATCCCACCAGTCTCTTACTGAACGCTGTGGATCCCACCAGTCTCTTACTGAACACTGTGGATCCCACCAGTCTCTTACCGAACACTGTGGATCCCACCAGTCTCTTACCGAACACTGTGGATCCCACCAGTCTCTTACTGAACACTGTGGATCCCACCAGTCTTTTACCGAACACTGTGGATCTCACCAGTCTCTTACCGAACACTGTGGATCCCACCAATCTCTTACTGAACGCTGTGGATCCCACCAGTCTCTTACTGAACACTGTGGATCCCACCAGTCTCTTACTGAACACTGTGGATCCCACTAGTCTCTTACTGAATACTGTGGATACCACCAGTCTCTTACTGAACACTGTGGATCCCACCAGTCTCTTACTGAACACTGTGGATCCCACCAGTCTCTTACTGAACACTGAGGATCCCACCAGTCTCTTACCGAACACTGTGGATCCCACCAGTCTCTTACTGAACGCTGTGGATCCCACCAGTCTCTTACTGAACACAGTGGATCCCACCAGTCTCTTACTGAACACTGTGGATCCCATCAGTTGGGGTATTTTGACTATAAACAGGATTTCCTCATGGCTGATTTGTAATTAGCCAACAATTTCCTGGTCACTTCCCCTCTATTATTGTTACTCTGCTTTACATAGCAATCCAGGTATAACGACAGCCTGATCTTGCTTAAGTACTTCCAAATAATAGACTGATTATTGTAGATTTCTTCACTGGGAGTAATGATCAATGGTTTATTGATTTATCATAAGATACAATTAATCAATGTACTGGGGTAGTGCTGCACAGTTTGTATAATATAGTTCGTTTTCTCTTTTGCCGGCCCTGCAACGATTGTCTCCCAAGGTCTGCATTAACCTACCATGTCTATTTAAAATAGAAATAGTACCGGTAATGCAGGACTTCCTAACAGCAGCTATCTGACTCTTTTTAAGACATTTGATATGACACAAAATAAAATGTTTTAATGCAAAAGTGGGGTTTTACTGGAATTAGTTGTTAAGAAAAGTGGAAGAATTTCCAGATTTCTAAAGCAGGAAAGAGCTTTGTTATTTTTTAATCTAAATATTGTTAAAAGATGAATGCAGAATGCTACCTGGGTGTAGTTTGTAACTCAGTCCTTTGTTTGGCAACATTGGAATGTTATCTTACTTGTTGGTATGAGCTTGAGGACCTTGCCAAGGTCCAATTACAGAGAGTCAGAGAGTCCGGTTCCCAATCTCAAGCTACCTAGATGAGGGTTTAAAGTCTGGTGCCACTGTGACCTGAGGCAGTATTGTGGTAGATGATGATGTTACTGAGAAACCATGTGCACACACCTGGAAGACAATCGGGGTGTTTTTCAAACAAGTGATTTTCAAACTTTTTGTTGTTGTAGATTTGATTATTTTGAAGAAGTACAAAACAACCAAACAACCCTCATTACTCAGATAACAAGGCATGATCAAATATATTCACAAATATAGAAAAGTTATCAATGCATTAGTTACATTCTAGAGGTAATTTCAGTCACCAACTGTGGGTTACGATTAGCTTACTGTACGTCAGAAGGAACAAATCCAATCACATTTTCATGTAAACATCATTTCATGTGATCTCAACGATGCATGAATCTTTCTGATGTTGGAGGTTATTTTGTACTTTTAGAAGTCTTGATATTTCTGTACACTGTTGCCATACAATTTGCTTTGGCATAAAAAGGCCAGTTGATTGTTACTTGTTAACAATGATGTCCATATATATTCCTCTAAATGCTGCTGGAGCACGTTTTTTAATTTGGTTTGTAATTTACAGCTCCATTATATAGTAGCTCTACAATTGAATTGTACTTGGGTCATGGTAGAGAGTGTTACCTCGTGCATTTTGTAACTGTTTGGATTGTAATTATTGAGACGTTTTCCTTCATACAGGCAGAAAAGCTAATCAGAATTATGAAAATCTACAGCTTGTTTTTCTAACTAAATGATTGTCATGTTAAATTTTCCAGTGAATAAATTCTCACAACAAGAAATTTCAGCTGAATTGATGTGGAAGGCCCTTAAGCAGGATTAAGATTCAAAACTCATATAAAGTGACTTCCTTGTGTGTTGCAGTAGAGTGTAAGGCAAGCTTAGAAACAGAGTTGCATTTAGGTATATTGACATGTACCGTCAAATTCCTGGTGAAAAACAAACTGGTGTGCGTGAGTTTGGTATGAAACCAGAAGCTTTCTACAGAGGTTTTGAACTGCCCTCAGGATTGGCAATAGAGTCGCAGTCAGTAATCTGAACTACCACATCAGTATATTTACTTGAGCAATGTTTATTCACACGTGACTTATCACAATGTTAGTCCTATGGGAAAGTTACATGTTTTGTTCCTGAGGCAGCCAGGTGCATTTTCAATTACAAATCTATCATGTGTAATTTATTTTATTTGTTAAAAATGTATTTTCTGATGTTTATTTGTATGAACGAAGTATGAAATGATTTGAAATGGGGGTGGGATGTCAATTTGTAGTAGTTTCAAGAACATTAAGCAGACCATAGAGGTAGAAATTTCTGCCTTCATGGTCATACAGAATCCATCAACGAGCATAGAGAGACCTTTCTCTACAGTTCAAGCATAGCTGCATCAAACTGGTAAATGTTCCAAGGCCTTG
Source organism: Plazaster borealis (assembly GCA_021014325.1). Lineage (NCBI taxonomy): Eukaryota > Metazoa > Echinodermata > Asteroidea > Forcipulatida > Labidiasteridae > Plazaster > Plazaster borealis. The sequence continues at coordinate 448,013 of CM037457.1, read as the reverse complement.
CATGTCACTCAAATCTATTTTGTTAGTTTCAAAAGTAAGTCTTCCAGCCTTTGCTCTAGAAAATTTACTTTGTTGTCAGAATTAAATCCTCTTAAAAAAAATAGGAGCAAACAAACAAATCCAGTTGGGTTTACTTGCAGAATTAACCTAAATGTACGTGACATATTATCACAAGTGTAGCCAAGGTATTGTGTTTGAAATGGTTGCAGAGCAAACTCAGATACTATCAAGTTTCCAGTACCAAGCTACAAATACCCTTTTTGAAATGATAAATGTGTCCAAGCAAGCACATTGTGTATAGACCAAAAGGCTAATAAGTTCAAAGCAATTTTGAAATGAAGTACCTTTGTCATCAGTTTGTGGCTAGATCCTTTGGCCCAGAATGACAAAAGACCACTCAGGCCCTCAGACCACCCTCATCAAAAAAACGTCAACAACACAATACCCCCTCCCCTCACACCTTTCCTAAAATGGAGGAGAAGAAACCCTGAATGGATAGGTAATAGTCTGTAACTCCCATGAACAGGAAAACTTGTTTCACACTGACATTGAAACCTTCTCTTTTCACGTAGTAAATCCCCTGGATGAAGTAAGATCTTGTCTATAGGATTATCAGTAGTAAGCAGAACGGCTATCAAAGGAAACACAATTACCCTCCAGGGAAAGGGTGGCAGCTTTTATAAAAGTAGTCACATGTAGCCTTGTCAAAATTAAATACCAAATAGACAGACCTTGGTGTATTGGATTCAGAAATAAGCCCAATAGGGCAGGATTGGAAAGGAAAGGAATAGTTCAAATATGAAATGTAAACACCACAAGGGAGCTATCATGGTTAAACTGTGAAATGAAGGGAGTTTGGATTGATGTCTAATCTGTGTGATCTGTATACACATTTTCGATCGACATTGTACTAAAACTGCTTTAAAATGTGTTGGTTTTGGGGTGACTTTTGTTGTATATATTATGTCAATCATACAAAAATGGAATATCAGGCAAGATATCTGCCTGCAGACTTTTTCCAGTTTCTTACCAACCTCTAAGTTTGAACTCTGAATTCCTGTGGTTGGTGATTCTGTTTTGCTCTTATTACAGTCACCAGAAGTAGGCCATCTCTAAAGTCTTTTAGTATTCACTCATTTTTAAGAGGACTCGTTTCTCATCAAAATGAACCAAACACCAATAAATCATGCATCCTTCATTGACAGTAAAATACTCTCACTGAGCTGAGACATAAACAAATCAAGTAGTTATTTCAAGTTTATGTGCAAGTTTTTTTTAAGGACAAACTTGTTTGTTTTTATAATCTTTCTTTGGACAAACTTGACCCCCATGCAGAGTACATGTAGTGCATTTTAACAAGGAAGACTCTAACGAAGGGATGGACAAACTTAACATCTTGGTCTAAAATTTGTCTTGAAGTTGAATTATGTGTCCACCTCCAAATTGTTGGGGTATACGTGACGGAAATGGGTATGATGGAACAGGGAGGTCGAAAAACTTGGAATTAACCAGAAGTAATGTGAGAAAATGATGTTATTGGACCATTGGGAGAGGCAAAAGGACTCTGTAGTTTTGTGTAGTGCAATTTGTTAAGTCTAGGAATAAATCATCTATTCATTCTCTTAGCAATGTGTGTTTGATTTGTTGCAACTAGTCTTGAGGGAACAGTAATAGTAGGTGGCTGGATAACTTCAGGCAGTGACACCTTTTATAACAACACCACATCTTGAAAGATTTCTCAATTAAAGGGTGGTCTCCATTCAGTTTACATGTGACTTGTTGATTAAGTAATGATGATAGATTGCTGCTTGATATAAACACTGTAGTTCAACTAGATCCCTACTGGATGTTCACATATATATGTAAATAACGTATTTACCAAAGATACTTTGCATTTTGCTCTATACTTCATGTTTTAGCTTCCCAAACTTCCTGTTCCTTTATTTGTTGCACATTAGACTTTTATTTTTAAATGTTTCTTTTTCCCATACTGCCTTAGTCTTTTCTTGCAAACAGTCTTGGCTTCTGACTGGCACCCCGGACAATGATATTGACAAAATAGGGAGACCACCAACGTTAGGGTTAGATAGCTCAGTTGGTAGAGCATTCGCACATTAATCCGAAGGTCGCAGGTTCAAGTCCTACTCTAGTCAGTTTTTCTTTCTTGTTTCCCTTGTGGTTTATTACTTGATAAACAATCTTTTAAACAAAATCTTAATTATTTAATTTCTAATTGCAAAAGTGATATTAATAAAGTTTTTGGGGTCTTGTTTTATTTCACCCGTACAGGAAATCCACCACTGGAGGCATCAACTGAATTAACAATCACGGTATCTGATGACAATGACAATCAACCTCAGTTTGCATTCCCTAGTTACACAACGACCATACCAGAGGGAATAAGTCCAAACACTCCAGTCATTCAAGTCACTGCTACTGATCAAGATTCATCTGCTACTCTGAGGTATGAGCATTATTCAAGTATTGTTTCACATTGATCTAAAAGTTGTTGTTTTGGGTATTTGATGTCGATGTTTTTACTGGGCTTATATACAAGTCTGGAATTACATGGAGACTATGGCTTCTGTTGCCTTGGTTTTGGCCTTGGTGCTCCTTCAAAAGTGTCCATAGATGTAAAGATTTTCCAATGGAAGTGCCCTTTGCAAAATGAAAATGTCCCTGCCCTTTCAAAGATGAACCTGTTATTATATTTAAAGAGTGGAAAAATGACTCCAGTGTAGGATTAGTCCTGTGAGGATGAACTTGTATACAACATACATTGTGAACAGGTTAAACAGTTAAAGATATTTTAAGCATGTAGATAACAATAAATAAAAACCATCCCTAAATGATCTTAAACTCTTACAGATACAGACTTGATAATACTATTGGAAGTAAGTTTACAATTGAGCCAGTGACTGGAGAGATTCTAACAGCAGGACCACTCAATAGAGAGGAGCAATCAAGCTATGACATCATCGTCACTGTAGAGGATGGTGACATATGGACCAGTCAAACGACTGTCACTGTTCATCTGGATGACATTAATGACAATGCACCTCAGTTTAGTGTACAGAGTTATCAAGCCTTGATACCATCAAGTACACCTGCAGGTAAGTGTTTGCTTTGTTGATTAATCTAATTGTTAGATCACTTGTTTCATCCAACTACCACTGTCCGCCATTGTAGAGATCAATTTACACAATCGGTTTGATTAATATGCCTACCTGCCACATGCAGCTTGAAATGTATATTAGAAATTCATAAGAGTTCAATGTTGACTCCAAATGATGCAACACTAGATGATGATGTCATCAATGTACATCTACACACATTTCCACACCAATAACAATGAGATCTAATTTGAGTTATTTGTTATTTTTTTTAGGTACCTATGTGATAGCTGTGGAGGCCCAGGATGCGGATGTCGGTGATAATGCAAAGCTGAGGTACTCAGTCATCAATGTAGACACCAATAGGTTTAGCATTAATGCTGATACTGGCTTCATTACAACAGCTAGACAGCTCACATCTGAAAGTGGATCCTACACATTAGAAGTATCAGCTGCTGATAGTAATCCATCTCATACAGCTGCTATGGTTACAGTGCAAATCACATTTGATGCATCAGGAGAATTCCCAGTGTTTCAGAATTCATCTGATAATACAATGTATACAATCAATGAAGATACATCAGCCAATGCAGAAGTGGTGTTACTACAAGCTGTGAGCCCAAAGACTGGACAACAAGGGGATGTCACTTACCACATCATAGGAGGCAACACTGAGAACACATTCATTGTAGATGAACAGAGTGGAAGATTGGCAGTTAATACTGCTGGTCTGAATTATGAAGCTATCCAGAGGTTCTCTCTTCTAGTTGAAGCTCGTGATGGTGACACCCCACCACTATCAAGTTTCTTACAAGTCATTGTCAATGTTCGTGATGTAAATGACAACTACCCAGTCTTTGATCAGGCTGGTTATAGTGGGAATGCGTTGGAAGGCCAATCACCTGGGCTTAATATTCTACAAATCATTGCTACTGATGCAGACAGTGGTTTGTTTGGTAATATCGTCTACTCTGTAAGGATTGACAGCAACCCTAATAATGATTTTAGAATCAATCCTAGTACAGGATGGCTGCAGACAAACAAAGTCTTAGATCGAGAATCAATACCTGAATACACATTGACAGTTCAAGCTGAAGACCAAGGAAGTCCTGCTAAGACTGCTCAAGTTACTGTTCATGTAACTGTAGATGACATCAATGATAATGAATTGAGCTTTACCAATTTATTCAGTGCAATCGTACCAGAGAATTCCCCCATTGGAACTGATGTGATAACCATTACAACATCAGATCTTGATGTTGTCAATAATATCAGATATTCCATCTTAAGTGATGGTTCGAGTGACTTTGTCATTGATTTCCTAACAGGGAGAATCCATGTCAATGGGACGTTGGATAGAGAGGTTAAGAGTCAATATCAGCTTCTAGTCTCAGCCGGTGACGAGTCATTTGTTAAAGATACAACTGTGACCATCACAATATCTGATGTGAATGATAACTCACCAACATTTAATCAAGCATCATACAGTGTTAGTCTACCTGAAGGTTTAGCGTCAGGCTCCTCTGCTCTACAAGTCAGTGCTACAGACCTTGATATAGGAGCTAACCAGGATATCTATTACACCATGAAGTCCAGGTCTGATTACTTCCTCATTAATGAAGATAATGGTTATATTACCATCAAGACACCAGTAGACTACATTCAACCTCTTGGTTCATCTAACCCTAATGTGTACCATCTTGAAGTTCTTGCCAGAGACAAAGGAGTACCTTCTCTATACACTGAAGTCCAGGTGACTGTGACAATCTACGATGCCAATGAGTACCCACCGGTCTTTCAGGAAACGGAGTATTTCTCTCCAGTCCCGTTCAACTCCAGAGTAGATGATTATGTTCTGCAGATCATTGCCACAGAAAGTTTTGACCATGGACAGAATGCACACATCCAGTATTCAATTATTGGTGGTAATGGGTCGTCTCTTTTTGATATCGAGCAAGACTCTGGCTGGATTAAAGTCAGGTTGAGTCTACAATCAGATATTGGAAGCTATTACAACCTTATTGTTGAGGCTAAGGACCAAGGATTGCCCTCACCTATGAGTGCACAAGTTAATGTGCAACTTCTTGTCACTGGTAGTAATGATAACACACCAACATTTGATGAACTAACGTATCAAGTGTCAGTTAATGAAGATTTATCTGTCGGATCAGAAGTTAAACGTGTTTCAGCCACAGATTTAGATTCTGGTGTTAATGGTATGCTTCTGTATTTCATTGCGAGTGGTAATGAAAAAGGTTTGTTTGCCATTGAGGAAGGAACAGGTTTAGTTACTGTAGCTCAGGCTTTAGACTATGAGGAGTTGACATCACACACTATGCAGATTACAGTAAGAGATCAAGGATGGAATAGTAAGCACAGCAGTACTGTCTTGACAGTTGATCTTCTTGATGTCGATGACAATGCTCCAATCTTCAATCCAGCCCAGTATGATCCTAAAGTAGCTGAGAATTCACCCAGTGCAACGTACGTTACTACTGTTACTGCAATGGATGCAGATACAGGCAGCAATGCTGAATTCACTTATGATATCATTGGTGGAGATGGCGTCAATCTATTCATCATCGAACGTGACACAGGTGTGATTCAAACCCAGGGTAGCTTGGATTATGAAGGAGACCTAAAGGTGTTTCAATTGTCAATTGAAGCTGCTAATGAAGACACATCTCAGTTTGGTATTGCTCATGTCACAGTTCATCTAACAGGAGTGAATGAAGATAATCCAAGGTTTGTCCAAACATCTTACCAATTCTCTGTAAGTGAAGCTGAAGTTGACGGTGCTGTTGTGGGTATGGTATATGCTAGTGATGGTGATCAGGGAGTAGATGGACAGGTTCAGTACCTCCTGGTTGGATCCAGTAATCAGCAAGGATTTGCTATTAATATCCTCAGTGGAGAAGTTCTAGTCTCAAAGGCTAATGGTGAGCTGGATAGAGAGACTCAAGATACTATCACATTATCTGTCCTTGCTAAGAATCTTGGACCTATCACTGGAGATAACATTGATGAAGCTCAAATTACTATCACTATACTAGATGCAAATGATCCACCACAGTTCCTAAGTGATGTCTACCAAGCAACGGTCAGTGAAGGGGATGATGTTGGTACCTTTGTTACTGTAGTAACTGCTGTTGACTACGACCAAAGCAATGATTTCCGACAGTTCTCATATGCAATTATGGATGGTAACCATCAAGGTGCATTTGAAATTGATGCACTTTCTGGAAGCATAACTATTGCATCAGAGCTTGATCGAGAGAGAGTCGCCACGTACAGACTGAGAGTAGGAGCTATTGACACAGGAGATCCACCTCAAACAGGATTTACACAAATAGTTATCAATATAGATGATGTCAATGATAATGGTCCTGTCTTCCTACCAGGAAATGATGTTGGTTTTGTATCAGAGAATGAAGCTCCTTTTACTAATGTGATGATACTCAATGCTACTGATCCAGATGATAATTCCGATCCTAGCTTATTTACATTCACCCTGGTACATAATTCAGACAGCTCATCATTTACGTTGGATTCAAACAGTGGACTCCTAAGAACTACGCGGACTTTAGATCGAGAACTGAAGAGTGATTACTATCTTTCCATTGAATGCCGAGATGGAGCAGTTCCTGAGATGACAGCTGTATCAACAATCCACATCATTGTAGAGGACCAAAATGACAACCCTTCATCTGCAAGAGATGCCCGTATTGAAGTCAAATCGTATCAGTCTGTATTCCCAGGAGGAACAATTGGTGTTGTTAGACCTAATGATCTTGATACTGGGGATATGTTTGCATGTCAGATTGTAAACGGTGATCAGAATGTATTTTCTATCCAATCTGGATGTCAGTTAAACTCCAGAATGCATTCTACAGAGTCGGAGTATACACTTGAGATAACTGGGGATGATGGCCAACATCCAGCCATACTCTCAGATTTCAGCGTCTCCTACAAAGCCTTTAACAATGATTCCATCACCAACAGCATCACACTTCGATTGTCTGATTTAGTCCCAGAGACTTTCCTATCTGACTTCTATGATCGTTTCTCTGCATCGTTGTCAACATTCCTCAACAACCGGGAAACGCTTCTGGTTCTGAGCTTGAACAACGTTGAGAATGAAGTCAATAAGATGGATTTGACTCTTGCAATAAAAAAGGACAATGGATACACACTACGTGATGATGTTGCTAAATTGATTAAAGATAACAAAGCAACCATCATGAGCCAATCAGGAGTGATTATTGATGTAGTTGATTACTCACCGTGCTCATCAAACCCATGCAGTAACTCAGGAACATGTACCGATCATATCAAGTTGGAACAAACACAAGCCATTATTGACAGTCCTTCAATAATCTTTGTGAATCCAGTAATGCAGCGTGTGTTTAGATGTGAATGTATCGATGAATTCTTTGGACCTACCTGTGAGGAACAGATTAATGAATGTGATTCAGAACCATGTCTGAATGAAGGAACATGTATAGATGAGATAGGAGGGTACAGCTGTTCCTGTGCACTAGGCTACACTGGTAATGAATGTGCCATCAACATAGATGATTGTGCAGCAAATCCTTGTTTGAATGGTGGAACTTGTATAGATCAAGTAGGGACTTATACATGTCGCTGCAAGCCTGGTTATAGTGGAGACGATTGTGAGAATGGACCATGTACTAAACAACCATGTCGTAATGATGGACTCTGTATTGAAGAAGGTAGTAGCTACAGATGTGAATGTCAGTTTGGAGAATGGGGCGACATATGTCAGTTTAAGAGTATTGGATTCCAGCAAGGTTCTTATATGGAGTTTCCAGCCCTCTTTGGTAGTCAGAATATCATCAAGATGCAATTCACAACAGTCTCACCTAATGCTCTGCTACTGTACAACCATGATGGGACATCATCTACTGAGTCAGAGTTCTTAACACTTGAAGTTATATCTGGCAAGCTACAACTTTCCTACAATCTAGGTGATGGTGTGACAGTGATATCTACTGATAAACAGATTTCAGATGGTCATTGGCACTCAGTTGAAGCAAGACGTATTGGGAAGGTGAGTTGTTATCAACAATTTCAATTATCAATTTATTCAAATAATACAGAAAGAAATGGCTAATTCTATTAAACTGAATTAAAAAGATTGTTTGGTCGAAACCTTGGCTTTAAAAGAAGTGAAGCTAGCACAATAAAAAAACACCCAAAACAAAAAACAACCTCAAACAAAAGATGTTACAAATGTAGAATTCAGATAAAATAAAGTTTTGAGGGATTTCATAGTTGGAAGACATTACATTATAACTCCCGATAGGACAGAGTGCCTGTTTTAAGATTATTCTGATGTTTGGGATACTTGTTAGTAAAACCCTGACCCTGCACATAATAAACTTGACATAAAAATGAAGACTTAAAACAGCAGCTGACACATAATTACCCAATACTGAGTGATTCATCACACTGTGCTAATGGCTTTAGGTTGAGACTTTTTGCCATTACATTTTTATCTGCAACAATTACCAGAGAACTCAAACTATGTGATACACCAATTTCAATTGGAGGGTTTGAGTTAACTCTGTCGGTGTAAAGTAGAAGCCACACATACATTCTTAACCGATGTTGTAATAGAAATGTTTTATTTCTATGAAGTAATAATATTCCTAACAGAAAAAACAAACACATTCTATTTTTAGAGAAAACGTACAAACTATATTTATATGTAAATTTTACTCAAAATGTTTTATTTTTAAACAAACTGAATTTATAAAAATATTTGTAACAGCAAATGCACATCCCTTTAAATTAGGAGAAAATGAAAATGGATCCAAGTTTTAAGCGTCACAAAAGTAGTAAGACCCTGGGGATAAAACTTTCCACAGGGGCTCCATAAATCAGCCAAGTATGGGCTGTGAAAGTCAGGCCAATCAGAGTTCAAATCTGTCAAACTCATACAAACAGGTACTTATTCAGGATGCTTGTATACAGGGTACTAGACATTGGCGTACATGCTCGGGTGTTTGAAATAATGAGTCAAGATAACTTCCTTCCAAGAAACTTTTTACTTCCAAATCATCTTTTGTCTCTTCAGATAAGTAAGGAAACGCCCTGAGTGAATACAGTGTCATTCAAACCATTGCTGGAGTTATAGATATTGGTTTTACCTCATGGGCTTGCTAATCCTTGTCCTGTTTACATTTTGTATTGTACAACTTGACATAGATATGGAATTTGTCTCCACTTGTATAAATGGACAATGGAGCCATTTGTCTAAACTCTGCCTTCAATGCAACCATTAAACAAGATACTAACCTATCATTGTCAAGACGCCTACCAGAACCTCTAAATCTCTACATTTGATTTTTTATTAGTCTATAGAGGATTCATTTCTACTTTCCACTTTACTGATAAAAAAATGCCTTTGAAGTAACCACATTTTTCTATGATGTTGGAGATGGTGTTGCTTGTCCATTCAATAGTAAACTAAAAGCAGCTGCATTATTTATTGAGTTCAATCGCTGGTCAGGTCAGACCCCTTCATTGCTGCACTCCTTTTAGCGGGACAGAAGAGAAGAAATCAAAGTTAAAGGGTTTGGTTTATTTTTGTTGATGCCATTGCTCATGATATATGTCCCTAGTGATGCATTGCTCTTCAGGTTGCTAAACTGTGTACAGAAAGAAAACACAAACAAAAATTGTTCTTAACTATTTGGAATGCTGTGAAAACAGACTTAAAATTATATACTTCCTCTGTGACATTGTATTGCTTCCCATTGCTTACTACACATATTTGGAGTATGGAATGGTGTGCAGCTAAAACAATCCCTTACATTTGGTCAACACTTTTAATTTTTGCTTCATACAACATTGATCAGTTTATCCAGCTGGTAAGCATAACCAGCTGGTATAAGCATAACCAGCTGGTAAGCAGAACTTACTGGTAAGCATAACCAGCTGGTAAGCAGAACTTACTGGTAAGCATAACTAGCTTGTAAGCATAACTTATTGGTAAGCATAACTTACTGGTAAGCATAACCAGCTGGTAAGCAGAACTTACTGGTAAACATAAGCAGCTGCAATTACCAACAAATACCTTATCAATATTTCTAACTTAGCAGTTTTTCTGCCTACTCAGTTTGGTCTTTTTATGACTCTCTGTAGAGCCCTTCCTCTTTGCTCTGATACAAAGATAATAATCCATATCTTCAGATCCCACATAAGAATTCCTTAATAAACTATTTGTACAAATAAATAGGCTAATCTGCATTGGGTTGAAACCAGAGAAATTGATGTCAAGAGGTCTGAGTCCTCTTGGGATTGTACGTATGCCTGGATGCACGTATCCCAGTACAGTAGTAACACCTGTTAGTATCAATCACATCTTTATGTACGGGTGTCAAAATGTAACAAATTAGAAAAAAATAGCAAGATTATCTGTAAACATGGGAAATGTGTGGCTGATTGGATATTTGTATCATTTATTCCAAGCTGGCTTTTTGAAACACTTAATTAATACCGACCTGATTAATTTATGAAATTCAAACAGATTCAGAAAATTCCTATTTGTCATCAACTCACAGTGCAATTAGGTTTTTTTCTGAGATTTCCTATTCTCTGAATGGACCTTAGTACTGATGACATCACAGTTTGATCACCTTTTTGCAGTAGAATGGGAAACCAGTGTGTCTTTGCACAACTGTCAGAAATGCAGGACCCAGTTACAGCACTTCAGCAATGCAGTAAACAAACTGATGTCATCAGAACAGGGGTCAATTGAAGAAACAAATTCGGCAAAATCATTCTGTTCATATTGTATTAACCTCAGAATGGTTGCAGACAGTCTGGATTCAACCCTATCAAATACACACTACATCAATCATCACTTGAACTCATCCATTGTACGGCAGGAATCCATAATGAACTCAAGGCACCACCTTCTCCTTCTAATGATTCAAATGACTTCTGTATCTTCATGTATGAGGACTATTACTTAACTTCATTTATTCATGTTGATATCATTTCAGGATGGTATGTTGACTGTTGATGACTGCCCTTCATCCGAAACTGTTGGTTTCTGCAGGGCATCTGGTGGAGAAGGAAATGAAATGTAAGTATATAGACTCTCCATGATAAGTTACAAATACTATCAACTAGAAGGAAACCCTGGAAACCAATGGTCTTGGTTAGTCTTTTATACTGATGAAGACAATCACAGTGTACTGATTGAAATGTTGAGTTCATGAAGAGAACCACTAGAACTCACAATGAGATTGTTTTCCCAGTTTACTGAACTAACATCTGGATATCTTAGAGATGAGTTTATTTGTTTGTTTTAAATTGATTTTAAATTGATTGATTACTTTGACAGGGACCTTGATGTAAATGGAGTCCCCCTTAGCCTTGGAGGCACTCAGTCTATCAACGTTATATTAGCTCGATACTGGCAGGTATCTTCAGCAGACTTCTTAGGATGTATCCGTGATGTTTACATTAATGGTGAACCATTGGATCTATCTGATCCAGTAGCTGAGAGAGGGACAGGTGAAGGATGTGACAGAAACACAGAGACATGTGATAATAATCCATGCAGTGGTAACAGTGTGTGTATGGATGAATGGTGGAATCATTGGTGTCAGTGTCAAGCAGGTTCAACTGGAGATAACTGTGATAAAGGTATGTACCCCCCTCTCCCTCTGCCTACCACCAAATCAAATTTATTGTTTTAGAACTAACAGTGCGACAGATATAAAGAATACATTTATTCATAAAGTATTGTTTTCTTGATTTAACAGTTCCAACAGCATTTTCCTTCGGTGGTGATAGCTTCGTCGAATATGTCGTCAAGGAGAGCTTCCAGCGTCAACAACTCCTGGATGCAGCTAAGCCTGATACTAGAAGGAGGAGACGGGATACTATACCAAGCTCACAGACCATTTCTATGTCATTCAGGACAGGGTCAACACATGGATTACTTTTGCTGGTTGAGTCTGGAGCTGATTTTACTGTACTCCAGGTATGTTGTGTAGTCTGGACCCCTGGCTCATAGTTTATACTGACATTACTGTACTCCAGGTATATCGTGGTCTGGATCCTGGCTCATAGTTTATACTGACATTACTGTACTCCGAGTATGTTGTGTGGTCTGGACCCCTGGCTCATAGTTTACACTGACACTAAATCAGGGGACAATCTCAGAGTGCACAAACAGGAAGGAATAACAAGTGTTATATGAAAAAACAGATTAAGGTATACAAACTGTAGTCTCAATCTAAAGTAACCAGTGTTAAGGTAATGAGTTCATCTCCTACTTGTCAAGGTTGTGTGAGTGATTTACACAGCACAGCACTGAGACTGATATTTATCCTATTGTTTTCACCCAACCCAGATTGTGAACAGAAAAGTTCAGTACAGTTTTGGTTCAGCTGGCCAAATCAAGGGTTCCGTCAGCCTAAAGAAGAACTTGAGTGACTGGAAGTGGCATAAAATCAATTTGTACAGAGAGGGTTCTACTATCTCTCTAGAGGCTGGTGGGGATCCAACCTCTGAGCGATTCGATGATGTACCTCATGACTTTACTGGACTTGATGTAAGCGGCATGTCACTGGGCGGTACCAAGAAACCTTTGTACATCGATGGCACCAATATCACTGGTATGTTATCAATAACAAAACTCATCCATATCAACATTTTACTTCTTTTAAAGATTTTCTGAAATTGTTGTGTGTATGAATTGATGATGATGATTATTATTATTATTTTATTTCTCTTACAAAATTCAATAAATTACACACTAAAGTGTATACAGATTTTAAGAAAATTGCAAAGTGAAAAGAAAACACTGAAAACCGTTTAATAGATGTGGAGAAGGCTAGACCAAAAGGTTCAGTCTGCCAATGAAATTATTTCAGACTTTTTAGCATTATACGAAACAAATTCAATAACTTTAATAACAATTTAAAAGTTTGAGTTGTATGATACATTGCATGCAAACAGCATCGCACCCAACTTTTGTCAACTTTAATTTGTGTGCAAGTAGTTGAGTTTGATTAAGAATCACTTTGCAGCATTTGAACATTGGATACACATAATAAATAATCAAATATTGCCAGATTGAATCTTCTAATGTCTTCTATGTTGTTGTTTTTCTTTTCAGCTTTTTCTGGCTGCCTAGAGGACTTTGAAATGAATGGTCAAGCTCTGCCTCTAGATGGCGCCAATGAGATGTTTGATGCTGTACCATCAGAGAGTACTGGAGAAGAATGTAATGCAGTCAATGTGTGTTTACCCAATCCCTGCCCAGAGGGTCAGATATGTAATATTGATGGAGAGGGTTTTTCTTGTGAGTGTCAGGCAGGATTCTCTGGAGATGAATGTAAGATACCAGCAACAGGTGGTCCAGGTGATAACACAGTCTTAATTGCACTTGTAGTTGTATTCTCCATACTGCTTCTTGTCATCATCTTGTGTTGTTTCCTGTTACTGTTACGATATCGTAACAAAGCTAAGAGAGCCAGGGAGACTGCAGGAAACCACGCTAAGAACACCTTCTCAATGGATTCCCTTGATAATCCTGGTTTCAGCTCGGATACATTTGATAATCCTACTATGATTGGCTCACATAACAAGACAGTCAACAACATGGATGTGATAAGACAACAGCCAGATATCATTGAGCAGAATACACATGCTGATATGCCAGGTGATTCCTTCATTGTTGATACTGATGATGTAGTGATTGGTGAAGAGGCATCTGGAAGAGACCTTGATGTACCAGAACACTATGATCTTGAAAATGCTAGCAGTATTGCTCCATCTGATATTGAGCCAGCATACCACTACAGATATTACCACGATGGTAGAGAACGAAAGCAGAAACGTCATACTTACAGATACTCACCAAACCCCATGCTAGCTCGGATTGGGACTCCACCATGTGAAAGCCCGGTTAGCCAAACATCTTCCAGACATACTCCAACTCATATGAATATCAGTCACAATCCAAATCCTAACTCACTGCACTTACGAAGTAGCCCAAGTGGGGTACCTCATAGCACTCCCATGGAGAACATGAGATCAAGTCCAGCTGGTGCTATGGCGAGACAGAGTCCAGCACTTCAAACCATGAGACAAAGCCCAGCCTTACTGATTAATAATCAACCCACAATGCGCTCAACAACACCGTTACGCCTTAGCCGAGCCAATACACCAATACGAAATATTGCCAGCCCTGTAGGATCTGATCATAGTTTTAATCAGAGTGAGCTTCGAAGCCAGGGGCATCACAGTGATGTGAGTAGCCTTCATAGTGGACAGGCAGATAGAACTCATGCCAACCCTATGCCACGTGAAACACACAGACCTCCCCGTCCTTGCAGTAGATTAAAAGAAAAATCTCCCGGAGACCTAAGTAGATCATTGGGCTTAACGGTAGAAGAAGTAAAGAGACTTAACACAGCTCGGCCAGACCTAATGACTGGGAGCCATGCCAGTACTATTGATAACCTTTCATCAGTGAGCAGCAAACGTAGACATCATCCAGTCCTCCCTCCACTCCCATCAGATCTTGAACCCTCACCACTCCTTGAACCTCCTGAGTCATCATCGTCTGATGAGACGGCTGGCTCATTCACATGCTCTGAAGCGGATTCAGAGAATGAGAAACTGAAATCAAGAGATCTGGATCCAGGAATGCTGCTTCTCTCTCGTCTTTCCCAGGTGGATGATGGTGTGGAGGAGGATGAAGAAGCAGAGACTTATGAACAATTTAGCGCTCCCTTCAAGAAGAAAGAGGGTCTTAACTCCAGAGGGGGCTCCCTGAGTACCCTCTTTGCATCAGAAGATGAAACTATGGACCCTCAGAAAACAAATGGACAATTCAGTTGGGACCAATTCTTGAACTGGGGTCCACGCTATGAGACTTTCATGGGTGTCTTTGCAGACATCTCACAGCTGCAAGATACCACCCCTCCTGAAAAGACAGTTTATATTGAACAAACGGCTGAAGAATTTGTTTAAATCATAAATCCAACCAAATGATATATATATATTTTTATTTACTATTGTGTTTCTCTGGTAAAGAGAAATTCATAAAGAGATTTATGCAAAATACTGTCCATTCATAATGTATTTAATAATAGACTCTTTTGTATATTTTACTTGTTATACTTGAATTTCAGCAAGTTTGAAGTTTAGTAGATGTATGATGTGTACATGATGATGTGTACATTCCCTGGATGTGAGACTGTAAGTGTTTCATTTAGTGTAAGTTAAAAGTAAGTTTGCCACTGATTGGGAATAATTCCTTGTGATTGTATTTACAAAAATATCTTGATATTAATACTGCAGAGCAAGGGCAACACATTCCAAAGTGGGAAGTCCTTTATTTATATTTATTAACAATTCTTTGCTGGTGAAGTTTGCAAAGAAATCAGTAACTTGTTGGTAATTTATAAACATGATTGATCAAAATAAATGTTTGTTGTTTATCTTTTTTAGTTGCTTCACTTTTTTACTCTGCTTGTGCCAGTTGAGCTTTTAGGGCAAACTCAAAATTCCTTTTAAGTTATTATTCAATTTCCCATCATTTTATAAATCTATAATGTGAAGTGGACAACCTTCTTACAAATATTGTTTTTGGGTGGAGATGTAATTGAAGTCCACATATTTTTAAAAGTTTAATAGAAACCTTTTTAGAATATTTGAAATAGCCATTTGTCCATTACTATGCAGAGGACTGATTTTAAACAGCATTGTACATAAAAAAATGTTGTGTATTAATTTCATTTAACCTGTTCATCATTTTCTATTAATGTCTGATATAGTCTATCTTGTTTAATATCAATGTTTATAAATGCAGGGTCGTTAACTTTGACTCCTTCCAAACTTCTTATATTTATGAAATAACACAATTTATGTACTGTGAAATGGTCATCATTCCATAGGGCAGTAGTCAGATCTGTAGTTCTGTTTGGTAAATGTTACCATTAAAACATGTCAAGGAAATTTAAATTTAAATACTGCCCTCTGTTGACCAAAACAATTCCACATTCTAATTGATTTTTAATGTAAATTCTGGAAAGATTCCAAACTACTGTTGATAATGACTTCCACTTATCGTTAATAATGCAGACAGTAACAGTTATTTACAATTTTTGTAAGTTGTTCATTAGCGGAAACATTTGTGGAAATCTCTGCTTCATAATAAGATTGTTTAAACTAGTTTCTGTAAATTTTGTATAACTATTATGTTAAAATTAATGAAATTATTTTTAACAAATACTTTTGTTAAAATTTGGAGTCAAGCAGCAGATTAAGCACTCAATGTCAATTGTAATTGGATTTATTAGTCTTATACAAGAAATAAAACAAGATTTGTAAGATAAATTTTGTGTTTAATTTGATTTATTTTTTATTTTTGTCAATTCTGGGATTAGCAGTATACCACGGCTGATATGCAGCAGAAGCAGCCCCGTCCCCACCCCCCCCCCAAAAGGTTCCAATAGTCTTACACACTCTTCCCCTCTTGTACTCAAATACCCGCCCCCCCCCCCCCCCCCCCCCACTGCCGAAAATCTTCTTCTTGAGATTCCCAGAACACAATGGGATGGGGGGGTGTACACCATGCCACATATTCAGTACAAAATGGTTTAGGAAAATGGTTGACCTGGGGGGGGGCATATGGATCGAGGGAGGGTGTGGGGGAAAAATGTGAAGGGGAGGAGCTGGGGGGTAGCCTTTGATGGACATTAGTAGCTGGTTGATTAAACTCAGTGACCACATTGCCGAGGGGGTTCGTTATGGGTTAGTTATGCTTCTAGAGTTCATATACTTTGTTTAACATATCCCAGGTGTAATGATTTGGGGAATAGGCGAAGACAAAAATAAAGTTTATGTAAACAAACGGGTATTGTCAACTTGTTACTTTTCACCAGTGGAGGGCGCTAACTACAGTCGGATACTCTTCTCAATCGTGACTGCATTTTGTAATTATGAACGTCTAGAAACCAGATTGTGACAAGCGTTTGCGGGCAACCTCGTCCCCATGGTTCACTTTATTTCAACCTCGGACTGCTCGACACAGTACAATGGGGACGAGGTTGGTTCGCGGGTCGTACAAAAACGTAAGTGCAAATTGTTTTCTGGCTTTAAAAACATGAAAATATTGCCATGGAACACCAAGATATATCAAGTATGATGAGTGAATTAGAAATGGGTGATATTAGCACCTCACTGGCGACTGATCTGTCAATATCAGCCGAGGACGAGTCTGAAACGGAGAGGAGAAGAGACCGTCGAGGAATCCACAAGCAAAGACAAGTGACCAAACAACTGATTGAGCGAAAACAAATGATCCATGATCTACAGTTGATGAAGATTGAACTCTCTCAGAAAAACCTCATTATCGACAATTTAAAGGCAGAGCATGCTGGCAAAGTGGAAGAGCTGGAGGAACGTCTGGCCGACATATCTCATCAAAAACACATCTTGCAGGTAATGTTTCATGTTGTGGGTGGCATGTTGTGTCGATCGAGTAGACTGCATGCACTGGCTGGGGCGCTGTACTCTTTTTTTTCTCTCGAAATTTTTTTGACATCTGCTAGGCCTAGAGTACGACCGCAGATGTCAATTTTTTTTTAAACGGAGTACAGCGCCCCAGTTACATGGTTTAGTTGTCGAGTGGTTTGGCACATTACATATCATGTAATATCAGTGTATGTACAGTCGTTTGACCAGTTCCGGAACACTTCAACTTTGCAATAACCACATTTAATTAAACTACTTTTCACCTGACCAATTTCTGTTAATATCATGTGTGTGAAGAATAACATCCAATAAACCAATATACTCAAAATAAAGTGCCAAACATCATCGACAAATAAATTATGGCAATTTAAATCCTCAACCATAGTCTGGTATTCGCCTGGTCTACGCTTGGCATTTCACTCAGTCTCTGGTAAGTTTTTGGGGGGTTTTTTCTTCTAAATATTTTCTCAATGATGTTTTGACTTTGAGTGTTATGAATTGAATGGATTCATTACATATTCAAGATCAAATCCATGTTCTTGGAATGTGGGTCATGATTTTTGAAAGTGGTAAAAATTGGGCAAATCTGGTCACTAAAATTCACATTTCACATTTTGCACCGTATCACCATGTAACCCAACTCGTAACCCCCGGGTCTGCGACCATCGGGAGGATGGAGGGTTACGATTATCGCAATTAGTATCAGTATTGCTATTGGGGGAAAATTTAGGCAAAAAAGCACAACGACCTTCATTTGAAAGATCATCACAACCAAGAGGTGGAGGGAGTCCAGCGTATTGGCTTTATTTATGGGGCAACTGGACTTAAGCTCTGGTGTTTCTGATCAGCAGAGTATGGGTTCAAGTCCCATTCTCGACACGTGTGTCCTTAGTAAGACACTTAACCATAATGGCTTTACATTTGGATGGGACATTAAGCCATACATGTTGGTCCTGTGTGTTGTTTCAAAAACTATTAATGCAAGTAAAAGAACCCAGTACACTTACTGTTAATGAGAGGAGAGGTTTGCCCCAGTGTTTCTGGCAACCAATGCGTAGTATGCCCTACATTGGGCCTTGCATCATACACATCCAGTCCAAATTGTTACAAACAATACAAAATTAAAATATGATTTATTTTAGAATGTGTGTACGCAATTAAATTGGGCTGAGCCTGAGTAACTTGTACCTTGCAATTGCATCACTATCACTTTTGTCACATTCAGGTATCATCTTGCAAATAAAGGGTTTGAGTAAAGGCCCATCATAGTATAAATGTAAGCTGCAATAATCATAACCTTCAATCCTCCCAACAGTAGTAGCTGCGATAATCATAACCTTCAATCCTCCCAACAGTCATAGTAGCTGCGATAATCATAACCTTCAATCCTTCCAACAGTCATAGTAGCTGCGATAATCATAACCTTCAATCCTCCCAACAGTCATAGTAGCTGCAATAATCATAACCTTCAATCCTCCCAACAGTCATAGTAGCTGCGATAAGCATAACCTTCAATCCTCCCAACAGTCATAGTAGCTGCGATAATCATAATCTTCACTCCTCCCAACGGTCATAGTAGCTGCAATAATCATAACCTTCAATCCTCCCAACAGCCATAGTATAGTAGCTGCGATAATCATAACCTTCAATCCTCCCAACAGTCATAGTAGCTGCGATAATCATAACCTTCAATCCTCCCAACAGTCATAGTAGCTGCGATAGTCATAACCTTCAATCCTCCCAACAGTCATAGTAGCTGCGATAATCATAACCTTCAATCCTCCCAACAGTCATAGTAGCTGCGATAATCATAACCTTCAATCCTCCCAACAGTCATAGTAGCTGCAATAATCATAACCTTCAATCCTCCCAACAGTCATAGTAGCTGCGATAATCATAACCTTCAATCCTGCCAACAGTCATAGTAGCTGCGATGATCATAACCTTCAATCCTCCCAACAGTCATAGTAGCTTCGATAATCATAACCTACAATCTCCCAACAGTCTCTTTTTGTGCAGCCAATGATTGCCTCTTTGAAATTTTTAACCAGGCCATCAGTAACCTAGAACTTTTTGTCGATCTGCTTTAAAAACAATCTGAGATGTTGTATAATTTTTGTTTTATTTAAACATGTTTTGATAGACTAAATTCATACTATTTGAGTTTTTACCTTAAATATTGTTATATCCTTTAAAATACTTGTGTCTGTATTCTGTTTTACTTGTAAACAAAACTTGACAATGAAATACATGTACCTCAGTTTCACCTTAAAACCATAAAATATTCTACAGTGTCCTAATATTAGGACAGATAAAATTATGGTGCAGCGGGTGAAGTAAATAGTGCCCTCACTTTGTGCAATTCCTCCAATGTATTCAGATAGTAAAGACATTCAGGCCCCAAGCACAAGTGAATACAAAAGTATAGCTGTTGTACTGGCCGAGGAATTTTAACATTGGAATTTTCTTAAGGTTAAATATTTTCATATTATAATTGGAATTAGCTAATTTCTACAATAATTTCTATTCTGATTATCTCAATGATATGAGACTGACCTCCAGGAACACTCTGTCTGCATGCTCACCCTCAGCAAATGTTTTTCAGAAAAACGGTGCAATTTTTAATGTTAAAGTGGAAGGTAATACTTAAAGAAAAATAATAATAACAGGACACTTTGCACAGGTTGTTGAACATTTGTTCAATTCTGGTCAAGGAATGTGTTTAGTACTGCAGTAACTAATGGGGGACTCAACCTTCTATGCATTTACTCCATAATTTAGTTTTTAATTCAGACATTTAAATCACCATTGATTGACACAAGACTCACTCATTATTCCACAACCATGAAAGTATTTTTTACATACTTCCATGCTGTAATATATTGTTAGTCAAAGCAGTGTGAGATTATTCATCATGTTGAATTTGGTTTGCAGGCAAACCTAGAGGCCCAGCTTAACATTCATAAGCAAGATTCTCGTCATCGTCAACAACGTTTACAATCTGAGCTAGAAAACATTGCTAAACGTCAACAACAACTAGAGAGAACTAATGCTGAACTGCAGCAACGAGCAGGTGATGTACGAAGTGTCTTACGTGACTTAGAGTTGACCGAGACTGACTACATTGAATTGAGGGCACGGTCTGAGGAGGAACTTTCATTACGGGATTATGTGGCAGTAAGTTTTTCCCAAGTTTTGAGTCCTTTAACTAGGCACTTTGTGTGTTTTTGTTTTTGTTAGTTTTTTTCTGTTTTTAGTAATTAAAGAAGTTGGTAAAATTAGAAAAAGATTTGTGCTGTTTAATGAGTCCCTGTGTGAGACCAAAGTTCTCATTTATCTTTCTGTTTTACTGTACTTAACCCTTGTTTTGTTTATAATTAATTTGCAAGAATGGACATTTAACTTGAGAAATCGGTTCTGTAAGTTTGTTAAAGTGTCATTAATTTAAAAAAAAAAACTTCAGGAGCAAAGTAAAGTCATGATTTGGACAAAACAGCTTACAAATACATTTAAATACTTTCATATACTCAAGTTGCACAAAATTTACACAAATTTTGTTGCATATCTTTTGTCATAAAAACTTATACCATGTTTGAAATAAAAATGAATGTATCCAACTGAGAAACATATACTTTTTTCTCAGAGGAAGTTTATAATATTACACAAAGCTCCATAAAGATTGGACTTCCTGCTGGGGCAAGTCACCCATGTAAGATTGTATATGCACTGTAAATGTAGACTGAAGAAATAGGGGAAAAGCTGCCAGTTGTTTCAACTGTGAGTATCTGATTTGTGCCATAAATTCAAGATTTAGGCTGCAGGAATGGTGATTTCATGATACCTTATTGTCTGTCATGTGAATATTTTGGGGTTTGTGTTGTGCTTACACATAGTATTCAATGGGCGTACAAGTTTTGTAATGTTTAGCAAAGTGTTTTTTTTTTGTAGTAATGCATGACTGCATGTTATATGTAGGATACAGCAGGGAAGTACACTGAAATGTCAAGGTTATACTAAGCTGATGGGAATGGTAGAAGTAAAACACTTATACAAATAACACGTCTAAAGTGAGCTTCATAAATATTGTACTTTTGGTATAATCTGGCTCAGTTAAAATTTCTAAAAGGTTGAACCTGAATGATATCAACTGCCTGTTGTATTAAAATGATCTTAAATATTTATTTCACATGTATTCAAATATACTTTTCAAATATATATTGAACAGCCAGATCCAAGGGATCCTGCCCTCTGTGAAGTTAACTCTTTTGTTTATAGTTATTCATTTACATTTACTTTACAGCTGAAATTGTTTGATAAAGTACGCCCTCTACAGATTGAATTGACAGATCTTAGAGGCTGGAACAGTACCCTTGAGCAACAAGTCAATTCCTACAAAGAGGACCTGTCACAATTACAACAGGTAAGTTTATCTTTATTCAATCAAGCTTTTCATTGGAAGCTGGTATAATACCTTCTCATTGACACTTCTGTTTTTGAATGTTTTTTATGGTAATAGACATTAGCGTTGGAGCGCAACACTAGAACAGAGTTAGAAGGAAAGTGTCAGAGGTTGACCCTTGACCTTGCAGAGACTAAATCCTCCATTCAGCAAAGTGATTACAAGAGGGAGAATTACGACAGAGTCAAAAGGTAAAATGCTCACTCTAAGAGACCATTGACACTAAGTGTAATAACCTTGTTATCAATTCTTAACCATAAATCTCTTTTTTTTTTGCAAGTAAATGAAATAGATGATTTTGATGAAAGTATATTCTTTAAAATAATGCAAATAAAGAAAATTGCCAAATTGTATCATAATGCTTGATGTAGTTACACTGTAGTTTAATGGGCAACACTCACAATAGCCCTGGGCCAGCCAACCACAGTTCTCCTTTGAGAACAACCAATCAGAGCAGTGACTGACTCTACACTGAAACCTCTGAACCCCTATAAATGGACACACATGAATTACACTCTTCAGTCTCCTGACGATGACTAGAGCAAGCTAGTCGAAACGTTGAGACCTATTTAGACTCACTCCGCGGCAGTGTAGTTATTAACGAGAAGTCCCCCGATCCACATAGCGAAAGTAGTAGTCCTGCCCAATTTCCTACCTCCCGCCAAGGTAGTAGTTAATAAGCAGGACAGTTCTTTTCAGAACTGAGAAGTCTCCCGAATTCCGAATATTCTACTCCGCGGCAGTAGAATAAAAAGCAAGACAAGTTCTCAAAGAACAAAATTTACCTAGCAAGTAGATATACACATGGTGTTACCGCAAACCAAATATATATTGTAGTTTAATTGTCATGAATTTGCAAGCCAATGTTGAGGGTAGTTTGATTGTTTTTCAATGTAGTGAGAGAGATCACTTAGAACATGATTACATGGAGCTGAAGAAACAACATACGTACCTAGATGTGGCATATACGAACAGTCTGAGTGAGAAGGAAGATATCGTAAAACAGGTCAGTCATTATACATCTGGATTCACACAAACTTCCCTTCCTTGTCTATTTCTTGGATTGAGGGACTTCAGCTTTCAATCTTGAACTGCTTGTGTCTGCTTTACATTACCGATCATGTATCTTTGTTTTTATATTTGTTTTTAGTTATCAACAGTCAATCAGGAACTGTCCCTTCTGAGACAAGATAAAGATTACCTTCAGAGGCAACTGAATGATGTAACCAGCAAGCATGATCACTCTGACAGTCGTCTTAAAGACACAGTTACTGATCTGGAGAATGCTAAGAGATCCAGAGAGGAGTTGTATGAGAAATATGTAGAGTCAAGGTAAAAACAACTTGAATAGTTCCAGGGTTCGACAGTAGACAAGATGACAGTGTATCGGACTTGAACTCCCTTATCTTATGATTTATTTGATTCAGAGATCATTACAAGGCTGAGTATGAAAGTAAACTGCGTCAGGAATTGGAAGCCATTCGGCTTCGTACTGACACCGAGGTAGACAAATTGAGGACCACTACAAGGGACATGTTTGAAAGAGAAAACAGGTGTGTATTATGAAAACTCTTTCTACTGCGCCTTGAACACCCAGCAGGGTGGATATGTGCGCATTACAAGTCTTATTATTATTATTATTATTATTATTACTTCAATTCAATCCAATTCTCTCCCTAGTCATGTTAGATTCAGTACCGTACAGTTCAATGTTACACTATGCCTTGCTTAGGGTCAGTCATTTTATATCAAAGGTTTGGTTTATGAGCAACATTCATGTATGCTGAAGAAAGAACTTTTTAGAAACATGTTTTTTTTTCCTTCTATTTTATTGCCCAGGAATCTTCGTGAAAATCGTGATGCCGCACTATCAGAAAAGGAGAGAGCTGTGGCTTCGGAGAAAGAATGCAGCGCTAAGTATGAACAACTCCTTAATGAGTAAGTGAAGAATGCAGCGCTAAGTATGAACCACTCCTTAATGAGTAAGTGAAGAATGCAGCGCTAAGTATGAACAACTCCTTAATGAGTAAGTAAAGAATGCAGCGCTAAGTATGAACAACTCCTTACTGAGTAATTAAAGAATGAACAACTCCTTAATGAGTAAGTGAAGAATGCAGCGCTAAGTATGAACAACTCCTTAATGAGTAAGTAAAGAATGCAGCGCTAAGTATGAACAACTCCTTACTGAGTAATTAAAGAATGCAGCGCTAAGTATGAACAACTCCTTACTGAGTAAGTAAAGAATGCAGCACTAAGTATGAACAAGTATGAGTTAGTAAATCAGAATTGATTTTAAAATTGCTGTTTTATAATTAAGTCACTTGACTGGAGTGGAGCTTTTCTATTTGTTGGGTTTCTCTGTATTGAATGTCTCTATACACTGTACATTCTTAGGTTCGTAGAATCACCATCTGTAAATTGATCAGACAAGTAATTTTTCTTATTAAAGACATAATATTACATTTGTTTCTCTGCAGCTTGCGTCAACTCCAGATGACATCAGACACTAAGACATCAGAGCTCCTTGGAGAGGCGAGGATGCAGAAGTTTGAAGCTGAGAGAGCACACATGCTGCATGAAGAGACACTCCAGAACTTAGAGAAGACGCAGGTGGAGTTAGAGAAACACCGCAAGAAAATTCAGGTAACTCAAAACCTTTCCATACCCTTTATTTCTCGTAATAGACCCTTGCATAGGCCGCCATAACTGAGGTCAAAAACAATGGAAACATGCACAACTGTACATGCCATGCACAACATTAAGCCAATGATAGGTCTTTCTTTGACCTCAGTCAGGGCGATGTTTGAGCTTGTGACTTCATATTCAACAGATCTATTGGTTATCAGCCTGTAGCTATTTGTAGTTTGATTCACACGTTTTCATTTTGTTTAAAGTTTCTCTATTTTTGTCTGAATGAACAGGTTTTGACCAAAGAGTATTACAGCATACAGACATCCTCTGATCGCAAAGCTACTGAACTAGAAGCTCAGGTATCTAAGCTACGAGCTAAGCTAGAAATCTATGAGAAGCTAGAGAAGGAGTTAGATGATGTTGTTATGCAAGCAGCAGAGAGTAAGTAACACTTTCAATACCAACGTCTTGATTTTTCCAATAGTTGAAAGGTATCCCAGACAAACTGTGTTCATTGTTCTAAGTAAAGTTCAACTAAGACACGTTTTCTCTTCTGGAAATTGTAGATGTGAATGGTGAGGAGGCAGAGAGGGTGTTATTTTCCTATGGCTATGGTGCTAATGTTCCATCTACAGCTAAACGTAGGCTTCAACACAGGTAAGGCTAAATTATGAATGTTTACATTTACATTATTATTATATATTTCTGGTAATGAAACCAAGGGTGCCTTATAAGTGAACTTAATCACTGTATCTCGCAAGCCGAAGGAAACCTGTAAACATGAGTGCTTGCAATAAACCAGAAAAATGGGGTTAACCCCTACTGTTCCACTATAATTGTTGTGGGACTCGAACCCTCACTCTGCTGATCAGAAACACCAGAGCTTGAGTCCATTGCTCTTAACCACTCAACCAAGATACTTAATTGTTATGAAGATGCAACAGATGTGGAGCATGTCATATTGGATGTCAGTGGCACAATCAATCTTTAACAAAATGTGTTTTGGATGAACTCCTTAATAATTGTCAAACATCTGAATTGTTCCCATTTGTTCAGTGTTCATTTAGCAAGACGTGTCCTCCAGCTGGAAAGAATCAACACATCTTTGAAGAAGGAGCTAGATAATAGCAAGACACAAATGCATCAACTTGGAGAAGAGGTAAAGATCAAGACATTCATTTCATATTTTACCAACGTGATTAGGAAAGTGACAAGTTTGACTTGAATATTGGACTTTGTTTTTATTTTACAGCTGTCCGGCGCCACATCACTCCTAGATCAGGCCCAGCAGCCATATAACTATCTAATAGAGAGTATTCGTAGTAGAGACAAACAGATACAAAAACATAAGAGTCATATTGTTACTGTAGAAGAAGATATTAGGTAAGAAACAACTTAAAATTGTCATTAAAGAGTTGTAGACATACAATGGAGGGACAAACGTTTCGTCATATTTTGTCATTGTCATTTATTTGGAGGTCAAGCAGCATTCAGTATTCACACAATTTCATGGCGTGCATTTTTGTTCCATCATCTTATAGCACGCTAGACAACCATGAGCGTGCACGTGTAGGACAATGGTCGCATGGCTGAAAACTTGACGCGTGATCATCAAAAACACAGTTTATAGTTATCGCTGAGGCATCAGTGTGTATTCACTGAAGACGCTGGCACCCTTCAGTGTTTGACGATTATCATCGTGCGGCCGACTACAAACCAGCCCTATACAGCTGTACAAAATGCCTTTGTTGTGTATGCCAGAATACAATCTTCTACATTTTGGTGATTGGTTTTTCTTCCAAATGACAAAGATCTACTTGGATGTTAGATAAAACAAAAAATGAATGTTTTGCATACATGCAATGGTTAGAATATTTTCATTTGTCGCAAGATAGAATAATCAATTTAACTTGGCTGTTCCTTGTTGAATTGATTATTTGTGTTTTATTCCACACTGTATATTTTCAGTACATGTATATCAGTCTGTTTTATTGATTTCTTGTTATAGACGATTGAAGGAAGAGCGAAATGAGTTAATTCAATCCAGGAATCAGATGTCAGCTGATCTAGAGAGACTTCTTAACCAGAGAGAGGTACATCTATCTATATTGTCTTTATCTACGTTCATTATTAGCAAACATTTAGCAAACAGTATGTATGTTTTCTCAAGTGGTTGGTCGGAGAGGGTAGGAAATGCTTTCTTCATTTTGCGGATAATTTAGTAATTGTTCTAGAGAGCTATATAGATTTTCATCAAATTGTTGTATTGTCTGTTGCTTTGACAGACCTTATATCATCACTGTTTACACAAAGAGCCACATTTGTCAAAAGGCATGATTGAGCTATACATTTTGTGCTAAGCTTAATACTGCAAATTTGCAATACTAAAGCCACTGTTTGCAGTTTAAGACCTCTCATATGACTCTGTAAAAGTTTAACTTCTCCATTGACTAACTGATTTGTTTTAAAAGATTGGCTAATTGCCATAGTAATCAGAGAAATAAATGTGTCTTTTTGTGAGACCTCAAGTGTGATATGACCTGCTTATATGCCCATCTGAATAATGTGTTTTTACATAGGAAAGCTAAACGCATATCACATGATCATGCGCACACTGACATATGCGACTCTTCATGAAGCCATACAAATTATCGAACCTACATCTTACTCTTCTGTTGCAATGTATTACGTGCATCTTTGTGGCTCTTCGTGAAAATGCAATTATTGAGATATACACACCTTTCTGTATTAATCAATAAGTCATTAGAACATTTGGCTTTTTGTGAAAACGGTGGCGATATTACTCAGTATCCTATAATTCATGTATCATGTTCAGGAAATGGCAGTTATGAAACAGGTGGTGTTAAATATCAGCCAGCGCCAGCATCCTGGTGTCTCTAGTTCACATCCTGGGGCAGTACACATTGAGAAACTATCCAGTCCTACCAGGAGGGCGTATACATCTACTAGGAAGCAAGCAACGAGACACAGCAAGGTAGACATTGGAGACATCAGTAAACCAGCTCCAACAATCTTTGTAAGTACACCTCATGTATTGACCCCTTGCACAATGTGCAGCGCACTTACAAGCGCCTATCCTGTCTGCCATTTTGCGAGTCAAAATGTAGACAAAGGAATTGACCCCTAAAATGGTTGACATGGTAGATGCCGTTGTGTGCAGGTGTGTTCCGCATCATGGGAAAAATTAGCACTTAAGAGAAAATTAGCACTTCTTCCTTTTGATTTACTAGGAAGATTACCACCGTATTGTTTTTTAAAGCAAATTGATCCTAGTGTGGTGCTCTTTTTATGAAAGATTGGTCTACAATTTATCTGTCTCAAATTCCTATAAAAGATTGGATACAATGATCGATGTTTTTTAAGATAGAAAGATGAACTATTTTGATTTGGTTTTATGAGGGAGTGAATATTTTCTTTAAATTCTGTGCACAGACATCTAAGGATCCTCCACGGTGGTATGACAAGCTGAAGGAACAAAATGCAGCTCAGCGAAGTCATTACTCTACTGTCTATGCAACAGGGTCATGATAGACCCACCAACCCACTCATCATCAATCTAACCTTCCTCGGCCTGCCTCTACTGGTGCACAGTGGTACAGAAAGTTTGAACACCTCAGAGAAGTCGTTACTCTACTGTCTATGCAACAGGGTCATGATAGACCCTCCAACCCACTCATCATCAATCTAACCTTCCTCGGCCTGCCTCTACTGGTGCACAGTGGTACAGAAAGTTTGAACACCTCAGCGAAGTCATTACTCTACTGTCTATGCAACAGGGTCATGATAGACCCTCCAACCCACTCATCGTCAATCTTCCCTTCCTTGGCCTCCCTCTACTGTGCACATTGGTACAGAAAGTTTGAACACCTCAGAGAAGTCATTACTCTACGGTCTATGCAACAGGGTCATGATAGACCCTCCAACCCACTCATCGTCAATCTTCCCTTCCTTGGCCTCCCTCTACTGGTGCACATTGGTACAGAAAGTTTGAACACCTCAGAGAAGTCATTACTCTACGGTCTATGCAACGGGGTCATGATAGACCCTCCAACCCACTCATCGTCAATCAACCCTTCCTTGGCCTCCCTCTACTGTGCACATTGGTACAGAAAGTTTGAACACCTCAGAGAAGTCATAACTCTACGGTCTATGCAACAGGGTCATGATAGACCCTCCAACCCACTCATCGTCAATCTACCCTTCCTTGGCCTCCCTCTACTGTGCACATTGGTACAGAAAGTTTGAACACCTCAGAGAAGTCATTACTCTACGGTCTATGCAACGGGGTCATGATAGACCCTCCAACCCACTCATCGTCAATCAACCCTTCCTTGGCCTCCCTCTACTGTGCACATTGGTACAGAAAGTTTGAACACCTGAGAGAAGTCATTACTCTACGGTCTATGCAATGGGGTCATGATAGACCCTCCAACCCACTCATCGTCAATCTACCCTTCCTTGGCCTCCCTCTACTGTGCACATTGGTACAGAAAGTTTGAACACCTGAGAGAAGTCATTACTCTACAGTCTATGCAATGGGGTCATGATAGACCCTCCAACCCACTCATCGTCAATCTACCCTTCCTTGGCCTCCCTCTACTGGTGCACAGTGGTACAGAAAGTTTGAACACCTCAGAGAAGTCATTACTTTATGTTCTGTGCAATGGGGTCATGATAGACCCTCCAACCCACTCATCGTCAATCAACCCTTCCTTGGCCTCCCTCTACTGTGCACATTGGTACAGAAAGTTTGAACACCTGAGAGAAGTCATTACTCTACGGTCTATGCAATGGGGTCATGATAGACCCTCCAACCCACTCATCGTCAATCTACCCTTCCTTGGCCTCCCTCTACTGTGCACATTGGTACAGAAAGTTTGAACACCTGAGAGAAGTCATTACTCTACAGTCTATGCAATGGGGTCATGATAGACCCTCCAACCCACTCATCGTCAATCAACCCTTCCTTGGCCTCCCTCTACTGTGCACATTGGTACAGAAAGTTTGAACACCTGAGAGAAGTCATTACTCTACAGTCTATGCAATGGGGTCATGATAGACCCTCCAACCCACTCATCGTCAATCTACCCTTCCTTGGCCTCCCTCTACTGTGCACATTGGTACAGAAAGTTTGAACACCTCAGAGAAGTCATTACTTTATGTTCTGTGCAATGGGGTCATGATAGACCCTCCAACCCACTCATCGTCAATCTACCCTTCCTTGGCCTCCCTCTACTGTGCACAATGGTACAGAAAGCTAACAATCTCTGACTGAACAATACTTTCTGATGCGATACCAAAGACCTCCCCAATACACCCCATAACTAAATCACTGTTAGCCAAAGAAAACATGTACAAAGTCACATTCCTTGAACTTACTACTTTTATCAGGGGTGATGGTGCTAGCTCTCAAACTTACCCCCAAGGGTAGAAATGAATGTTCAATCAATGTTAATTTTTATTCTAGTTCTAGGTCTGAAGGAATATTTTCTTGTTTCCTGAGTGGTTCTTTTTGTGGTGATGTTTTTAAAGTTTATAATTACTTTTTGTTAAAATGTATTGAAACTAAGCTCTTTATGATCTGTTTGTGTAAAATATGCTCCAAAAATAAGGCATAGATAATGCTTCCTGAACACGACTACAATTTATAATTTATTTATTATTGTATGTATTAAACTTGATAATAAACAATGTGATATGTACTTTCAAAAAGAGTTTCACTTGTATCATCTTTTAAATGAGAATAGTTTGCAGAGTATTGACATGTAGATATCAATTGCTGCCCATCCCTCTTTGTTTTACATTGTTTCCTTCTTGGGGCATTCATCAATATAAAGTTTCCGTTAATTAGATCAATATCCCTTTGAAGGATCATTGGCTCTTTTCGTACTGCTAGTCAGCACAGAGCCTTGGGGCACAGGGCCAGAACACTAACCCAACAACCTATTGTTGGCCAATCACTAAATCTGTTCTTTTGCTTGTCATTTATAAATCAAGAAGGGGTACCAAATGGGAAATCACAGATGCACAGATATATCTGCTGTAAATTAAAATAAGGGAGAAAAAGAAAACAAATGTTTGAAAATGCCACTCAGAAACTGTCAGTTGATCACATGAAATCCAATAAAATCCAATAAACTGAATGGACTACAGAGGGCGCTGTTCGTGTTTCTTTTTTTTTGTCGTCTGGCTGGCTGGCTAGTGCGCACACTGTGTTGGACGTGTTGACAACGTGGCGAAAAGCGCAGAGTTTGATTGCTATTTTTGCAGAAACAAGCCAACGAAACAACAACACTTCCAAAGATTCTTGAAGTTGGAAGGTAAGTCTTCAAGAAATAACCTGCATGTGCACGTTTAACTTATTTAAAAGTGAAAAAGAACATTGTTTTCATTTTTGACTTGGCCTAGTTTTGTCTTGAATTCGACCATGTTTGACCTTGCTTGCTATTAAAGTGAAAGTTACTGACAACTAAAACAAACGAAGATACGTGCTGCGTTAACACCCCAGGTGGTCATGACATACGTCCATTTAATAAGACGACTCTAAGTCATGGAGAGACTATTGCGTAGAGTGGTGCTTAATTTGACTGACGGGCAAGAACTGATTTCCTACTCTCTAGGTAGGCCTAGTTCAAGTTGTCTGTCAAAATTTTCCCTTGCCCCACACTGCACATATTCAGCCAGATGAGATTGTCAAAAACGTGTCACACTAAAGTCTAGATGTGATTGTAGGCTAGTGGGGCTAAGCATGTATAAATAACATTAGCTTTTACTTTGCAGGTGAGCTGATGTTGAGTTAGCCCCATTAATAGTGCCAAATTCTCTGGACTTCCTCCGATCCTTGGCCCTACGCCCACGTACCTCCAGGAGGTGACATTTGTTTTTGAACAGAAACTCACATTTTTATGCCGAGATTTTTTCCCCAGTTGTCACTTATTGTAGCTCATTTGTGAACAGCACATTAATTCGAAAAAGAGCTCACTCGTTTTGGTGTAATTTATGAAGAAAATCGGCGGCGTTACCTGACTCGGTTTGACTGCTCGGCATCCGCGATTTTGCTAATGCGCTATGGTCTTGGTGCAAGACGTTTCTCGTTTACCTTTCATGCACAGCGCAGCCGACGACCCGCTCATTCAACTCGCCAATAACGCGCGCCACGAACACCTGACGTTAGCCCACGAACCGCCCC
Source organism: Plazaster borealis (assembly GCA_021014325.1). Classification (NCBI taxonomy): domain Eukaryota; kingdom Metazoa; phylum Echinodermata; class Asteroidea; order Forcipulatida; family Labidiasteridae; genus Plazaster; species Plazaster borealis. The sequence continues at coordinate 416,068 of CM037457.1, read as the reverse complement.
CTACGTGCTATTGGCGAGTTGAATGAGCGGGTCGTCGGCCGCACTATGCGTGCAAGGTAAACGAGAAACGTCTTGCACCAAGACCATAGCGCATTAGCAAAATCGCGGATGCCGGGCAGTCAAACCGTGTCAGTAACGCCGCCGATTTTCTTCATAAATTACACCAAAACGAGTGAGCTCTTTTTCGAATTAATGTGCTGTCCACAAATGAGCTACAATAAGTGACAACTGGGGAAAAAATCTCGGCATAAAAATGTGAGTTTCTTTTCGAAAACAAATGTCACCTCCTGGAGGTACGTGGGCGTAGGGCCAAGGATCGGAGGAAGTCCAGAGAATTTGGCACTATTAATGGGGCTAATGTTGAGTCAGCTGCGGAAAACGGAAAAGTTTCCGCAGCATGCATCCAACTTATTTTCGTGTGTTGTTGTTTTGGTTTTTTTTGTTTTTTTCAATACACACCTGCTGAGGATGTATTCAATCGATTGTGTAAATTTCAAAAATGTTAAATTAATAGTTTTCATAGGGGACCGGTTTAAAAACAATGGAAATTTTGTTAAATCCTAAAAAAAAACTTTAAAAAACCAAAACACGCTTTTTCCAACACTCCTCTCTTTCTCTATTCTCTCTCCCCATCGTGTCTCCTCTCTCACCTAGTCTCAATGTGTCTACCTGTATCTTTATCTGCTGGAAGGAATGGAACGTTAGCAATCATCAATCAAATAATGCAATGTACTTACCGGGACTCGAACCTGTAATGAGAGAACAAATTATTATACACAAGAGAGCATAGCCATTACCCACACGGCTATAGTGAGGCGTTGATACAGAAATTGTTTGTTCGTCCTACATCTTTCTCCCTCTACCTGGGTCACTAAAAAGGTCATCATGAATGTGTAATTTTCATGAAAATTAAAATCAGCTGTGATTGTCTAGTGGTTTGCATAAACTGAATACTCATAACTTAATGAATGACAAACTGCTTTACACAGCAGTCACGTGAAAGGTTATTTTGGATTATTCCATTAGTACGAGTCTTAGGTAAGTTCAACAGAAGACGTAACTCATAACCCAAAGTCAATCATTTAGAAAGCCTTGCATTGTTCTTTTGGGATGTAAGGGAGCCCTTAAAGTATCTTAATGCACTCTTAATGTCATAATGCACTTGCACTGCATGCTAAGCTCAACATGACTACCCTCTGGAATGCAGAAAGGTTGCTGGGAGACCATTGCCACGACGGATACTACGATATAGTTCTGTAAAGCTCGTGGACTGATTGCCGATGCCCCTGATTGTCTGTACTGCCGCGCCGTCGCCCCTTGACTTGGTCCGTGAAGGTGGAGCTCGGAGACGGTGGCGGTGCTACCATCGGGGGTGTCGAAAGCGGTCCCGCAATTGTAGCATGGCAGCTGGTTTTTCGGTAGCAAGATGTCACTGAAGAAGATCCTCAAGCTCACCTACTACTGGGCGGCACGAGCGACAACCAACACGGTAATAAAGGAAACATCAGTCCACGATGGTGAAAGTACAAGTACTAAAAATGTCGTGGACTGGTTTACCTTTTGCCGTGAAGTTTGCCTTCGTACCGTCCAGGAAAAGTGCAGCAAAGGGATCGGCGGCCCCGGTATGACCGTGGAGATCGATGAATCCAAATTCGGCGCCAGAAATACAACCGAGGTCGTCTGGTTGAAGGTTTTAGGCGGCATTTGCCGTGAGACGAAAGAAGTTTTTGAATACATGTGGCGCCGCCAAAATTCCGCCACGGATAAGTTTGAGCAAATCCTCAGTGACATCTTGCTGTTGTATAAACCACAACAACGATTTTGAACTCGACCGTCCCCCGACAATTCTTACTGCTTTTTCCCATCCAGGCTCTGTTCCACAGAAAGCCACCCAATAAATCATATTCTACATACACGTAGTACTCCAGCATGGCAGACCTCGCGCATTGCTACAGAGATGTAGAAAGGTCTATAATTATAAAACAGACTTACAGTGTTATTGAAATTCCGATAATTGCATTTTACTTTCCACTTAACAGAAAAAAGAAGATATCGCCAAGATGGCAGAAATTGACAGTGATGATGCCTTTCACAGTGCAGATGAAGAATCAAATACAGTAGACAGTGCCCCACCTTCAAGTGATCAAGGAGGAAAATTGTCATCACAATCAAATCCATCTGCTGCAAGTGCCCCAAATAAAGCAGCTACCAAGAAGGAATCTCAAAATACTGGAAAGTCCAACACCAAGAAGTCAAAAGGAAAGAAGGGTAAGAAAAAACAAACATCTGTACAAGAAGAAAAAGAGGCCAAGTGTGAAGTTTCTAAACCAGTAAGTCCAGCTGTCAGTGTTGAGACTTCACCTGAGAAACCTACACTTCCAAGTCAGGAGGAAACTGAGAATGAAATTTCATCAACAGAGAACAATGAACAATCAAAACCTTCTGAAGAAACAATGAGTAAGGATACAAAATCTCAAACAGGGGAGAGTGAGACACGGACCATGGATGAAAGTAAACCTCCAGCTGTCAAAAAGCCCCTAACAGAAAGTTCTGAACAACACAATGTACAATCTGACAATTTGGAAGAGCAAGCTGATGAAGGTCAATCAAGAGAAGAAATTCAATCACAGAAATATGATAAACCAGAAGGTGCTAAAGATGTTAAAATGAGAACAGATACTGAAGATTTGCAAGAAGAGGAAGCCGTTTCTCAGGAAAATGAAAAGAAATTATTAGAGTCTGGAAATCAGATTGAACGAAACATTCAAGATGTACCTTTATCATCTGATGAAATTGCCGAAACTGATGAAGTGGCAGAAACTGATGAAATGGCAGCTGGTTCTTCTGAGGAGTCTGGGGTATCTATGGCAGGAGCCTTAAGTAGGCTGACAGGGGAGAAACCGGAGGAGAAGAAATCTAGTGGAGGCTGGGGATGGGGAGGATGGGGTTCATCTCTGGTGTCATCAGTCTCTAAAGTTGGTAAGTGTGACACACTTCCTCTATTTCAGTATGAAACTTGTACATTCTTATAGTGACCAAATGTAAATTTGTGCACATTTTATTTGTTTTAATGTTGCAAAGAAACTTTATGATTTGGTATTTGTTTTAAAAACAAAACTGAGGTTTATTTGGAGAAAGATTAGATTGGGGGTGGTGGAGCGGTTTGCAATAAAGTAAAGTAGTGGTGGAGTTTTGATATTCAAGTTTAGTTTAAGCTGAATAAACACTTGGGGTTCCTGTAGATCTTAACAAAAAATTATACATATTTTGAAACCCTTTTTTACCAGGTCATAGCTTGAGCTCAGTTATTGAGAATGTTGAAACTTCTCTTGGTGTGCCAAAACCAGAAACGTTGTCAGAACAAGAACTGAAAGAACAGCAGTTTATTGTAAAGTCTGGAGGAGAAGGAGGTGAGAAGGAAGATGTAGAGGAGACAGTAAATGAGGAGCAAAAAGAAGATGGAGAAAAGAAAGATCAGGATGAAGATGTCAAACGACAAGGTAAGGTTGTCTTATGAATACTTGAAAAGCACCTACAATGTGCATGTCGTTGTCGAGCGGTATATTGCATTGGAGTCAAGTTCAGGTGCCTAATCATCAGGGTGTGCATGTATGTGTCAAATCCCGGTCATGACACTCGTGTCCTTGAGCAAGATACTTGACTATATTTGCTTCTCTTCACCCAGGGGTAAATGGGTACCTGTGAGGGCAGAGATGGTTCTTGTGATTGATTTAGCTTGGTGCACTACGTGTATACTTGGTAGTACAGGCTGTATTCTCCCAAGGGAGCTGAGATGGTTTAAGGAATGAAATATTTGTCCCCGACTAAATTTTCTTAAATAGCATAACTTAGGAAATCAGAAATTGCATTCTTCATCGCTTAAAGATGATTTAAGTTTATCATCTAATTTCAATTACAACTGTAGCATAATAATCTGTTTTTCCATGTACTACATGTACTTCCTCATTTGTTACACAACAGTATGATTTTTGAGCAGATGATGTCTACTGATGTCCTTTGGTGTGTACATAGAATCTATACTGTCTTAAATTGTAAACTTAATTATTTGAACAGAAGGAGAGATTCCTGAGGGCCAGGCAGAGGCAAAGTCTTCATCTAGTGTCAAGGGATTATTGTCATTTGGAGCATCAGCTATAACCACTGTTGTTGGTAAGACAGTTACTGGAGGCTTAGATGCTTTAGAGAACATCGGACGTAAGACAATGGATGTACTCCAGGAGGGAGATAGTGAAGCAATAAGGAGGCAGGGGAATGCTGGTGGAGAGAAGGGAAGCTTATCAAAGGTATGCTAGATACATCCTTGTGTATATTCAAACTATGTTGGAAACCTTGGATTTCTACATCCATTGCTTTAACCTGTGAAGGAACAATCTAGATACTTGTTAGACTTGCACAGACTATTCAGAAATTGCTCCTAAATTGTGTAGAAAGAATTGACCAAGCCAGGAAGGGGAAAAATAGATAATGATTCTGTAATATGTAATACATACTAGGTTAACAAAGAATGTAAGACTATGCCCACAATCCAGTATTTTATTACAGCTAGTGAAACATTTTATTTAAATTTCAAACCAAGATCAAGTTAGAGGTTTTGAAACTTATTATCAGTGGATAAAAAATAATGGCATGTTGGTTTTACCACAACAGGGCTCTCTATATTGTTGTGTTTAACACATTAATCAAAAGCAGTTTGATTAAAAAATATATTTTCATAGCACTACACTGTTGAGATGAGTGTCTGGCTCTTTATTTAACGCCAAGTTTTGCTTTCAGATATTACGAGATGCCAAGAAGGAGGCTGAGACAGTAGCCCTTTTGGAAGAGGAGGAAAAAGAACGACAGAGGGCGCACTTTGGCTTCCTTTTTGATCAGTTCCAGGGTAAGACCATATAGTTTACACAAAACTACATAAGGGTTTTATTCGGCTTTGGTTTTATGTAAAAGACATATCATGAAATTAGTTTGTGAAAGATTCATTACATAAGGCACAAATGTTGTTAGATATCAGCATATAGACCACCATAATGTGACATAACATGTTTACAAAAGAGCTACAGAACCTGGACTTCCTGCAGGTATGATTTGTACACAGCTCAATGAGAGAAAACTTCAAATTTGTTATTTCATGGAGATTGCACTGTCTGACTTTATTCAACTTTGATATGAAGAAAGGGGGCACATCTTAAAACTTGTTCAACTTCTATTTTTATAACTCTTGAATTTATGTGGAATTTCCCAAACGACCAGTGTAGTATCTTGCCTGCCAGAAGGGCTCTGGATTGTACAAGGTACCTTTTGTAAACAAAATTTACATGGTCTAATATTGTTTCAAAGTGTTAATTTCAGTATTCTGCAAAGGTTGGCAACAAGTTTTACTTTTCAATCATCAGTTTATAAATACAGAGTACCTTTTCTGAGTGATAGGCAGTTAATAAATTTACTTGATATTGATGCTGTATGCTGTACCATATCCTTTGTTTTAATACTTCCTTGGTAGTTTCCAACGGAATGTCTGACTAGAATGCTGTCTATAATCCATTGTTCAGGTCTGGCACACCTGGAAGCACTAGAGATGATTAGTAATCAGAGTGAAAGTAAAGTTCAAGGGTCATTGAGCATGCTCACCGGGGATGACCTTCAGAGTTTGAAGACAGAGTTAATTGAGATCAGGGATGCATTTCAGTTAGAGGATCTGGAGTCAGAGGATCAGCCAGGTGAGTTCCATGACAGATAGTACCATTGCTTTTGTAATGAAAGATAGTACCATTGCTTTTGTAATGAATGATAGTACCATTGCTTTTGTAATGACAGATAGTACCATTGCTTTTTTATTAGTGTTTATTCTGATATTTGACTTTGACATGAATTTGTTCTTCCTGATAAACTCATTTACAGAAGGGAGTGAGCAAGACTTTGTGAATGCAATAACTGAACATCTGTTTGGTGTGACTGTAGCATCTACTCCTGATAAACTACAGCGGGTAAGATCATCCACTCCAAAAGGGATATCATTTTCTCCTTGTGCTCAGCTGACAATCTAGTATATTTTTCCTTGTTTCTGGAGATATTTTTTTATTAAGTGAATCAAAATGTATGAATTCATTGAATTTTTGAAACACTAGGTGGCAGCAGACTTGTCTATTTTCCCTGAATGTTAGCATTCAGAATTGCAGAAAGAAATAAACCCAGTAAGTCTGCTTCCAATCAGAATCACACAAGGATAGTTTTTTCTTTCATTTGAATCTTATTATTTGTGTCTAAAGTAAAACTCCTTCTCTTCTGCACATTGCTGTTTTCAGTAAGAAACTTGACATAGCTAGAATACTTGTAAGGCACTTTCTCAATTTCAAGGTGGAATTTAGGGAAACCTTTTTTGCAAATTTTATTTTGATTTTTTGTGTTACTAATGCTTCATCTGGAGTATTTAATGCTTATTACCAAGAAATACATGTATAACATTAAATATTTTCCTTTAGGTCCAGAAAGCAGCTCATGATTGGTCAGCAGAATGCAAGACAAAACAGGAAGCTGGTCAGAAACAAGAAATAAAGGTCAGTGCTTGACTGTAGTACACAAAGGTCATAATATTTGGATAAACACTCTGGTGCATTCAATTGAAAGATTAGCAAATTCTAGAATAATCAAATGTTCTAAATTCTAGAATGTCAGTTTTAACTTTTGTGATTAAGTCTATGGGAAACTTTTGAAGGGGTACCAAGACCAAGACAAGGGCAACAGAAGCCATGGCCTCCACGGCTATTGTATAATTCCAGGCCTGCTAATGAGTAAATAGATCTTGCATTTATTGCTACTGTTGTTGCGTTGTTTAGGAATTGCACATTAAAGCTATGGAGATACTTGCTGAGTTCACATCCAGAGTGATAGAGCAATTTCACAAGGCATCAGAGCTGATGCTGCTACCTCAGGATAAGGAACAAGGAAAGAGTTCTGTACAACGAGCCACTAGCCTCTCAAAGTAAGAGATCTTCATTTTTATGGTTTTACAGAGTCTGTTGTAGGGAAGTAGGGGCTACTAGGTCATATTGTGAAGAATTCAATTCAGTTCAGAATTTAAAGGTAGGGTCATACTTTGGTAATGACCCCGAAAAACAATTGTGTAATTTCTTTCCGAAAGCTCCGAAAGATGGTAATGGTGGTGAGCATCTTGCAGAATTATTTATTAATTGTTTGAAATGCCCCCGTTGATTAAAAATCAATAAATGTATGTCACAAAATTTGAATCTTCAAAACTCACCCCGAGGCAAGTTCAAATTTCCGTGGTGTTCTTTTGTGAATGCTGTGGCCGGAGATGCGTTTGGTACCCACCCGTATCACCTTGCAAAACGTAGATAGGGTTGACGTTCTTGATGAAAATAGTGTGACATATTTTTTGCTGTTTTCTCAACAATTAGACACTGTATTCAGCTGAAACTTTCACATGTGACTTATGTTGTATCTTTGTTGACAATTTGACCTTTAAATCAGCATTATGTTGAACAAAACCAGACTATGACCCTACCTTTAAAAGAAAGAGTTTGAAGTGACACAATGCTTCTGGGACAGATCTTGGATGCAACATCTCTATACTTTCCTGTTCAATGGTTGATTGCCATGGACCAACTGTCTTTCCCATTATAAGTGCCTTTATTTATTCGCTTATTGTATTGTTTCTTGTAAAGTGCTGTGGTACCCAGAGTAAGAGCACTCTATAAGTGCCTGTTATTATTATTATTAATATTATTAAAATTATAGAAATCAACACATGTTGCAATGAGGGATACGTATTTAAGAGTCTGGGATCAAGACCAATTACATCAATTATTTGTCAAAGTGATGCATTGCCTCTAGATACCAACTATAGAGGGAGCTGTTTATATAAGTATTTCCATATTACAGGATCTATTACCTCCAATTATTCTTAAAGTAAAAGGCAAATGGCTCTAAAGAACATTTTTACTATTATCAACTTCACTTCATGTTATTCAAATCTAATGTTTTGGTTAACATGAACTAATGATATGTTATTGTTGATGTCATTTCTTAGGTTGACTAGTGTTCTAGCTGCAGAGGTCAGTAACCTGGCTAATAACTTTGGTGAATGTTTGAATCGAGAGGCAACCAATCAAGATGATGAGAACTCGGAAGATGTTAATCCTCTCATCACAAACATCTACCTAGAGGTCAGTTCTTACATGACCCCACAAAGGTCATGACCTCTCTTGCCTTGCTCCTACCCTGGCTGCGATTTTTTTTTTACCAGTGCGGTAAAGGCCATCATTTGCATTTCTCTTGCCATTGGCTGGATGATGCTGAATTATTTAAGTTGGGAAGCTCTTCCATGTTAGCCTCGTATAATGTACATGTACATGTAACATAACGTGCACGCGCATGCAGTGCATCGTGATCTCTTTGCTTTGCGTGGACGTGTTAAATAATTTGTGTACATGTAGGCCTTGGCCTACCTAAAACAATACTGCGATCATGGACTGTGAGTGTACACGTCTCATTGTAGATGATTGTTGTCCTTCTTTGAATGTAAGGATTACTTAGGTTTATGATCCAATACTGAAGCCAATAAATTGTATAAGTTAATAAGGCTGATTTCGTACAAAATTCACTAGTCCCCCAATAATCATAACATGTCAACATGTGGCCCATATATACTCCGTCAATTCAAGGCTCACTCTCTCAGCAAACACACCACACACATTCTTAGGCTATGACCTCGAGGTGCCCCAGTACATTCTGCTGCTAGACTGGGTTTTTTCCCCCGAGTGTAGCAAACTGGCCTTGCGAAAAGTGATGTGTGATGAGCGATTATTTTGGCCTTTACCGCGCTGGGAAAAATAAATTTGCACCCTGGCTACCCATTTACAATGTGCCTGTACACACTGATGTTTGAAAGTATTATGCGAATAAGATTTTGAAGGATTTGGGATCATTGGGGTTAAGGAAGATTTGACTCCTAGTTCTGGGCCCAATTTCATAGAGCTGCTTAGGCACAACAAAATTATGCTTACATTAAGGTTATCAGCTGAAATGGCATTCCACATATACCATCTGTCACTGGTATCCTGCTCATTTTTGCTTAGCAAATTGTTTTGTTGCTCTATGAAATGAGGTCCTGGTAGTTGTGAAGTCAATCCTCTAAATCTTTAAAATGATCTGAAGGGATGGATGTCTCACTGGTCTTAACAAATGTTATATTTTACTTATTTCTGCTTTTTGACTTTGATAGGCATCTAATAGTACATCGTACATCCAAGATGCTTTCCAACTTGTCCTGCCAGTTCTTCAGATGGTGACCATTAAGAGGAGGCAAGAAGCAATACTGGAGATCACCTCATGAATCTACAATGAGGCTAGGTAGGTAAAGGGGTTGTAAATAGAATCAGTCAAAATGATGAAAGTAAAAGAAAACCATGGTCAGATAGGACGGCTGTATTATAGTCTCAATTGGAATAGACCTGTTCCAAGTAAATGCCATTAAAGTAGCCAATTTGTGGCAGAGAAGATCTTCTTCAAGACTGTTCTTCCAACAAATTATTCAGGGAGAGTGTGGATAGACTAGATTCAATTAAAATATGGAAAGATATCAAACTTTAAATGAAATTAAGGTTAGCCTGTGCTCACATGACATCACAAAAGGATGAAGACGAGAAGAGCAAACTGCTGGAAACGTCGAGACTACACTGGTTCTTCTCAGAACCAACACTTCTCCCAAAAGAGTTTTATGCAAAGTTGTACCCGCAAGTTTACTACTATAGTTGTTCTTAGAGGTTACGTTTCAGTGTTTCACTTAACAATGGTTCATCAATGGAAATTTAAAAAAAACGGTCAAAAAAATCAATTGCAAAATTGAACTTGAGAGATTCAAATTGCAAGTTTATTAACAGTTTACACTAAATTAGAATGCTAACTTTGGCAGTACATAGCTAAAGCAGTCTAGCCGCTGTTGATAATAGCTTTGCTTCAATCAATAAAGGACAAAATGAGTGACAGAAAACCTTGATGTATGTAGGTGTGATATTTGCAGTACAGTGTCAGTCACTAGCTTACACAGTAAACTATGTAGTAATAGTTTGACTTAATTCTCATTCCATAATGCCTGAGTAACCTCTATGTCTAGACCTTCTCACTGGTTCTCAAGTTCACTTCAACTCATTGAGTAAATCCAATACATACACAGAGTTAGGAAATAAAAAGTTATGAAGAAAAATTACTTGCGGAATAGACTGTGCAAGTCTCGCGCGTATCAGAACGAGAAAACACGTCAAACGAAGAACATTTTTTTCTCTGAAATCAAATCTTTTTTTATAATTATATCTTATAACTAAATCTGAACAACAAAAATACTCATCACAATTTTTATAAAATTAGTTTTAAGTTTTATAATAAATACACAAATTTTGTGTTAATTATTATTCAAACAAAATTAAAACTCTGGGACAAGGATGCTTACTTGATCTTAAAGTCACCTGGAAATAGGTTTTTTTTTTTTTTTTACAGAAGAGTATATGTATATTAACAATAAAACAATTTTTTGAGTAATTGTTTGTCACGATTTATATGTTAAAAAAATTGATAAAGTTGTTTGAAGGTGACTCCGCCCATCCCTTTTTGTGACGTCAATCGAGGCAGACTTCGCCGCGATCGAACATCGACCCCCCTCGAACTTGCCTGCATTTACGTGCAAGTAGTGAGCTTAGTCATGTTAGTGTACGTTTCGTTTGGTTATCCCAAAAAGGGGATTTTTCGTGCATTTTCCCGGCGATGCCGACCAGGTGTAGTGCTGCTGGATGCAGCAAAACGACTAAAGATGGGGTCAGTTAGCATTTGTTTCCTGCAGATCCCTAATATAGGCAGTTACGGGCATCGAAAGTCAGGCTAACGAGGGCAAAGTGGTCCGGTCCGACATCGTTTTCAGCGCTGCAGCGAACATGTTTCTGGTGTTCGGATCGACTTGAGCTGTATGCCGCGCCGCGGCAGGCCGATCCGATTTGTCATCACGGGGCCGCTCGAATACCTCGTATTATCCGTGTTCTCGTTATGACCATGGAGGTAGGAATGACCGTGCTCGTATCTTCCGTTTTTTAAGACATAGAAACGCGCATGGGACAGTTCGGGACCGGTGAAAACCTTGTATAAACGTCGACTGTACACTCTCCTAGGATTGCATTGGGTGACGTCCGAATACGAAAACGCATCATACTGATCAGGTACCCAGACGTAATGTACAGGGCCAGACTACACATTTTCTCTTCAAATATCCCGCGCCTCGATTGACGTCACGAACAGCGCCATGTAAACGGGGGCCTATTTTTAAATGTTTAATTAAAATAAAAACACAATTTTTTAACCTTAGTTAATTGTTTATTCACATTCCACTCATCAAAATGTATATATTAACGACAAAAGCTTTATTTTGACAAAATGCCACTGCCAGGTGCCTTTAACTTTTTAGAAACCCCTTATGCGGATTTGTGATGGTCACACGGGCGTAAAATGAACGCTTGACGCAGTTTATAGAGGACGCTGACGCCTCAACAACCATAGACTGCAATGAAAAGGCTTGCCGTTGCAATTACAGCATCTGGCGATTATCATCGCGCATCCCAAACAAGCATTTACATAAGTTTTGTGATCGGAGGTGAGCACAAAATTCCGGAAGCTGAGGTCAAGTTTAATTCTCGGGTTTTCTTTGTTATATTGTTGAATTGATGTTACTTTCATATTTTGTATCACTAAGTATCACATTCCCAAGCACATATATAATTTTCATAGTCATAAGCTACGTTAAACTAAAATAATTGACGAAACAAAATCTCACCCACATAAAACTCCATATGGTTGGGACCACAATGGTCCCGGAAGTGTGAATGTACACGAGACTTGCACAGTCTATAGGGGTAGTTTGCATGTCATGGTACATTTTTTAGTAACAGTCTAGGTTTATATTTTCTTAATTGTCAATTGAAGTGTAACCCAAACTACAGTGCGAGTCAAAAAAAATATTCATTTTAATATTGCCCATTGTTTTATTGTGTAGCAATATAGATGAGATATTTTCATATGTACTTGTTAATTCACTCTTCCTGCGTCTTTTGATGCCAGTTTTACTGGATTAGTTTTGCACAAGAGGCAATTAAGGGGGTCAGGTGAAATTTGATTTGCGCCAACTGGTCAGGGCTGGATAAGAAGAGAAAAGAAAGAATTTTATGCGCTTTTCAAACTTCATGTTTATTTAAAACATTTATGGCAATTAAATTTCACAGTGTCTTAGTCCTCAACATGGCCACCATCTCATTCAATGCGCAGCTTGGCTCGGTCCTGAAACAGCACGGCGAATCACCTCCCTCCCTGTCTTGTCTGAGAATCCACTTCACGAATTATCCTTTCCTGGAGGTCATCCAGGAGTCATGTACACCCCAGGTTTCAAATAGGCCCATAAGAAGAAGTCCGGAGGGGTCAGATCAGGAGATCTTGGGGGCCATTCCACCAGTTGATTCAAGGCAATGATCGAATAACTGTCTCAGGCGATCTGTGACAACCCTTCCTGTGCCCACCACAGATGCCTGAACTGTCCATTCTGTTGTCGCCTGAATCGTGGGAAGCCTCGATCAAGAAATTGGACAATCTAGTCATTTATCGTGGCAAGATAAACCTCCCCATTGATGTTCTGTCGAAAGTAGAAAGTTCCTATGAGATCCCCGTTTCCAATAACCCGAACCTTAATTGCCTCCTGTGCAGTCAAGCATGAAAACTAATTCAGTGAAACTGGCACCAATTGAATTTACAAGTACATATCAAAATATCTTATCTATATTGCTACACAATAAAACAATGGGCAATTTTAAAAGTGTATAGTTTTTTTTGACTCGCTCTGTATATGCGTGATTTCCACAAGTATAATCATGCTTACAAGGTGTTATGACCAATCTAAATGCTTGTTAAATAAGAGTAGTATGTGGAAGTTTATAATATAAGAATCTAGTCAATATTTGTCAATTAGTGCACAGAATGACCTTCAATACTTTCAATGACAGATGGAAGTTAGTATGATTATTGACTATAGCCATTTTGAATTATCCAAACTGTAATATTGGAAGGTCACAAGAACACTATAGGAACATTATTTATTTATATTATCAAGCTGTAAGGACAAAATGTATCGGATATTTATTTTTTAAATTAACATTAAACATAATTATATAAAGTACATGAAAAGGAGTAGAAGGAGATATGTATAGGAATAATATAATAAGTCTGCGTAGTGATATTATTTTTGAGAAGATTATTTGAATAAAAAAGATCCCTTCTGATAGGATTTCTCATTTACTGAAATAATTGTGAACTCAAGAAAAAAGCAAATAACAAAGCACTGAATATGGTTGGATTTATGTGAGTTGTTTACCCAAAAACTTTCTGATTTAAAAATACACACACAAGATTTATTTCATCAAGTTGATTAAAAAGGCACCAGGTTTATTTACATGACATAAAAGATGACTAAAATGACAAAAAAAACAACATGCAATCACATGGAGCGCAATTCAATAGTTTCTTTTGCTACAATTTTGTGTACTTCTTATTCTACAGTTAAAACATAGTTTTAGATATCAAGGAGAATCGCCCAGCGATATTAAAAAAAATATAAACAGTAAATTTATCAAAAGCTCAGCTATGCCCATAAATAAATTGCATTTTTCAGAGACATTTGTAGAGATCAACAAGCAAGAAGGTATAAGAAGTGGATTAATTTGAAAACCCCCAAACATTGAAAATTTAGTCCATTGTGTCAGATGATGATATGAAATCTTCCTTTCATATCAACAATGTTGTCTAGATGTAACTACATGTTTCTCACATAGTAGAAAATAGAGTTAACTTATGCCTAGCAAACTGAATTTGTTTTCTAAACTTTTTGCAAAGTCCAGATTCGCTCAACTTCTCGGCCAAAAATTTGTTTCTTAGTGAACTCCTTACGTATAAGACGAATGCCCAACAATGGGTTGGACTTATATGGCAGAACAGTGGGCGAAGAAGCAACCTACACCCAACGTGAGAAATGTTCACACAGCGAATGTTCAACGTATACATAGTGTATTGATCACTACGTTGTCACCCGCTCAACATTTTTAACATGTTCAAAAACATTTCTAAGAACCCCAACGAACAGCTAATGAATACAACTTATGCCAAACGTGTCACAAACGAATGACAACTTACACAAACGTAAACCAAAATTTCCAAAAGTGTCGGGCTTACGTTAGTTCTATTTGCAACAGTGTGACAGGGCCTTTACTGTGCAATTGAAAAGCTTGCAATTTTAGCTAAAATACAAAAGTAATATTTTTTTTGAAATCCTTATGTTACTGAAATATATTTTTGAAATTTTTGAGAAATTCTGCAGATATACTCAAATCATCTGTTGTTGACTTCAAAAAGGACATGTTAAGATTAAACTGACAAAGGAAGTAAAAACTGCAAAGGCCATTCTAAGAATAATGCTTGATTGAGGTGCAGAGGATTCAATTGGTGGAGCTGTAGGTGCTGCTGTTGGTTGAGCTGTAGGTGCTGCTGTTGGTTGAGCTGTAGGTGCTGCTGTTGGTGGATCTGTGAATGTAATCATAAATTATAAAGCTGTTTGTTTGTTGTTTGTAATTGGCTGGCATAAGCTGTTGTCAAAAGTCACGTGCTTGATGTTGGATGATTGGATATGATGTTGAACCTGGTGATGCTATCGTTTGGTTGCCCACAATTACTGTTTGGCTTTGACTGACCATGGGCTGTTGTTGATATTGCAGTGGGTGATAGAAAGATAAGGTGGAAACGGCAAGAGGAAGAGCATGTAGGCAAGGATATAAAGAAGCAAGTATCCATTGTAAAGATTGGAAAAAAATTGCAATTATTTACAGATTTTGAAGTGATTAAATTGAGTACCTTGTGTCTGGAAAGTTTGAATGAATGAGAATAAATAATTCTTCATGCATTTTTTTATTTTTTTAATGAGAGGTTGTTCAAAAAGATTGTTATTGCTGTGCACTTGCTCACAAGAGTTTTTTGCTGCTGCTCAGTTTCTGAGAAAGGGTAAGTTAATGACTTGCCATGTTTTATAAGAAGCAAAATGAGATAGTGAGAATGATTGATGCAATCAGTGTTAAAATCAATCCACTTTGGGAACAATTTGGACAAGCTGCGGATTTAGTAGTCATTGGCATTGTTGTTGGTGGATCTAGGATCAGAAAAATGTCATTGTGAAAGAAAAACAGCATTGGGTGTTGAAGTGGTAAAGACACCCACGCAAGGAGACGGAGTGACAACAGGAAGCAGAAAGAAAAACAAAAGAGACAATAAGAAAGCTTTATTCATAAGCAAAATAATGCAGTGAGTTATCAGAATAACGAAAATGTGGTTTGTTGTGTAATCAGTTCAACAATTGAGCAACAAAGTTGTGCATTGGAGACCAATTATAGTCACACAAACACCTAATGTCTAGTTGTTACTGAGCCTGCTTGAAGAGAAAGTATAACAACCATCCTAACTGCATGATATCATCTAGAAACACAGATTTGTACAAGAAACTTCACATTAATCTGCTTTTATGTATATTGAAGTAGCAAATGATGTATGAAGTGTCTAACACGTACAGTTATATCAAAGTATTCCAACTATTAGGTAAATCTTATTAAAGTTCAATAGAGTGACTATCATGGGAATCTATTATAATTGTCGGTTTTGTATTCCATTGTTTGATCAGTGTTCATTCCAATGTTAAATTTTGGGTGTTTATTTGTTTTGTTTTATGTTTGTTATTTAGGGTTTTGTGAGATATTGGCAAAGCGAGGGTATGGGTGGGAGATGGAAGGGAAAGGAAAACAAGAAATCAAATGAGAAAAGCAAATTAAAGATGCAGAAAATAGTTTTGTCTTGTTAAATAGCTCCGTTTTTATTAATTATTGGAACAATTTTAATTGAAAGACACTAGTCTCTATTTGTTTTGGGGTTTTTGGTTTTTCAAATTTTAAACCCAGACGTACCTGCTACAGTAGCATTCCAGAATATCTGGAAACCCTGAAATGTTCCTCCGCCTCTATCAGTAGCGAAGTAAATCCAGACGGTATCATTGTAGATACTGAATGGAGCAGGAGGTCCAAATCCATCAAAGAAGTATTGTATAGGGAAGATGGTATTTTGTGGCAGAGAGGAGTAGGGGATTATTAGTCCTTGTCCAATGTACAGCTCATCAGCATTCCTCTCAATTTGAAAAGTACTTGCAAAGCTGAAGCGAATCTCTGTTGCTCGTGGGATGTAGATAAGATACAGAGAGGATTCACTGTTGGAGTAACCGCCTAGGTGATAGTTTGGAGATGAGAAACTACCTGTTTTGCATTGCTCCCCGTAACAGGTTTCAATAGTTTTTGTATCTGCAGGAAAATTCACAAAAATAACAAAATGAAAATCTATTCCTATATATATGAATGTGATTTTCATACCTAGATCTTAGCTGACAGCCAAATTCCTAGAACAAAATATATACTTGGACATTCATGCAATAACAAGGACAATATTTTTTTATATAACTAGAACTTATTGCAATAAAAGAACTCAGATTTTGAGTGTTTTTTAACAATTTATTTTGTCCCATGATACAGCTGTGTCGGAATTCTATTACATTTCTGTGTATTAAATACTATGTTATTCTTGTCATAACTTCAAAGTTAAAAATTAAATGGCATTTTACTCTCATGGGCTTAATGCTGTAAGGTCCTTACTGCACTTTTATATCTGTATTAATCAAAAGTGAATTAAAATCAATAAATATAAAATGCTGATAAATCAGAAGGAAAAACAATATCAAAATCAACAAATATATATTTTTCTTCAAAAATTCATATTTCTCTTTTTCAAAAAGTAACCTTTGAGACCACATTTGATTAACAAACTTGATTTACCAGAAGCTCCAAAAGATTGAAAAGCAATTTGATGAAATCCATAATAATTTCTTTTAGTACTGAACCAATGAAATGATGAAACTTAATTATTGAGAATACATACTTGATGTTTCTCTACAGTTGTAGCCCATATAGGCGGGAGCAGCACATTCACACACATAGTCAGGTAGACCAGCGACACTCCTTGTCAAGCATCGTTCATTATCAGGACATCTGTTAGTTTCACATTCTAAAAGTGACAAAGACGTCGTTTTATGATCGGCAAATTCAAGGTGAAATAATATATGTGAATATTTGGGTGTGACTGAGTTTGTTCAATTTGAGTAACAATAATCTATTGTTATTAAAACTATCACCGGTATAAAGAATTCCACCATAATTAAAAGCAATCCTATGTCAATTTGAAACAACTGTCTGAGGACCAGCTAAATCGATAATGTGACACGATAGCTTCTGTTATTTGTGTGTTTTAAATTTAGGTTATTTTGTCTAAATAAAGATGTAAAAACCAAAACTAATCAAAGTTATTGAAATGTTAAAAAATTTGTAACAATAGAGCTTTAAAGACCCCACAAGATTATTTTGTAAAACTTAATACACATACCTTCTCCATTGGTGCCAGCTATGAGCGTTGCAAGCAGTAACAAAAATATGGCAACAGGTTTCATGGTGTGCATATCAATGACAATTCTACCTTCTGAGTTAGTCTTCTCGTGAAAATACTGTCTGGGTATTATTTGCTATCCTTTTTAACTGTTAGGATCTAACAATCATTAGTGCATTAGTGAATGATAAACAATGCCAAAAGAGAAGGTTTTCATCCATACATGAAAATCCTTGGCAAGCTACCGTGTGCTCTTGAAACAACCTCTTGATGTTCTATAACTCAACTTCTCTGATAAATCTCAGCTTTCATAACATGGGTATGGCCCAATGTTAGTGTCCTCGATTTAGAATATCATGGTTCAATAAGCTTCACGTCATCTGTTTTGATATGGAAATCAATAGAGTGATGGCAAAACCCATTTGTATGATTTCCAACCTGCCTTGTACATGACTCAGTCGTTTTAATAATAAAAGCTTTCAACCTTCACAGGTGTTTGGTACAATGAAGCGTAATGTTGGTCTGAATGGGCTTTGGGTAGGGAAACCAAAGCGGGATCTCCCTTATATTGCTTCCCAGAATGACTCCAATTGTTTGTTATTGTTTCGTTTTTGTGCTTTGCCTTTTTGTGGAGTTTATTTTGGCGGAAAGTTTCCTTTTACATGTGTACCTGTGTGTAAGCTTTCTAAGAAGGAAGGCATATTGCTATTGCCCATATAAGGTAGTAATGTCCTAGTGTATTGCATGACGTGTATTTGCCAGCAGAGGTTAGGTTTTTCGGGTGGTTGGTTATTGTGCATTGCTCTTGTTATTTTTGTTAGAAATGGCCACAAAAGGCCCTGTTAATGTTCCATGGCAAGGGGGTCACATTTAAATGCGTATGCAATACAACTACAACTTTTCCAAATCATTCAAGAGAGTTTTAATCAAAACCTCAATATATCGTTTCAAAACTTCAATTGCCCTGACATTTATTTTTCAAATGAAATAAGTTTTAATTTCTTCCTTCCTTTAAAGTTGCATGGCAAAATTTTTGCTAGAAGAATTTTTTTCTCTGAACGAATTTGACTGATGATGCTGTTTCAATGCGAAAAACATACAAAAGCTGTATGTAACATGCAAAATTGTTTGTACATGGCTAATGGACAACAATAATTCATTTTAGTTTTTAATTAATCACCACTTATCATTGATTGATTTTTCGTGCAATACCTTTGAGGTGAGCGGCTAAAGATGCCCTGGACCAGTCTATTTTGTCCTGCATCTGTGGTAAACCTTGATTTTCAGTATAGGTGTTCTACAATTCAATCGGAATCTTAGTAATTATAATTCACCTTGGGTTTATTTAGATTATAAGTATATAGTAATTGAATACACAAATAAAACAGTTTTTGATGAAACATGATTTTTTAACCACGGACTAGATATACATTTTGGGAAATTAAACTTTGCAAATTAAACTAAATATTATTTTTGAGAAGATTATTTGAATAAAAAAGATCCCTTCTGATAGGATTTCTCATTTACTGAAATAATTGTGAACTCAAGACAAAGCAAATAACAAAGCACTGAATATTGTTGGATTCATGTGAGTTGTTTACCCAAAAACTTTCTGATTTAAAAATACACACACAAGATTTATTTCATCAAGTTGATTTAAAAGGCACCAGGTTTATTTACATGACATAAAAGATGACTAAAATGACAACAAAAACAACATGCAATCACACGGAGCGCAATTCAATAGTTTCTTTTGCTACAATTTTGTGTACTTCTTATTCTACAGTTAAAACATAGTTTTAGATATCAAGGAAAATCGCCCAGCGATATTAAAAATAATATAAACAGTAAATTTATCAAAAGCTCAGCTATGCCCATAAATAAATTGCATTTCAGAGACACTTGTAGAGATCAACAAGCAAGAAGGTATAAAAAGTGGATTAATTTGAAAACCCCCAAACATTGAAAATTTAGTCCATTGTGTCAGATGATGATATGAAATCTTCCTTTCATATCAACAATGTTGTCTAGATGTAACTACATGTTCTTATTACTATGGCAAGATTCATGATAGTCCTGGATGGACACACTAAACTATAGGCGGGGCAAAAACCAAGTTTTTCTCTTGGAAGAAAACAAGCTTGTTCTCCTGAAACTTGAGCATTTGTAAAATATTTTTTGCAAAATTCTGAGTTGAGAAATGCTCCAAAGCATAATGATGCTTCCTCACATAGTAGAAAATAGAGTTAACTTATGCCTAGCAAACTGAATTTGTTTTCTAAACTTTTTGCAAAGTCCAGATTCGCTCAACTTCTCGGCCAAAAATTTGTTTCTTAGTGAACTCCTTACGTATAAGACGAATGCCCAACAATGAGGAACTAATGCCGAGCGTATAATTAGTGTCCATGTATTGAATGACAGTGCATTCGTAGCATCCATCCAACGAATGCTGAACATACGCAACAAATGGCCAACATATGCCTAGCATGCTGCGGACGGTCACATGACCTGTCTCTGCAGACCCATAAATACGCTCTCCAAGCTGGTTCACATAATTTTCATGTTGGTGAATAGCCAGAAGATATTGAATCCGGAGTCTCTGAGCATCCTTCATCTCTGATGACCGGCTGAGCAGGAATGATGAAGGAGCTAGATCGGTGACGTACGTCAGAATAAACTGTGTTTTCTTTGGCCATTTGCTAGATAAACGCTATGTATACGTTGGACATTCGCTATAACAAAGTTCCAGATGGGTTGGACTTATATGGCGGAACAGTGGGCGAAGAAGCAACCTACACCCAACGTGAGAAATGTTCACACAGCGAATGTTCAACGTATACATAGTGTATTGATCACTACGTTGTCACCCGCTCAACATTTTTAACATGTTCAAAAACATTTCTAAGAACCCCAACGAACAGCTAATGAATACAACTTATGCCAAACGTGTCACAAACGAATGACAACTTACACAAACGTAAACCAAAATTTCCAAAAGTGTCGGGCTTACGTTAGTTCTATTTGCAACAGTGTGACAGGGCCTTTACTGTGCAATTGAAAAGCTTGCAATTTTAGCTAAAATACAAAAGTAATATTTTTTATGAAATCCTTATGTCACTGAAATGCAGATGTATTTTTTTTCTTGAGAAATTCTGCAGATATACTCAAATCATCTGTTGTTGACTTTAAAAAGGACATGTTAAGATTAAACTGACAGAGGAAGTAAAAACTGCAAAGGCCATTCTAAGAATAATGCTTGATTGAGGTGCAGAGGATTCAGTAGCCTCTGGATAATTGGCTGACTGCGAGTCTTGGAGTGTTGTTCGTGATGCTGTTGGTGGAGCTGTAGGTGCTACTGTTGGTGGAGCTGTAGGGGCTGCTGTTGGTGGAACTGTAGGTGCTGCTGTTGGTGGAGCTGTAGGTGCTGCTGTTGGTGGAGCTGTAGGTGCTGCTGTTGGTGGAGCTGTAGGTGCTGCTGTTGGTGGAGCTGTAGGTGCTGCTGTTGGTGGAGCTGTAGGTGCTGCTGTTGGTGGATCTGTGAATGTAATCATAAATTATAAAGCTGCTTGTTTGTTGTTTGTAATTGGCTGGCATAAGCTGTTGTCGAAAGTCACGTGCTTGATAATGGATGATTGGATATGATGTTGAACCTGTTGATGCTATCGTTTGGTTGCCTGCAATTACTGTTGTTTGACTTTGACTGACCATTGGCTGTTGTTGATATTGCAGTCCTGCATTTGCAGATGTGGGTGATACAAAGATAAGGTGGAAACGGCAAGAGGAAGAGCATGTAGGCAAGGATATAAAGAAGCAAGTATCCATTGTAAAGATTGCGAAAAAATTGCAATTATTTAAAGATTTTTTTATTTTACAGATTTTGAAGTGATTAAATTGAGTACCTTGTGTCTGGAAAGTTTGAATGAATGAGAATAAATAATTCTTCATACATTTTTTTATTTTTTTAATGAGAGGTTGTTCAAAAAGATTGTTATTGCTGTGCACTTGCTCACAAGAGTTTTTTGCTGCTGCTCAGTTTCTGAGAAAGGGTAAGTTAATGACTTGCCATGGTTTATAAGAAGCAAAATGAGATAGTGAGAATGATTGATGCAATCAGTGTTAAAATCAATCCACTTTGGGAACAATTTGGACAAGCTGCAGATGTAGTAGTCATTGGCATTGTTGTTGGTGGATCTAGGATCAGAAAAATGTCATTGTGAAAGAAAAACAGCATTGGGTGTTGAAGTGGTAAAGACACCCACGCAAGGAGACGGAGTGACAACAGGAAGTAGAAAAAGAAAAAAAAAGAGACAAAAAGAAAGCTTTATTCATAAGCAAAATAATGCAGTGAGTTATCAGAATAACGAAAATGTGGTTTATTGTGTAATCAGTTCAACAATTGAGCAACAAAGTTGTGCATTGGAGACCAATTAGTAATCATAAAGTACAACGTTGGACATCCTATGAGTGGACTTAAGACAACACAAATTGATACGTGGTGTGTTCATCTTATTAGCTGTTCCGACCTGTCGGAACAGCTATTGTTTTCGTCGAGATTTGTATTATATTTCTTATACTTTTTTATTTCTTATACCTAAATCCCTTTACATTTGCACACGTTTTTTTCTTTAAGCCTAATATCCTAAAGCATGAATATAACAGAGTTAGATCATATATCAAATTGAAGCTTAGAACTTAAACTTAACTCTAAATGTAAAAATTGTAAAAATTCTTAATTAAAGGGTGTGTACAACATTGGTAAGAATGAAAATATAAATGCTCACAGATTTGCACATAACTCACATGGTATACAGATGGTCATGGTAGAAAACTTCCCTTGAAATAGTTTTGCTTGAAATGCCATAGTTTTTACGAAATGAGTAAAATAATAGTACTTATCCTGCAGGATAAATTCCGATGTTTGAAATAAAGGTAAAACACATAAGGGGGTTTTCACTGTTTTCTCATGACTCCGAAGATCGATTTAGCTTAAACTTTCAAAGGTTTGTTATTTCATGTGTATGTTGGGTCACATCGAGTTTGGATACAGGTCTTTGGCAATTACCAATGTTGTACACACCCTTTAATTAGCCACTTTACAGAGAGGTGAATATTTAATTAGCCAACCTTGTTCGCACCATATCTCAAAAAGTATACCCCCGATCGTCAAACTTTTTCAGTTTTAGACTGCTGTGATACTGTAGATATGCTTTCTGGCCTAACATTACCTGTACGTCATCATGACATCATACTTATAGGCGTATTTTCTTTTTGTGTTTATGAAACGTTAGGTGGTTCAAAATACAATATTTTCAAAATAAGTTAATTGTTAGTTTCCTGATTTACATAAATTGTTTTGAAAAGTGAAATACTTTTTATAAGTGATATTCTGAGCCCAAAAAATTAATCAAAGCACCTCTATAATTAGCCATCATTAATTAGTCCTGGCACCATGGCTACATTGCCTTATTATTTTGGTTACATCCAGTTACCTACAAAGTATTAGTTAAATTAGTATGTAGTTCGCACACTGTGTGAATCCTACATACTAAGAATGGGACTTGTGCAGGCCACCTTAAATTAGTTTGCAGATGTCTTAGATTAAAATTCTTAATTAATTAATCACGTGACAGCATGTTTCGACTAGCAAAGCTCTAGCTTTGTGTTTGTTCACAAACACCTAATGTCTAGTTGTTACTGAGCCTGCTTGAAGAGAAAGTATAACAACCATCCTAACTGCATGATATCATCTGGAAACACAGATTTGTACAAGAAACTTCACAATAATCTGCTTTTATGTATATTGAAGTAGCAAATGATGTATGAAGTGTCTAACACGTACAGTTATATCAAAGTATTCAAACTATTAGGTAAATCTTATTAAAGTTCAATAGAGTGACTATCATGGGAATCTATTATAATTGTCGGTTTTGTATTCCATTGTTTGATCAGTGTTCATTCCAATGTTGAATTTTTGGTGTTTATTTGTTTTGTTTTATGTTTGTTATTTAGGGTTTTGTGAGATATTGGCAAAGCGAGGGTATGGGTGGGAGATGGAATGGGAAAGGAAAACAAGAAATCAAATGAGAAAAGCAAATTAAAGATGCAGAAAATAGTTTTGTCTTGTTAAATTATAGCTCCGTTTTTTATTAATTATTTGAACAATTTTAATTGAAAGACACTAGTCTTTATTTGTTTTGGGGTTTTTGGTTTTTAAAATTTTAAACCCAGACGTACCTGCTACAGTAGCATCCCAGAATATCTGGAAACCCTGAAATGTTCCTCCGCCTCTATCAGTAGCGAAGTAAATCCAGACAGTATCATTGTAGATACTGAATGGAGCAGGAGGTCCAAATCCATCAAAGAAGTATTGTATAGGGAAGATGTTATTTTGTGGCAGAGAGGAGTAGGGGATTATTAGTCCTTGTCCAATGTACAGCTCATCAGCATTCCTCTCAATTTGAAAAGTACTTGCAAAGCTGAAGCGAATCTCTGTTGCTCGTGGGATGTAGATAAGATACAGAGAGGATTCACTGTTGGAGTAACCGCCTAGGTGATAGTTTGGAGATGAGAAACTACCTGTTTTGCATTGCTCCCCGTAACAGGTTTCAATAGTTTTTGTATCTGCAGGAAAATTCACAAAAATAACAAAATGAAAATCTATTCCTTTATATATGAATGTGATTTTCATACCTAGATCTTAGCTGACAGCCAAATTCCTAGAACAAAATATATACTTGGACATTCATGCAATAACAAGGACAATATTTTTTATATAACTAGAACTTATTGCAATAAAAGAACTCAGATTTTGAGTGTTTTTTAACAATTTATTTTGTCCCATGATACAGCTGTGTCGGAATTCTATTACATTTCTGTGTATTAAATACTATGTTATTCTTATCATAATTTCAAAGTTAAAAATTAAATGGCATTTTACTCTCATGGGCTTAATGCTGTAAGGTCCTTACTGCACTTTTATATCTGTATTAATCAAAAGTGAATTAAAATCAATAAATATAAAATGCTGATAAATCAGAAGGAAAAACAATATCAAAATCAACAAATATATATTTTTCTTCAAAAATTCATATTTCTCTTTTTCAAAAAGTAACCTTTGAGACCACATTTGATTAACAAACTTAATTTACCAGAAGCTCCAAAAGATTGAAAAGCAATTTGATGAAATCCATAATAATTTCTTTTAGTACTGAACCAATGAAATGATGAAACTTAATTATTGAGAATACATACTTGATGTTGCTCTACAGTTGTAGCCCATATAGGCGGGAGCAGCACATTCACACACATAGTCAGGTAGACCAGCGACACTCCTTGTCAAGCATCGTTCATTATCAGGACATCTGTTAGTTTCACATTCTAAAAGTGACAAAGACGTCGTTTTATGATCGGCAAATTCAAGGTGAAATAATATATGTGAATATTTGGGTGTGACTGAGTTTGTTCAATTTGAGTAACAATAATCTATTGTTATTAAAACTATCACCGGTATAAAGAATTCCACCATAATTAAAAGCAATCCTATGTCAATTTGAAACAACTGTCTGAGGACCAGCTAAATCGATAATGTGACACGATAGCTTCTGTTATTTGTGTGTTTTAAATTTAGGTTATTTTGTCTAAATAAAGATGTAAAAACCAAAACTAATCAAAGTTATTGAAATGTTAAAAAATTTGTAACAATAGAGCTTTAAAGACCCCACAAGATTATTTTGTAAAACTTAATACACATACCTTCTCCATTGGTGCCAGCTATGAGCGTTGCAAGCAGTAACAAAAATATGGCAACAGGTTTCATGGTGTGCATATCAATGACAATTCTACCTTCTGAGTTAGTCTTCTCGTGAAAATACTGTCTGGGTATTATTTGCTATCCTTTTTAACTGTTAGGATCTAACTTATTGCTTCCCAGAATGACTCAAATTGTTTGTTATTGTTTCGTTTTTGTGCTTTGCCTTTTTGTGGAGTTTATTTTGGCGGAAAGTTTCCTTTTACATGTGTACCTGTGTGTAAGCTTTCTAAGAAGGAAGGCATATTGCTATTGCCCATATAAGGTAGTAATGTCCTAGTGTATTGCATGACGTGTATTTGCCAGCAGAGGTTAGGTTTTTCGGGTGGTTGGTTATTGTGCATTGCTCTTGTTATTTTTGTTAGAAATGGCCACAAAAGGCCCTGTTAATGTTCCATGGCAAGGGGGTCACATTTAAATGCGTATGCAATACAACTACAACTTTTCCAAATCATTCAAGAGAGTTTTAATCAAAACCTCAATATATCGTTTCAAAACTTCAATTGCCCTGACATTTATTTTTCAAATGAAATAAGTTTTAATTTCATCCTTCCTTTAAAGTTGCATGGCAAAATTTTTGCCGGAAGAATTTTTTTCTCTGAACGAATTTGACTGATGATGCTGTTTCAATGCGAAAAACATACAAAAGCTGTATGTAACATGCAGAATTGTTTGTACATGGCTAATGGACAACAATAATTCATTTTAGTTTTTAATTAATCACCACTTATCATTGATTGATTTTTCGTGCAATACCTTTGAGGTGAGCGGCTAAAGATGCCCTAGACCAGTCTATTTTGTTGTGCATCTGTGGTAAACCTTGATTTTCAGTATAGGTGTTCTACAATTCAATCGGAATCTTAGTAATTATAATTCACCTTGGGTTTATTTAGATTATAAGTATATAGTAATTGAATACACAAATAAAACAGTTTTTGATGAAACATGATTTTTTAACCACTGACTAGATACACATTTTGGGAAAATAAACTTTGCAGATTTCCACACCCCCCCCAAAAAAAAAAAAAATAAAATAAAATAAAACATTTTAAAATTATTTTTCTCAAATTTAGGACAAAGAGCAGTCAAAAGCGCTATATAAATGAAAATCAAAGCATCAAGTCTCCGCTGTAAGAAAACCAGTAAAATTACTCAGGCGTTTTGGAGGTAAACGGGATTTTAAAAAGCATTCAACATTGAACGCCGTTTTCTCTGATTGTTACTTTTCACTGGTATCTACGTGTGTGTGGCCTAGGTGACGTTTTGATTATTACAGCTACATTGACAAAATGTGTCTCGAAAGTAAGCATTCATGACTTGTCGCATGACTGCTTGCAATGGTTAATTGTCTCATACAATGTATGCAATGCATAAAACTTCAGAGTCTAGACACTATTGTGTACATCCATTGCATTGATTTGCACATTTGATATTTTAAAAGTTATAGGTCATTAATTGTCGCATGACTGCTTGCAAAGGTTTATTGACTGATACAATTTAAACGCTACATAAAACTTTGGAGTCTATGCACTATTTGTACATTTAACCAGTACATACATTTGTACATTTGATAGTTTCACAGTACATTGACAAAATGTGTCCTGAAAGTAAAAATCCATGCCTTGTTGGAGAACTGCTTGCAATGGTTTATTGTATGATGAATATAGTTAGCAAATCTTGAGACCACTATATCTCAAAAAGTATAAGTCCGACTAACTGTTTTCGATTGTGTACTTGTGGGATACTGTAGATGTGTTTGTTAGGCTAAAACATTGTGCGACGGCATCATGATGTCACCAGTGCCCAACGTAATGTCAATAGATTTCGCTCAACACAATTCCTGTCCTATGGCCTGTGTGGTAAAGAAACACCTCCATAAGACTGTGCGGCACAGTATGCTACTTTACGTGTTCTCTGATGTTATAATGTAAGGAATTATGAAGTCACCACCTGTAAGAGCACGCTCTATCAATCGTCTATTTTTCAAGATTATCAAAAAAAAATAAGTTTAATTTTGAAATCTACAGAATATGCTTGATCGAGTCAGAAGTTGTTCCCCATCCCATCCGGGAATACTGTGAGCTACGGTTCTAATGTTTCAAGCTCGAAAACATTTTGCATCCATTTCTGATTTTACGTACTAACACAAAACGTTTACTTTATTGCTTATTTATTTAGGACGAAAAGCAGTCATAAGCACCGTGTATTAAAGTAACAAGTCTCCACTGTAAGACAACTAGTGACGTTTTGAAAGAAAGCGGGATTTTATAAAAGCCTTCAACATTAAATGCCATTTTCTACAATTGTTACTTTTTACTGTCTACGTGTGTGTCAGTTCGTGAAATCGGTGGGTGACGATTTGATAGCTTCACAGTTACCTTGACAAATGTGTCTTGAAAATAAAAACATTCATGACTTATCGCGTTGCTGCTTGCAATGGTTTATTGTCGGACACAATGTATGTACTAAAATAAACTTCGGAGTCTAGACACTATTGTGTACATTTAACCAGTACATTGTTCATTTGATACATTAAATGCCGTTTTCTACAATTGTTACTTTGTACTGTCTATGTGTGTGTCAGTTTGTGGAATCGGTGGGTGACGATTTGATCGCTTCACAGTTACCTTGACAAATGTGTCTCGAAAATAAAAACATTCATGACTTATCGCATTGATTAAAATGTTTGTAGTGGAAGACGGACATATCTTCAAGGGTGAGTGCATCATCATCCCCGCTTCACAGCAGCAACATGTCCTCCTCCAGCTACATGAAGGCCACCAGGGTAGCGAAAAAAACAAGCTGAGAGCCAAAGAGCCACCACTTCCCCACGAGTCGTGCACACCACCTCTCCTTCAACCAACGGATCATCAAACAGTGCTCAAAACCTGCTCTGGATGACTTGTGCGGAAACCTGAGAGACTTTCTTTGTGAACCTGATGATGCCGAACATTCACCAAAAACTTGTTTTTTTTCTGAGAAAAATTGATACTCGGTTTCTTACCAACTTTTATTTTTGCCAGCACAAAAGATTCTTTTACGTAAACAAAACCTGACTTACTTTGGAAACAACAAGTCCAAAACACTTAAAACCCTTGAGTTCATCTTACAGAAAACTTTTT
Source organism: Plazaster borealis (assembly GCA_021014325.1). Lineage (NCBI taxonomy): Eukaryota > Metazoa > Echinodermata > Asteroidea > Forcipulatida > Labidiasteridae > Plazaster > Plazaster borealis. Next base: position 387,559 of record CM037457.1, on the reverse strand, counting down.
GTTTCTAAACCCTATTTGATAGACTGGAAAAAAAAACATCCAATGTAATTTTTTAAAGGATCATTAACCTACCATTTTTGTACTGATGAATGCAGTTGATTCAACATTGTTTAATCAGTGAGCACAAAAACCTGTGTTCCACATTATAATTTTGTTTGTATAAATCCTGTGATTACACCCTGTTCTTGAATTCACAGCTTTTTTTCAAAAGGGGGGTCTCACATCTCCACCCGTCAACAGAGCGGTTGTCTTTCCATCATAGCTGAATAAACACTTGAACTAAAGCTCACAGAAATCTCCTCATTCTCAATCCTTTACACATGTCAACAATCGTTCCCTAAATGAGACAAAGTTGTGTCACTGCGGACAAGGTTTGTTTCTGTATGGAGACGTTCACATAAACTGCTCACAAAAAGTTAGGAAACTTTTTTTAATCAAGTATATTTTTTATTATTTATTACTCTCTTTGTATATGTTATATCAATGCAAAGCTGAAGTGTTCCTCTTTAAAATGATACCACATTTGCAATGATTACATGTTGCTGAATTTGGCTACATGAATGACATTGAGGCAAAGTCACAAATCAAATGTGCAAAAATTACCGCTTGTTTGATTTACAGTGTCAATTTGTTTGTTCACACAGTAACACAAAATTGCTAATTTTGGCAAATTTGATTTGTGACTCTGTCTCATTTTCATTAATGTGGCCAAGTCCAGCAACATGTCATCATTGCACATTTGGTATCATTTTAAAGAAGAACACTTCAGCTTGCTATTGGTATGCAACATAATACAAGATGGTAATAAATAATAAAAATATACATGATTAAAAAAAAATTCCTAACTTTTTGTGAGCAGTTTAGTTTAGAAGGGTTTTTAGAATTTCCAGAGTGCGGGGTGGACAAGTTTCCATACCTATTTTGTGTTTATTGTGAAAAAAATTCAAATGAAGAGGATCTATGTGTGATTATATTTGGTTTGCGGAAACACCATGTGTGTATCTACTTGCCAGGTAGAGTTTGTTCTTAGAGAACTGTCTTGCTTAATTCTACTACCGCGGAGTAGATTGTTCGGGTGTTCGGGAGACAAGTAGATGCACACATGGTGTTACCGCAAACCAAATATATTGATACCTCACCATGCAATGCCTCAAATCCTATATATCTATGTGTGAGTTGTACTTGTTTTATGCCTCTGAAGAAGGTCCGGTCTGGATCGAAAGCTAAGGCCATCTACCCTACTCATTCTATGTGTGAGTTATATATAAAACATATTGGATGTATTTTGTTTGGCATTGTCGCAGAATATAATCACTTGGTGAAACATTTCTTGTTGAGGTCACATGAACTATGACAAATCACAAATATGGGATTGGAATGACAATAGACCCTTTGCCCACATGGCTGAAGATGGAGGGTATGGAGGGTGAACATGGACAAAACTACAGCTTTTTAACAAATGGTCTTTGTGCTCATGCTTGAGTGCTTTTTGTGTGTGACTTATCTTGGTCAACTAAAGTCACCATTGGGGCTCAATCAGGGTGTAGTGCACAGTCAACTAAAGTCACCATTTGGGCTCCAGCAGGGTATAGTGCACAGTCAACTAAAGTCACCATTGGGGCTCAAGCAGGGTATAGTGCACAGTCAACTAAAGTCATCGTTGGGGCTCAAGCAGGGTATAGTGCACAGTCAACTAAAGTCACATTGAGGCTCAAGCAGGGTATAGTGCACAGTCGACTAAAGTCGCCATTGGGGCTCAAGCAGGGTATAGTGCACAGTCAACTAAAGTCACCATTGAGGCTTAAGCAGGGTATAGTGCACAGTCAACCAGAGTCACCATTGGGGCTCATCAAGCAGAGTACAGTGCACAGTTGTCTTAAGTCATGCCATTGGAGCCTGAAAGGGTTTATACAATGTATTTCAAAGATATTTAGAAAGCTTAAAGGGGAATATAGACAATGGAATGGGATTAAACTCTAACATAAATATATCTGCCACACAACAACCACTACACGAATTAACATTTGAATTGAACTTTGCTTTTTTGAGCTTTTTGTTTGTCATGCAGATGTACATAATTGATGCTGGATGGGGTACAGTCTATAGCATGACAGAGTAAGGCCTACATTTCAAAACACCAGGATGGCAGGTACATGTATGTTGAGGTTCATGTGGACTACAAGTATGCCAAGCTTCCAGAGAAACATTTCCAACTATTGGAGTAAATCCACAAAGCTGATGACACAATGCAAGTCAAGTACAACTTCATTCGCTCTGTGTTTCTCAAACAGCAGGTAAATTGATCCAGATTTAAGACAGTAGAGTGAATGGCATGCAGGCACGTAGGAACAGGTGGGGGAGGGGGCACTGGCCCCCACTGAAAATTTGCATGGAGCCAGGGGTCGATTTCACAAAACTCTTCCTAACTTAGGACTGTGTATACTTTTAAAATCAGATCACAACGCAACTGGACATTTGAAAGCAGGCATTTTGCTCACAGCATCCTTCAAGAGATCAGTTTACAATATTAACTGGATAATGTGTAATACTATGGGGCCCGAACCTGACCAATCTGGCTCATAATGAGACACCCCTACTCTTGAATTTCATCCTTGCTGGAACCTTGACAGTGTGTATGGTTAGAGACTAGGCTACACAAATGTAATTTTACAAATATATGATATGGCCCTCCAAAACTAAAAACAAACTGTTTTTATACGACGAGTTTATTGTTAAAAATAAACTCTTTATACCAAAATAATGTATTTTCTAATTAGATATGCTTTGCAAGCGTTGCAACAAGTACAAGACAAAATCTGGATCAGGATCAGGAGTATGTGCTTCAGTACCTAGTGTTAATTATTTTTGAAGAGAACAATTATCATAGAAAAAAAAAGATCCAACAGTAATATGTGGACTAACTTGTACTGCATTTGTACATTACTTTTAAAGCATTTAAGATGAATTTAAAGGGTAAAAATGTCTCTGAAATGGCCTAGATTGCACCAGAGAGCATCTACTACCTAGACCCAGGGGTCTTTAAGCGGGCCCCATGGCTTTGCGCTTGCAATTTAGTCTATTAATATAGATTTAATCATGTACTAATATAAATGTTGTCCTAAATGAGTGGTTTCATACCCATTGGAATTCAATAGCAATAATTAAATTCCATCTACATACATATGATGAGATTAAGTTTTGTCACTTTGTGGACTTAAACCATATCATCTAACAAAGTGCTATCTATATTATTTTTCATTATTTTTAGCTCTGTGTATGCTACCAATAATGAGTTGAGCTACTTCCATGCCATTGGAAAAGAGCCACTTATTGGGAAAACAATCGGTCAAATAATGGATGAAACAACAGAGAAGCACCCAGATAGAGAGTCACACGTCTTCTGTACAGATGGAATCAGAAGGACATTTGAACAATTCAAACAAGAGGTATTTGTTAAAAATCTTGACAAACTGTAAATAATGTTTTGTTTATTGTGCATGTGATGAGTTCATGCTTATAATGGTAGGGTCCTTTTTATCTGAAAGTCTACTTGTTATGGTAATGGCAGAAAGATCCTGCAAAATTAATTCAATCTCCAAAGATTACCTGCAGGCAATTTTTTGAAATTGTTGTGGTGTCCATTTTAATGCTGCCAGAGACGCGGTTGGTACCAGCTGTGAACGAGCATAAGATGGATTTGACAATCTTGATAAAAATACCATGACAGTTTTGTTTTTTGGTTGTTTTCTCAACAAGTAGACAATTCAACTGGAATTTTCACAGGTATTGTATCTTTTGGACAAACACCAAATGATGACCCTACCTTTAAACACTGTATTTTATTTTGGGATATATTAATAAAGGAATAAAAAAGGCGACAAGGTCTTAAACGACCAATTAAAACTGACAGGGTCGTGGCCGTGCGATAAAGAACCGAGCCTTAGGCAAGGTCCTTTATTGCATGGCCACGACCCTGCAAGGTTTTAAACGCCTGCTGAATGTTTCTAATCTAATCTCATTGGTTAGAAGAAGCTCATGTTGCATAGTTAATTCACTACAGTTGCATTTACTTGCATGATATGCATAATTTAGCTATTTAAAATAACTACATGTAATGTATATCACAATGGGGGATGTGAGATTGATCCAGTTGATTGGATAATACTGGTCAGGGCAAATAATAACATGCTAATTGATCTGCTCACTGTATTTCTGTAACATTGATTTAGATTAAAGGAGAACAACTTGAGTTAAGTCAAATAGACCACAGCTAGACTTGCAGCTTTAATAAATAAACCAGGGTTATAACAAACTGTATTTTCACTGAGACAGAGGTTTTGCCTTGAATGCTCAAAAACAAATCTGCGTAAAAATTGGTATATGTGCAAATTATACACTCTGCAGTACAGCAATGAACATGATGAAAAAGTGAAAACACCAGTGACACTTGTAACTCAGTCCTATAGAGTACACCAAATCCAAAATATTATACAAGAATAAACTTTGTTAAGTGTAATTCATATTTTAACAGAGCTGCCAACTCTCCGTGGTTGTGTAAAAATGTCCCTGAAAACTATCAAATTTTGTCCATGTTCTGATTAACACATTGAACATCTCCCTGATTATGGAAACTGTTTCCCTATTAAGTTGAATGAAATACTAAATATCTCCCTGATTGTTGTACAAAATATCCCTGATTGCAAGATGCAAATGTTGGTAGCTCTGATTTTAACAAGGTTTAACAATTATAAACACTAAGCAAAACATTCTAATGTCTTTTTTCTCAGACTGACAAAGTAGTAATGGGATTTCTGGCCCTTGGAATCAAGAAAGGAGACAGAGTTGGTATGTGGGGACCATCCACACTAGAATGGGTTCTGACACAGTTTGCATTGTCTCGTATCGGAGCAATTATGGTCAACCTTAACCCAGTTGCTAGAACTCCTGAATTGGAATACTTTCTACAAAAGGTTAGGAACTAAAATTTGAACATTTTGGAGGAAAAACCATGAATCACAAAAAGAAGAAACACATTTTTAAAAAAATGTGCTTTTCAATGATGTTCGATTGTCTCAAGTGATGTAACTGATTTCACAATTTCTGTCATGAATTTTTGTTTAAATGGAATTCCTTTTCTTAGAAATTTACTTACTGTATTAATTATTTGTTTAGTCTGGTTGCAAAGCAATTGTCTGTGATAAGAGTTTCCGAACCTTGGACTACTATGCAATGCTGGAAGAGATTTGTCCTGAGCTGGCAAGTGATAAACGGGGTCAGCTCAAAAGTGCCAGGTAAAGTAAATTACATGCTCTTTTGTTTATGTGTATATCTTGCAGCCCTATGGCCCGAGGCCAGTGATTCTAGCATTGGGCCAGTAAAGTCTGGGGTCTTGTATTTTTAAATTTAATAATAACACATCACTGTAGTATCTAAAAAAAGAAACAGTAAAACAAAAACAAAAACAGATTTTCAAATGGTAACTTTTAATTCTGTCTGATAATTATCTTTCATATCTGTTGAATATCAAAGTACTCTTACCCAAATGAGATCAATCTTCTATGAGCTTATTTAATTAAAAACAGTTTATTTGTTAAACTGTGAAAAAAAAATTCTCATTTTGATTCAGCAGAGGTCTTGTAAAAACAATTCTGGTCTAGAAAACATTTTGAGCTGCTAGCCCTACAGTTTTGTGGATTTTACCCCCAAATTTTAGCTCTGGGCCCATGATATGATAATGGGGGCGGGGGGGGGGGAGGGGGGCTAGTGGGGGCCAGTAAAAGAATTCAAATCGATGGTTTCTTATTCACCAGTAAAGAGCTCATGGTGTCAAAATAACTGTAATATTGTACTTCCTCACAAATTAAGCAAAAATTGTAATGACTGCAGGCGACTGATGAACCACAACATATATGAACTCCTCCACGAAATGAGACAAGTTGTAAGCAAAAGGAAAACTCAATTCAAAAAAATATTATTTAAACAGTTTGTCTTAGTTTGCAGAGAGGGCCTAGGGTGGTCTTCTATTTGCAGAGAGGGCCTAGGGTGGTCTTTTATTTGCAGAGAGGGCTTAGGGTGGTCTTCTATTTGCAGAGAGGGCCTAGGGTGGTCTTCTATTTGCAGAGAGGGCCTAGGGTGGTCTTCTATTTGCAGAGAGGGCTTAGGGTGGTCTTCTATTTGCAGAGAGGGCCTAGGGTGGTCTTCTATTTGCAGAGAGGGCCTAGGGTGGTCTTCTATTTGCAGAGAGGGCTTAGGGTGGTCTTCTATTTGCAGAGAGGGCTTAGGGTGGTCTTCTATTTGCAGAGAGGGCCTAGGGTGGTCTTCTATTTGCAGAGAGGGCCTAGGGTGGTCTTCTATTTGCAGAGAGGGCCTAGGGTGGTCTTCTATTTGCAGAGAGGACCTAGGGTGGTCTTCTATTTGCAGAGAGGGCCTAGGGTGGTCTTCTATTTGCAGAGAGGGCTTAGGGTGGTCTTCTATTTGCAGAGAGGGCCTAGGGTGGTCTTCTATTTGCAGAGAGGGCCTAGGGTGGTCTTCTATTTGCAGAGAGGGCCTAGGGTGGTCTTCTATTTGCAGAGAGGACCTAGGGTGGTCATCTATTTGCAGAGAGGGCCTATAGGGTGGTCTTCTATTTGCAGAGAGGGCCTAGGGTGGTCTTCTATTTGCAGAGAGGGCCTAGGGTGGTCTTCTATTTGCAGAGAGGGCTTAGGGTGGTCTTCTATTTGCAGAGAGGGCTTAGGGTGGTCTTCTATTTGCAGAGAGGGCCTAGGGTGGTCTTCTATTTGCAGAGAGGGCCTAGGGTGGTCTTCTATTTGCAGAGAGGGCCTAGGGTGGTCTTCTATTTGCAGAGAGGACCTAGGGTGGTCATCTATTTGCAGAGAGGGCTTAGGGTGGTCTTCTATTTGCAGAGAGGGCCTAGGGTGGTCTTCTATTTGCAGAGAGGGCCTAGGGTGGTCTTCTATTTGCAGAGAGGGCCTAGGGTGGTCTTCTATTTGCAGAGAGGGCTTAGGGTGGTCTTCTATTTGCAGAGAGGGCCTAGGGTGGTCTTCTATTTGCAGAGAGGGCCTAGGGTGGTCTTCTATTTGCAGAGAGGGCTTAGGGTGGTCTTCTATTTGCAGAGAGGGCTTAGGGTGGTCTTCTATTTGCAGAGAGGGCCTAGGGTGGTCTTCTATTTGCAGAGAGGGCCTAGGGTGGTCTTCTATTTGCAGAGAGGGCCTAGGGTGGTCTTCTATTTGCAGAGAGGACCTAGGGTGGTCTTCTATTTGCAGAGAGGGCCTAGGGTGGTCTTCTATTTGCAGAGAGGGCTTAGGGTGGTCTTCTATTTGCAGAGAGGGCCTAGGGTGGTCTTCTATTTGCAGAGAGGGCCTAGGGTGGTCTTCTATTTGCAGAGAGGGCCTAGGGTGGTCTTCTATTTGCAGAGAGGGACCTAGGGTGGTCATCTATTTGCAGAGAGGGCCTATAGGGTGGTCTTCTATTTGCAGAGAGGGCCTAGGGTGGTCTTCTATTTGCAGAGAGGGCCTAGGGTGGTCTTCTATTTGCAGAGAGGGCTTAGGGTGGTCTTCTATTTGCAGAGAGGGCTTAGGGTGGTCTTCTATTTGCAGAGAGGGCCTAGGGTGGTCTTCTATTTGCAGAGAGGGCCTAGGGTGGTCTTCTATTTGCAGAGAGGGCCTAGGGTGGTCTTCTATTTGCAGAGAGGACCTAGGGTGGTCATCTATTTGCAGAGAGGGCCTATAGGGTGGTCTTCTATTTGCAGAGAGGGCCTAGGGTGGTCTTCTATTTGCAGAGAGGGCCTAGGGTGGTCTTCTATTTGCAGAGAGGGCCTAGGGTGGTCTTCTATTTGCAGAGAGGGTCTAGGGTGGTCTTCTATTTGCAGAGAGGACCTAGGGTGGTCTTCTATCTGCAGAGAGGGCTTAGGGTGGTCTTCTATTTGCAGAGAGGGCTTAGGGTGGTCTTCTATTTGCAGAGAGGGCCTATTGGGTGGTCTTCTATTTGCAGAGAGGGCCTAGGGTGGTCTTCTATTTGCAGAGAGGGCTTAGGGTGGTCTTCTATTTGCAGAGAGGGCTTAGGGTGGTCTTCTATTTGCAGAGAGGGCCTATTGGGTGGTCTTCTATTTGCAGAGAGGGCCTAGGGTGGTCTTCTATTTGCAGAGAGGACCTAGGGTGGTCTTCTATCTGCAGAGAGGGCTTAGGGTGGTCTTCTATTTGCAGAGAGGGCTTAGGGTGGTCTTCTATTTGCAGAGAGGGCCTAGGGTGGTCTTCTATTTGCAGAGAGGACCTAGGGTGGTCTTCTATTTGCAGAGAGGGCCTAGGGTGGTCTTCTATTTGCAGAGAGGGCCTATTGGGTGGTCTTCTATTTGCAGAGAGGGCCTAGGGTGGTCTTCTATTTGCAGAGAGGGCCTAGGGTGGTCTTCTATTTGCAGAGAGGGCCTAGGGTGGTCTTCTATTTGCAGAGAGGGCCTAGGGTGGTCTTCTATTTGCAGAGAGGGCCTAGGGTGGTCTTCTATTTGCAGAGAGGGCCTAGGGTGGTCTTCTATTTGCAGAGAGGACCTAGGGTGGTCTTCAATTTGCAGAGAGGGCCTATTGGGTGGTCTTCTATTTGCAGAGAGGGCCTATTGGGTGGTCTTCTATTTGCAGAGAGGACCTAGGGTGGCCTTCTATTTGCAGAGAGGACCTAGGGTGGTCTTCTATCTGCAGAGAGGGCTTAGGGTGGTCTTCTATTTGCAGAGAGGACCTAGGGTGGTCTTCTATCTGCAGAGAGGGCTTAGGGTGGTCTTCTATTTGCAGAGAGGACCTAGGGTGGTCTTCAATTTGCAGAGAGGGCCTATTGGGTGGTCTTCTATTTGCAGAGAGGACCTAGGGTGGTCTTCTATTTGCAGAGAGGGCCTATGGTGGTCATCTATTTGCAGAGAGGGCCTAGGGTGGTCTTCTATTTGCAGGGAGGGCCTAGGGTGGTCTTCTATTTGCAGAGAGGGCCTATAGGGTGGTCTTCTATTTGCAGAGAGGACCTAGGGTGGTCTTCTATTTGCAGAGAGGGCCTAGGGTGGTCTTCTATTTGCAGAGGGCCTAGGGTGGTCTTCAATTTGCAGAGAGGGCCTAGGGTGGTCTTCTATTTGCAGAGAGGACCTAGGGTGGTCTTCTATTTGCAGAGAGGGCTTAGGGTGGTCTTCTATTTGCAGAGAGGGCTTAGGGTGGTCTTCTATTTGCAGAGAGGGCCTATAGGGTGGTCTTCTATTTGCAGAGAGGGTCTAGGGTGGTCTTCTATTTGCAGAGAGGGCCTAGGGTGGTCTTCTATTTGCAGAGAGGGCCTAGGGTGGTCTTCTATTTGCAGAGAGGACCTAGGGTGGTCTTCTATTTGCAGAGAGGGCCTAGGGTGGTCTTCTATTTGCAGAGAGGGTCTAGGGTGGTCTTCTATTTGCAGAGAGGGCCTAGGGTGGTCTTCTATTTGCAGAGAGGGCCTAGGGTGGTCTTCTATTTGCAGAGAGGGCCTAGGGTGGTCTTCTATTTGCAGAGAGGGCCTAGGGTGGTCTTCTATTTGCAGAGAGGACCTAGGGTGGTCTTCTATTTGCAGAGAGGGCCTAGGGTGGTCTTCTATTTGCAGGGAGGGCCTAGGGTGGTCTTCTATTTGCAGAGAGGACCTAGGGTGGTCTTCTATTTGCAGAGAGGGCCTAGGGTGGTCTTCTATTTGCAGAGAGGGCTTAGGGTGGTCTTCTATTTGCAGAGGGCCTAGGGTGGTCTTCAATTTGCAGGGAGGGCCTAGGGTGGTCTTCTATTTGCAGAGAGGACCTAGGGTGGTCTTCTATTTGCAGAGAGGGCCTAGGGTGGTCTTTTATTTGCAGAGAGGGCTTAGGGTGGTCTTCTATTTGCAGAGAGGGCCTATAGGGTGGTCTTCTATTTGCAGAGAGGACCTAGGGTGGTCTTCTATTTGCAGAGAGGGCCTAGGGTGGTCTTCTATTTGCAGAGAGGGTCTAGGGTGGTCTTCTATTTGCAGAGAGGGCCTAGGGTGGTCTTCTATTTGCAGAGAGGGCCTAGGGTGGTCTTCTATTTGCAGAGAGGACCTAGGGTGGTCTTCTATTTGCAGAGAGGGCCTAGGGTGGTCTTCTATTTGCAGAGAGGGTCTAGGGTGGTCTTCTATTTGCAGAGAGGGCCTAGGGTGGTCTTCTATTTGCAGAGAGGGCCTAGGGTGGTCTTCTATTTGCAGAGAGGGTCTAGGGTGGTCTTCTATTTGCAGAGAGGACCTAGGGTGGTCTTCTATTTGCAGAGAGGGTCTAGGGTGGTCTTCTATTTGCAGAGAGGGCCTAGGGTGGTCTTCTATTTGCAGAGAGGGCTTAGGATGGTCTTCTATTTGCAGAGAGGGTCTAGGGTGGTCTTCTATTTGCAGAGAGGGCTTAGGGTGGTCTTCTATTTGCAGAGAGGGTCTAGGGTGGTCTTCTATTTGCAGAGAGGGCTTAGGGTGGTCTTCTATTTGCAGAGAGGGCCTAGGGTGGTCTTCTATTTGCAGAGAGGGCTTAGGGTGGTCTTCTATTTGCAGAGAGGGCCTAGGGTGGTCTTCTATTTGCAGAGAGGGCCTAGGGTGGTCTTCTATTTGCAGAGAGGGCTTAGGATGGTCTTCTATTTGCAGAGAGGACCTAGGGTGGTCTTCTATTTGCAGAGAGGGCTTAGGGTGGTCTTCTATTTGCAGAGAGGGCCTAGGGTGGTCTTCTATCTTATAAGTGGATTATGATTTATGATATCAATCAAGTTACATAACCTGTATGTATTAATTTATTAGATAGTTCCAGTGCATTAGATGAGAACACAATTGATGCCAACTCATCTCTAAGCTTTAATGCAAAGAAACTCTTACAACACACAATGTAAGAAAAGACTGGTATTACTTTGTTCGCATATGCTTGATCAGTACTGAAGGTTGTGTAACAAGGAGAGAATTTCAACCCAAGGTCACTTGGTATTACACTCAACCATGACTAGTATAATGATAAAGTTCAGTTATGTATTGTTTATACCATCAGCTTTTTAAATAAACAAATCTCCAAATCGCATTATCCCAACGCTCTAGATCTGTACATGACAAGAATGGAAGGTTTGGCTGCCTAGTACGAATACAGCAACACTGGCAAATGTTGTTGAGAATTTGATGTTGGAGAACCAAAATTCTGACACTTAAACAGGAAAGATTTTCTTTTCTATCCAGGCTCCCTGATCTGAGAACGGTCATCTTCAGAGGTGAAGATAGTCTTCCAGGAACTTACAACTTTCCTGATCTCCTGAATATGGGAGGCAGCACTGAAAAAAAATGCCTGGAAGAATACAAACGTACCATTCAGTTTGATGAACCCATCAATATACAGTTTACATCTGTGAGTGGAATTATAGGGGGGCACAGAGTTCTCACAATCTACCCTTATTCTTAGACTAATTGACACAGGGAACAGGATTATTATGTTTCGTGACATAATGCCACAGCTTAAATTTATTCTTGATATTCAGCCAGAAACAATTTTTTACCGGATACCAATACTTTGTATTCAGGGCAATCCGGCAAATAACTTTAAGAAAATTAAGTGGGGCACACCAGACCCCCTGGGCACACCAGACCCAGCCACAAATTGGGCACACCAGACCCATTTGAAAGTTGGGCACACCAGACCCATTTGAAAGTTGGGCACACCAGACCCATTTGAAAGTTGGGCACACCAGACCCATTTGAAAGTTGGGCACACCAGACCCATTCAAACACACAAGTAGAAACGTGACTAAATGTCAAACTACATGAAATTGCTGAGCAAACCAAACCCAGCCATTTGAGGCCATGTAGGCCTAGTTACACAAGAATTAACTGCACACGTAAACGTGTGTATAAAGACTTTGGGAAAACATGCCAACAAAATATTGAATGAAGAAATTCTTTCAATATCAATTCAAAAAGCCTGTAATGATAAAGCACAATAATATAATTGTTTACACAATAAAGGCCCACCGCTTATACATACGGTCGGAATGACCCCTGGTAAACATCACAGGGCGCCAAAGCCTCTTAAATGTAAACTTAGTTGCCTGACAAGTACATTATTTAATACCTAAAAGTAAAATTAGGTTAAATTACCTAACCAAAATGACTTTTATGATACAACCATCAAAATGTCTGACAAAATTCCCGCCCAAAAAATGCCCACATTAGGAGGAGTTGGGGATGGAGGTGGGTGATTAACAAAAAATGATGGAGCTCACATAGATGTGACCTCCATGAATAGCTGTGACAAAGTGAGGACCATTTTCTTACCAAAAACAGAAAAAACATAGGATAAGATGCTGATTGGATACAAGTTGAAACCTCCCTCCTATTGGCTATTAAAAGAGCCAATCAGAACAAACTACCCCTGAGCCCTGATTGGTCAAAATACCAGGATCTGATTGGTCAACAGAACTTGATCTTGGATCCCTGTTTTGTCACAAAATTGTCCATGGGATTTCATGTGTTAAATGTTTCCCATAAGACTATGCATAGCACCAATGTAGGTCAACATACCAGCATCTGATTGGTTGACAGCTCTTGAGCTTGGATCCTTGTTTTGTCACAAAAATGTCAATGGGATTTTATGTGTTAATGTTCTCCATAAGAACTGTGCATAGCATCATCTGATAAACAGGATCCTGTTTGCCACAAGTATAGTGTTACAGTTTTCTGAAGTAGGCAATGGAAACTACAGTGTTAATGTTTCTGCACCTAGAGCAACTGTAGTGTGTTAATGCACAAAATACAGGTACATGTATAGTGTGTAACAACAACCTAGACAATGCATACCAACTAGGTAAGAAGGAACATCATATAACAACCACTGAAGCTAAGAATAAGGCATTTGATCACTGAATGATAAAATGTGTTATTCTTAGACTAATTGACACAGGAGACAGGATTATTATGTTTCGTGACATAATGCCACAGCTTAAATTTATTCTTGATATTCAGCCAGAAACAATTTTTTACCGGATACCAATACTTTGTATTCAGGGCAATCCGGCAAATAACTTTAAGAAAATTAAGTGGGGCACACCAGACCCCCTGGGCACACCAGACCCAGCCACAAATTGGGCACACCAGACCCATTTGAAAGTTGGGCACACCAGACCCATTTGAAAGTTGGGCACACCAGACCCATTTGAAAGTTGGGCACACCAGACCCATTTGAAAGTTGGGCACACCAGACCCATTCAAACACACAAGTAGAAACGTGACTAAATGTCAAACTACATGAAATTGCTGAGCAAACCAAACCCAGCCATTTGAGGCCATGTAGGCCTAGTTACACAAGAATTAACTGCACACGTAAACGTGTGTATAAAGACTTTGGGAAAACATGCCAACAAAATATTGAATGAAGAAATTCTTTCAATATCAATTCAAAAAGCCTGTAATGATAAAGCACAATAATACAATTGTTTACACAATAAAGGCCCACCGCTTATACATACGGTCGGAATGACCCCTGGTAAACATCACAGGGCGTCAAAGCCTGGTAAATGTAAACTTAGTTGCCTGACAAGTACATTATTTAATACCTAAAAGTAAAATTAGGTTAAATTACCTAACCAAAATGACTTTTATGATACAACCATCAAAATTTTTGTATACAGTGTTTGGTGTCTTTTTGATAAGCAGATTGGAAACAACTGATGGAATAGTTATCTCCAAATTATTTATAAATCAATTATCCAATGCTTGATCGATGGAGAAAATAAAAAGAGTAAGTTTGTCAAATACAAGATCTGCAAAGAGTTACAAAAACACCATTATGACCAGATAAATACAGAGTACTCTGTATTTATCTGGTCATAATGGTTTTTGTAACAAAAAGTGTCCCCATGATTGTAACCATGCGTGGCTTTGGTTGTTTTGGTTAAATTAAAAAACTTTAAAAAGTAAGTAATGATTTTCTGAAAAGTGATTGTATTTTTAAAATAATTTTGCTCCAGTTAAAGATCATTGATGATGAAACTGGCAATATTGTACCCCGTAATACTTCTGGAGAGTTATGCAGTCGAGGGTATACCACAATGATTGGTTATTGGCAAGATGAGATGAAGACAAAAGAGGCTATTGATGAGGGGAGATGGTTCCATACAGGGTAAGCAGCTACCTGTCTGTTAGTTATCAAGAGATTGTTCAGGCTCAGTGCAAGGTGTACAGAGCCGTTGTACTATCCTGCCTCCTGTACAGCTCAGAGTCCTTCACAGTCTACTGTAGACACATTCACTGCCTGTCCTTCCTATGGCACCTGCCAACCATACTTGGTGGTCTGACCATGTGACAAAACAACAAGGTCCTACAGCTGGCTGGATTACCTAGTCTTAGACTTAGAAAGTTGTGATGTATGGGGAGCTATCAAATGGAAAACGCAATGTTGGGCGACCAATTAAGACTCCGCTACTCTGACTGTGCAAACAGACACCTCAAGGCTGCTGGTATTAATGCCCACAGCAATGGGAAAGTATAGCTAAGGATAGGACAGCCTGGCGAGCTGCTGTGCAAGCTGGAACTGCTGAAGCTGAAGTGGCAAGAGCAGCAGTTGTAGATGCTAAACGTCGTCGCCGTCATGAGTGTGCCCTTCCACCCACTCTCTACCATCTGCTGCCTGCATACTACCGGCCTTGGAATGTCGGCATTATGGCAGATGTGTGACGTCACGAATCAGACTTTTTTCCTACTCCGGTCACCTGACTCAATAAACTTGACTGCGATGTCATCTTTCTCATTAGCAAGCTGACAGCCTATCATGTATTCACATAATACACCTGTTCTTACACCAATTGTCCAATGCCCTACTTCAGTTTGTTTAATTGATGACAGTTTTTACTCCAAACACTTGTTTGAAACTTTTTCAATTTACAGAATCTGACTAAAGCAAGCCTTCATGTGAGAAGTTTCGCATTACTAGAATTGACATGAATGTAACTACATGTATATAAGGAGAGTGTTTATCTATTATCATTATACCTTCTTTAGTGATCTGGCTGTAATGGATGATGAAGGCTACGTCTCCATCGTTGGGCGTAAGAAAGATATGATCATCCGAGGAGGAGAAAATATCTATCCTGTGGAGCTGGAGAACTTCTTGTATAAACATCCAAAGATTGAAGGTGTTCAGGTAGAGTTATGTATTTGATTGTTTGTTTGATTCATGCTGTATACAGTTTTTGGCTCCTCCCTGTTTACAGTAAAGGGGGGGGGTAAACATGTTATTTGATACAGTAACCTGTTGCTGGCAATTGATTGAAGCAGAACAAAATTGCACACTTATTAAGGTAAAGAAGCAACACTAAACAATGTTTAATGCTTGTTTAAATAGGTAATTGGAGTTCCAGATGAGCGTCTTGGTGTGATTGTTTGTGCTTGGGTCAAATTAAAGGAAGGACAAACTGCAACTGAAGAAGAGATAAAGGAATTCTGTAAAGGGGTGGTGAGTTTAACAGTAGTTTTTTCAATTCAGTTTTCACTATGGTAGAACAAAGACATTTATGCTACATCTATAATATATGAACCACTGAACTCAAAAATGCTATCTCCGACACAGCTTGGGTTCTTGGACAGATGGGTCTTACAGATCAATAATCAACAAAATTCTGCAGATAGATGAGTCTACCTTTATCAGCAAAGATAAAGTCTGAATGTTTATTATTGTTTCTTCTTATTGAAGGACTGTTAGTTAAGAGAAAGCTAAATCTACTTTTCTATTGTTTGTGTTTGTTTACAGATGGCTCATTTTAAGGTTCCAAAGATAATTCATTTTGTGAAGACATTCCCTATGACTGTAAATGGAAAGGTGCAGAAGTTTCAGATGCTACAGGAGATGCAAAATATCTTGAAAGTCAAAAAGTAACAACAATGTAAATTCGAGAAACCAATTCTGAACTTTAAGAAATTCAAATTTATTGCTGACAAGTTTATTTTGGCTTTTAGTTTGATTAATGGGTTGTTCAGTAGTAGTACCCAGGCCCAATACTTCACAACTGCCACCATGCCCGTTTTATTGCCTTGGTGTCTCTTCAAATGTTCCAGTACCCAGGCCCGATACTTCACAACTGCCACCATGCCCCTGTTTTATTGCCTTGGTGCCCCTTCAAATGTTCCAGTACCCAGGCCTGATACTTCATAATTGCCACCATGTCCCTGTTTTATTGCCTTGGTGCCTCTTCAAATGTTCCAGTACCCAGGCCCGATACTTCATAATTGCCACCATGTCCCTGTTTTATTGCCTTGGTGCCTCTTCAAATGTTCCAATACGGCCCTATACTTCATAATTGCCACCATGCCCCTGTTTTATAGGCCATTATCATGCTGCCACCATCTTGGTCATGTTCCTTGTATCCAATAACAGCTCTGAATAATAACATTCAGTGTACAAAAGGGGACCAGACTATTTCTCCTTCCGGCCTCGGTTTGGTTACATTGATTTGAATGGGAGAAAATTCAAGATGGCTGCACCATGATAAAGGTCTATTGCCTTGGTGCCCCTTCAAAAGTTCCAGTCACAATTTAAATTTCCTTCATTGAGGTTCCCCTTGGCCTCACAACACTAAAGTATTTGGATAGTTACTATTTGTTAGAAGCTAATCTGATGTGAGTGTAAAAACAAATGCTTTGTCTGCGTTTCAATGGAAAAATAGTTTTACAAAATTGAAATAATCACTGTAAAGCTTATAAAATGTAACATTTTGCTCTGGTAATTTTTAATCTAAAAAGTCCAGATTTCAAAGGGGGGAGCATGGATATCAATTGGGGTGGGGGTGGGCACATGTTCAATTATGCAAGGGGAAATATCTGACATTGTTGGAGTTGAACATTAATGGCATTGTTATCAAACATGTCAGGTACGGTTTGGCTAAGCCATTAGTCAAAATATTGAATCAATCTTTAACTTTGGGTGTTTTCCCAAAAAAGAAAAAGATAAAAAATCATTGTTCAAATTACTTTGTGCTTCACAAAGGAAGCAACAAACACAATTTGGGGAATTTCAAACCCATTACTGTTCTTAAAACCTCAAAGTTAATGTAGAAGTTAATACAATTACAAAAATGGCTTATTTCATTGATAAATATATAACTTACTTTCTGACTCGCAATTCAGATTCAGGAAAAATCGCTCAACCGAATTATTTGTCCTTCGTTGTGAATAAATTGTTAAAGGTTTTTGAGAACAAGAACTTCTCCAATGGCATGTTTTTGTACCTTTTCAAGGCTTTTGACACAACAAATCATGACATTTTACTTATAAAGATTAAACACTATGGAATTTGTGGAAAAGCCCTAGACTGGTTCAGAAGTTATTTATCAAACAGAAAATAATTTGTAGTGTATAAGTCTGCTTGTTCATCAGCCTATAACATGTTTAAAACCAAACTTCAGTAAACAAATTTAAATGGTCTAGTCCAACGTGGTGTCGCATTCTGGAATGCTCTCGATGACAACTCAATTAAAAAACTTGCAGTCTCCCAATATTCACCCCGAATGAACACTTACTCAATGCATATTCATAATGCTCCTTAAATTCAAGTTGCTTAGTATTGTTCATGTATTGTTGTTTCATTGTCTTGTCTCTTGTTTGTTTGTTTCTTGTTTGTCAGTAGGTTAGGGTACAAAAGCTGTGCTTCACCCAAACCTAAATGTTGTCCATTGATTGATCATTGTCATAACTGCAATTATCATCAAAACCTATCATTTGAATTCCAGTTATTTTATTTTGGTATGCCACAGTAATTGATGTATTATTGACCCATAAGGACAGCATTGAAATAAATTTGAATGAAAATGGACAAAATAAAATGATTTTAGAATCTATGTCATACAACTTTGCCATGTGGAGAAACTTAACCAAACCAGAAACTTTTCATTTTTTGGGGACATCTTAATTTCAAGAAATCTGCTTAGCCCTTTATTTATAGAGAGAAATAAAATACAATATCAACATTTACAATTTCGACAATAATTTTGAATTTTTATGAAAAAAGTGTATACAGGGCCTATATATATATATATAAGGTTTTTGAATCATAAAATTAATGAAGACGTTGTTTAAGCAGATCATTAAAAAAGTTGCAAATTTTGTATGGCAATAAAACCAATGATTTTAGCAGGACCTTCGTAGGTAGGCGTATGAATGAATACAAAAACAAGTCCAACACTACATTTGACATTAGTAAGCTTTGAAACCCAGTAAGCACAGCTATAGATAGGCATACAAAAAGTCGCAAAAGCAGTACAGGGCGGAAGTCGCGCAAAAATACTTAAATAATCCTGAATTTACCACAATTTGGTCCAGTACAACGATAGAGCAAGTTCCTTGCTCTATGGATGGTACAACTAATAAGGTTTCATCTTTTTGGAGTACTGCGTGGCACTAGTCCGGCTCGCTCACTCTCGGTCACCACCAGGCAGATCAATAACGTACGTGAATAAATGATACTCTATTATCTATAAAAATTGGGCCGATAAGTAGCTCAAAAATACCTCGTTATTAGGGGCTATATATTTTTTCCTCCATGATGTAATTCATTGACAAAATTATTAAATTTGTGAAATAAACAATCAATTTGACCAATTTTTAACTTTAGTGCCTTGCCCATTCAGCACGTTAACACTTGTCACGTGGCACAAAAACAAAAACAAAACGTAAAGCTCATGTCATTAATTGTCAGTTTTAATTCTGAGCAGACGACCGCGGGACTAAAAACTGGTTCCTCTAAAGGAATGTATTTCCGTGAGCTGAGACGGGAACCAGTCAAAATAGGTTCTATCTATTCAAGTTCATGGGTTCGCCGAAAGAATTTGGGGGAATTTTTTCTCTGAACGAATTTTGACAAATGCGTTATTGATGAGAAATTATTTGGTATGAGTTGGTCGTTATGATTAAAAAAGAATAACGAAATGACCTACTGAGAAGAAATACAGTTCAGCTGAAACACAATGCTAATTGTTTATTCCTGCAAAATCTCGACTTGAACAACATTAGAAATGTACTATAAAGCGCAAGGGCTCATTTGACTTCTGCACTGATGTAGAAATACAATTACGTAATTGGTCGATTGTTTGGGTAGGAATTAACCTAAACCCCACTCGTCCATTTGGCATTCTCCGTGAGAGCAAAGAGGTTGACTGAGCTGGGACAGATTGGAGAAAGGAGCACGTGTTGTATTCCATGCTGGATTTCGAGAAGCAACGTGCAACCTGACTGACTGACATGCTTGCGGTAAGAGAACCAATTTTGTGAAACTTTAACAACAAAAATGACCCGAGTGTCGAAAAAACAATTCCAATTCTCGACTATAATTCAGACTTGTTTTGACGATGGGCATTTATGCATTACCTATGCAAGTAACGTTAAATAATAACTGTTAAAGTATTTTAAAAAGACAAATAAACACCCAATATTAATAAGATTTTACTGAAAATAACTGGTTAACCAACTTGAACTAAACGCCACAAAAAACACCAACACCTTGATAAACAAACAAACAAACAAACAAACAACACCCCCACAAACATACACGTCTTTTGGCTGTGCTGCTTCTCGTACATGTAATATTTATAAACATTGAACGTGGTCGACGGTATGATAAACTAAGATATTTGTATAATAATGACAACACATGAACAATTACGAACTCTGCCACCCCCGGCCCCCCACCCCCACAACAACAACAACGTTATATATGGGAAGACGAGTTTCCTCAAGGCACAACGGGACTGTTTTTTATGTTCGTCTCTATTCATACATTTTAGTAATTTAACCATGGAGGAAGGAGTATTTCCTTCCTCCATGATATGATGACTACTCGCTTGTAACTGTTTTTGTAATTCCGCTGCTGGCGGTGATAAAGCAAATTGTTGTACAGATATAAGTAGCTGTTGTGTGCTCCGCACAAATTGTGATTACAAAATACTCGATGAATAACACATCATTGGGGTATCTCTTTTCCACAATGAAACACAACAACCGAACCTGAAGATTTCATGATTCAGTTGTGCGTTTTTGCACGGAGTCTAATATCTCCATAAGCCATTTTGAGATATGGCGGACACATTACTAATACTATAACACTGTTTGGTTTGGGTAAATTTGTCTGTATACACCCAAATCCTACCATGCCTACAGTGCACTCCTAATGTAATACTATTACTAGTGTCCACCATATCTCAAAAAAAGGCTAATTGTTTTTGTGAAAACAACGAAAATAGTTCCGTCCTTAATTTTCCAGTACGCAATATTTGTAAAAACAACTGATGTCACG
The DNA here is from genome assembly GCA_021014325.1 of Plazaster borealis. Lineage (NCBI taxonomy): Eukaryota > Metazoa > Echinodermata > Asteroidea > Forcipulatida > Labidiasteridae > Plazaster > Plazaster borealis. The sequence continues at coordinate 367,284 of CM037457.1, read as the reverse complement.
TCATCTTATTGAGAGGAATGCAATGCAGCCGAACCTCTCTCTCCTAGTACTAACTTATTGACGCAAGTCACACGTTGTTTACAAAATAAGTTGTTGCGTGACCCCGATGTGACCTGTACACGTGTGTAAAGAATAGACCATAGAGGGCGCTGTGACTTGTGTTATTTTTTAGGCCTACACACCTGCATAAAATAAAATAATACGATTAGCAAGTTGCGATCAACGATCCCAGCCGCCGCGCGGACCGTGGGTGGGGGAGAGTCCATAGGGCAATCTATGCAATTTATACCACTGCACAGTCTACGGTCCTAGCACTTCTCATCCACACTACCTGGCACTGCTAATCTGTATAACTGAACGCAGAGAAGCAATGGGAATGATCACAAATCAATACCACTGCTAGTGCTAGGTCGAAGTTTGAATAAAGTTTATTTCACTTTCGAAACGGGAATACTACTTTTTTAGAATAGAAAATGGCAAGTCGCATGCTTCGTTCAGTTTTGAGGCCCGATATCTTGGGCCGAAGTCTCAATCGTTTAGAAAATGACGTCCATCGATGTATTGGATCGCACCATCTGACTCTGAGGCCTGCATTATTGACAACGTTGAGTCGGCACTTCTCATGCAACAGGTGAGACAATGTGAGATCATGGGAGGTAGAATTAGATGTAGTTTACCATTTACGTCCTCCGTAGTGAGATTCAATACACTGTATGATTATAATGGATTCGATGTAATTAGACCAAAGACTAAGTAGTCTGTTCCTTGCTCTATGATTACTATCTAGACATACTTTAGTTACTGCAAATGTTCTAGTCTAACGCCAAAACGGGGTTTCCATTACATATATTAATTGTTTGGATTCTCAAGCAAACATGAATAAATGGGACGACAGTGAGTTTCACAATTGGTTCGTTCATGGTCATTGGAGGTAATGGTTCGTTGTAATATGTATGAATTTTATGATAAAAAAGTAATGTTAATAAAGTAAATGCAGGACGCCTCTCATCCACTATTTATACTATACAATAGTAGGCCAACAGTTGTTTCACATTCATTAGGTCAGGCATTCCACTTCACTCTGTCGCACCATCACCACCATACAATCATTTGTACCACTGGCTATTCATAATGACAATGCTGGTGGGATAAAATCCGGGGTTGTTATTAAGCACTCTTGTATCGTACCATTGTTTTGTGGTCCTTTGTAATTTATTGTAACCGGTCTCTTGTCGCATTGTAATTGTAGCCTATTTTTAATTCCTTGTATCTTAGAATTTCTTAAACATTTCATAATGTATGTATTTTGATATACATCGTCCAGTGGATGTCAAATTTCCATGTTTTTAACGTGGACAATAAAATATCTATTCTATTCTGGTTCTAATTAGCTATAAAAATAGGTAGAGTATATTTTGCTAGTACTGACGATTAAGTTTGGTAATTACTCATAAAATTAATGGCAATAAAAAGTTAAATGGTAAGATTAAGAAGCAGCTTCAAAGCATTTTGAAGTAATGTGGTTATGAAAAAAGATATAAGTTTTTATCAAAAAAATAATGAATCTGAGAAGCGTTTCTGTCAATGTTTCTCAGATTGTGTATTCCAATTGCATATTATTCTTCCTGCGTGGACATAACCGCTCCAAATTTTCAGCTATATCTCAAAAACGCTAACACCTTCTGAAATGAAATTTTCACAGGTTAGCTTTATGGGAACAGTGGGTTCCAATTACCATACGTACTCAATCCCTTTAAGCCAGCAGTTCATATAGCACCCTCTATAATAAGATATTAAATTGCAGAATATTTGTCCACTTTCTGGTTGCCAGTCGAGAGGAAAACACTTTGCAAATTGACACTTTCTGCGTTTAATACCTTGTTTCTTGGACAATGGGGAACCACACTAACACTTGTCACAGTAAAATTTCCAAGTCCTCAAAACTGTCACTGCGCATGTTCAGTGCCATTCTGGCATTACATCGTTTAGAAAGCCGGTAATGGTGACAGTATTATTAGAGAGGCATGGAGGTAGTTGTAACTATTACATAATGACTACAAAGTACAAGTCCATAAAGTCTTGGTAGTATGTTGAAACATGCTGATCGGTATCATTCATATTTACTAATGTTATTTTTGTCAGCACAATTTCAAACATAATGTAGGCCTACTTGTTAAAATTGATATGAGTGACTGATAACGTGAATAGGGAGTAGATCTGCTCAATGTACCTTCACCCCAGGTCTGTCTTTGCTCTTAGTGTGACATCACTAAAGGATCGACAGGGGTACATTTAATTATCCATTCCTAAAATAGACCCCGCGCATATGACATCACACTCTATCAGTGCCCTCACTAGAGTCAAAAGATGACTTACTTTGGCCAAGAGTTGTGCATGATGTTTTCATCATTTGACTTCAGCAGTGGCGGTGTATACAAGGGCTCATTGTATGTCATTTTAAGTGACATTACAATATTCTCTTATATGCCTTGCATATTAAACAGAAGAGTAGGTCACATAATCATCAATAAAATGACCCAAATCTTGACCAATGATATGACTTCTGGACTTCTGGGTTTAGTAGGGCAGGGTTGGGTGGTGCAAATAAAAAGCACCCAATGGCAAATTTATAAATACTCTCATTAAAACACTTAATAGAAAAGGCCAGCTTATTATACTATCGAGCAGATTGTAGAGTTGTATTAAATGATAAAGATGTATGCAAATATATGTTAACAAATTAAACAATTTAACAACACTTCTCATCAGATCTGTTTATGCCAACAATAATGAGTTGAGCTACTTCCATGCCTTTGGTAAAGAGCCACTTATTGGGAAAACAATCGGTCAAATAATGGATGAAACAACAGAGAAGTACCCAGATAGAGAGTCACACGTCTTCTGTAAAGATGGAATCAGAAGGACATTTGCACAATTCAAACAAGAGGTGAGTTGACTTTCAGACAAGAATGAATTTTAAAACAATTGTAACCGCTGCTAAAGTACCGGTCAATCTCTATGATCTAAGTAAGATTTGAAACTTTGCATGGTGGGAATACGATATGGAAAGGTTTGCGGTGACACCATGTACATGTAATAATCTCTCTATGTGAGTTGGGGGTGGTTCTGAAAAGAACCGTTGGTTTCAACTCGACGTTTCGATCAGTATCCTCTGATCGTCTTCTGATCGTCGTCAGAAGACGATCAGAGCATACTGATCGAAACGTCGAGTTGAAACCAACGGTTCTTTTCAGAACCACCCCCAACTCACATAGAGAGATTATTACATGTACATGGTGTCACCGCAAACCTTTCCATACTCTATGATCAAGTTGGTAAGACATCTGCTCTAGAATGGTCAAGGTCGTGGGTTCGAATCCCACCCAAGTAATATGCCTGTGGATTTTTTTCAAAGGACTTGGGAAAGTAATACACTGTATAGAATATACACATCGGTGTGTGGGTAAATAATATTCCTTATCCCCGATGCAAGTTTAACATCTATTTGTTCTTAACATAAGGTTTGCAGATTTGAACAATTTACAAATCTATAAACCCAAGAATGACATTTTGTTACAACACAAACAATATAAAGTATCAATAAGATCAATTTGTATATTACAAATTCACAATCATTATCACAGTTATTATTTTGCATATATTCATTGATGTTTTCAAATGATTCCTTTAAAACCCTTATAGACTAGGCAAGCATGCGACCTGAGTCGTGCAATATCCTTTTCTCATATGTCACTCAACACCAATGGACTTGCATAAGATTGGAATGCCTGACCCACTGATGGGCCTACTAGCCCCAGTCCTTCTGAATCATTCACTTTGGCAATTCGATACAGAAGAAGTTGGGACAGTAAGGGTTAAATGAGATTCTTAGTGATCATAAATATATTTCCATCCTTTATTATGTTTAGACTGACAAAATAGCAATGGGACTTCTGGCCCTTGGAATCAAAGAAGGAGACAGAGTTGGTATGTGGGGACCATCCACACTAGAATGGGTTCTCACACAGTTTGCAACGAGTCGTATTGGAGCAATTATGGTCAACATTAACCCAGTGTACAGAGCGCTTGAGTTGGAGTATGCTCTCAAGAAGGTAATCCAGTTATTCTGTAAACCAGCCTCTATGTTACACAAAGAAGAATTGAAGAAAAATACCTGGTTGTTTTACTTTCATTTAAAACAGAATTCACATGATACATCATGATACATGAATAAGGGAATAAAAGAGTAGGCGACGAGTTCTTAAACGGCCGTTTAAAACCGGCAGGGTCGTGGCCGTGTGATAAAGGCCCGAGCCGAAGGCGAGGGCCTTTATCGCACGGCCACGACCCTGCAAGGTTTTAAACGGCCGTTTAAGAACTCGTCGCCTACTCTTTTATTCCCATTCATAAATGCCCTTATGTTAAAAAGCAATATCACAATTATAGACAATGTCACACTGTTTCTTTTGCGAATTTTTCGAAGTTTGCAAATTTCCAAAAACTTTTGTAAAAATGTTTTGTGCGCGTCGGTCGGTGTGTATACGCGCGTGTACACACATATTACGCGCTGTTACTAATAGCTATGAATTGCGTTCTGCGTAATTTAAATTGGTGTACATGAGCTTGCGCGCCCAACATGCGAAGCCAGCCGGTCTTAAACAGCTTCAGCTGTGTCTTTATCAACCATTTAAACACCCCCACGTGACGTGTTCTCCACCAATAGGAGTAGCGAAACTGTCTGGGGTATTTATGAATATGGTTTTATATTTCAATATGATTATTGTTTTTGTTTGACCTCGGAAATGCTGTACAATAATTATTCAATTGGTTTGTTTGCATTGACATATTTTGTTCTCATGAGCAAATGAAAGTGTACACAATGTTGCAACTACGTTGAATCCAGTATGGATCATCACATGTGTAAGTGTGCAACTAATGAACTTGCCTCTTGCAAAAAGCCTCTACCATACGTTGTCAGTAACTCCTACTTGTGATTTGCCTTGATATCTAGTGGTAGGAGATACTGATTCACATAACTGGTTGCTTTGTGTTTTGGTCGAGCGGTTAAGAGCATCGGACTCGAGCTCTGGTGTTTCTAATTAACAGAGTGTGGGTTCGAGTCCTAGTCGTGGCACTTGTGTCCTTGTTTCCTTCAGATGAGACATTAGGCCGTGGGTCCTGTGTACTAGGATTGAATGCGCACGTAAAAGAACCCAGAACACATCATGGAAGAGTAGGGGGTTAACCCTGGTGTTTCTGGTTCAAATAGCAAGCACCCTTGTTTACAGGTTTCCTCAGGCTTGCAAGCTACAGTGATTAATTTTACTTGCGAGGCATCCTTGGTTTCATCACGAGAAATAGTAATAATATGATGATGATGATAATGATGAGAGAAATGGTCTGTTGGTCTTTAAGTCAGAAAGGTTTGCATGATGCTGATCTCACAAAGTGTTTAGTACCCGTCATGAATGTTTCTTCATTTCTAGAGACAATGCAAAATTCATTGAATTGATAATTGCACTTATTATTGATTGAAAAGTCAAATTTGAATATAACCAAATCTTTTCTTTCCTGTCTGCTTAGTCTGGTTGCAAAGCAGTTGTCTGTGATAAGAGTTTCCGAACATTGGACTACTATGCAATACTACAAGAGATTTGTCCTGAGCTGGCAAGCGATAAACCAGGTCAGCTCAAAAGTGCCAGGTAAATGTATTTTTTCATTTAGTTAATATGTCGTGGCCAAGTGGTCAAGCACACTGCACTCAAGCTCTGGTGTTTCTGATCAGCAGAGTGTGGGTTTGAATGCTGGTCTTGATGCTTGTGTCCTTCAGCAAGTCACTTAACTATTACTGCTTCATCCTTCAGATAGGAAGTAAAGCCTTTGGTCCCGTGTGTTGTGTAATGCACGTAAAAGTTACACTTATCGCTAATATAAAGAGTTTACCCGGTGTTTCTGGCAGTGGCTGCTGAATGCACCAAAGCACCTTGTAAACCCTTACAAGGTGTTTAATAAATGAGTCTCATAATTCCAAAAAATTCAAAAACCTGTCTGTAAATAAACAATGATAAGCACTTGATGAGACGCTCGTAGATAAAATGCTTTATAAAAACTAGTTATTATAAATTATATTCAATTGACCATTTTTCAAGACAATACATCTTACACATGTACAAATCTTTCCACAAGCAACTATTAAGATTAGCATCTATTGAATATTAAGATTAAGTTTGCAAACTACATTATGAGAGAATGGAACATTTGTTCAAAGTCCATTGATTCAGCACCAAAATGCAAAATATGTACACAGGTCATCTGAGGCACATGTGGACAATAATGTACATTTTATGCTAGTAAAGTTCTTATTAACAAATAACGGTTACACATAAAATACCTGTCTAGGCTCCCTGATCTGAGGACGGTCATCTTCAGAGGTGAAGATAGTCTTCCAGGAACTTACAACTTTCCTGATCTCCTGAATATGGGAGGCAGCACTGAAGAGAAACGCCTGGAAGAATACAAACATACAATTCAGTTTGATGAACCCATCAATATACAGTTTACATCTGTGAGTAGTTATGTTTTTAATTGAATTAAAGTGTCAATATTCCACAGTCTAGGATCATCAAGATGAATGTCCCAAAATTGAAAATTCAGTCAAAGTTAAATATTTAAGTTGATAATTCCACAAGTTGGTAAATATTTTTATTTTCAAATTATCTGTAATTAACCAGTTACAGCCATCTGTTCTGTTTGTTGATTAAAACGAAGCATTGCACAGAGAGTGAACGATGTGTGCCCGCTTTGTAGTAGAAAATACTGGCAACCTTTGTTCCAGCCATGTGACACAAAATACAAAAGTCACGTCTCCCGGCACGCATCCGGGGAAAAATTGGCGTGTTGATACGTCATCCGGCGTTAACTGGTTAAAAGGAAAGATTGGTAGGCTAGTTTACACCAATAATTATTGGTTTCCAGAATAAAGTTTTTGACATTATTCCATGTTCTGTGGCATTAGTATCATTTCAATTAAAAATGTGATTACTTTAGTAAATATTTAAAACTTTGCTTAAAAACTTTTTATTATAATTTTTGTCACAAATTAAATTTTAGGGAACTACAGGGTTTCCAAAAGGTGTAACGTTGACACATCACAACATCCTGAACAACGCCTACTGTGTTGGACATATCATTGGTTACCATGAGAAGGTATTACAGGATCACTCAACTACTGTCATCATCTTTTGTTTCTATGTCTGTCCTTTAATCAGAATTAGCAATCTACAAAACACCACATAAATGTTGTTACCCCAATAGTTTTCTTGAAATGTTCAATCTAACACATTTTTATGTAAAAGTGTCATTATTTTCAGGACCTCATTATAAAAACAATTCTTACATTTGACTCAATTATTTCATTTTTGAAATAAAAAAGTCGCATCCCCTTAAGGTGACCCCTTTGCTGCCGCTTCCCAGGTTGTATCATAATAAACTTAGGTGCAATCCCTGGCTACATGGCAGTTACAGGTAGAATGGCTTCTGACTGGCAGCCCCGAACAAAGATATTGACAAAATAGTTAAAATAAATGTTATAAATTTTAAACTTTAACAAACACTTTCACACTCAAAGGCGGATGTTATACATGAAAGAATTATTTAATTGAATCAAAAGTAAGAATGCTTTTAATGATACGGCAAATGTGCTCTACCCTTCCAAAACATTCGCAGCAAAAACAGAGCTGTGACGTCAAATTCGCTTCGCACAAAGCATTTGTAGGAAGTATGAACCGGGCTTAAGAGTTCAAAACCATTACAAACACACAATATGGGATGAATAGTGGAGTGTCATTCTGATCTTGCTAACTACGTTCTTAACTATATGATTTTGTGATTCAGCCACATCGCATCTGTGTTCCAGTGCCCCTATATCACTGCTTTGGTATGGTAGGAGGCACGTTATGTGGAATGGTTCATGGCGCAACCGCCGTCTTTCCTGCCCCTGGGTTTGAAGCAGAAGCAGCACTTCAAGCTGTATCTGAGGAGAAGTAAGTGACGAGATTTAATAGAAAGTCTGACTATTCAAGGTAGAACATAGTATATGCAGTAATCTTACCAGGAGGTGTTATTTCAGATCTGTGTGATGTAATCTTAACAAAGAGAAAGAACAACAAGTTATATCAAACTACTAGGAACACACGAATTGGAATTGAAATTGTGCACCACTTGAGACTTGACCACTACACGTCTGTATAAAAAAAAAATGCTGTGCCCACCCGTGGTATTATTTTTGGAACTTTTTTGAGCTTCTTCGTTGCCAGAATGAAACCCTGACTGGTCAAACAAAAAACAACAAAGGTTCTAATAGTTAGATCTGGGATTTGAGAACATTGTGAGAAAATTGAGTAGGCACTCACTGTGATTCGCAGAACCACGTCCGTGAGTCACAGCCAAAAATCTTCCATGGTATGCTGGAATCACGGAATGCGCGGACTCATTGTGTCGAATATAATGCTGAACAATAGTGGCAGCATGTCCATTCTTGTTTGCCACATTTTCACAACCAAAGTCTGGAATCAGGGGTTACACAATAACCCCTGGAAAAAGATTTTACTAGTGTTTACCAGAACCTGATGTCGTTCTTTGTATGAGTGAACGAAGCATATCACGGTAGGTGCCTGCCTGTGCACGCTACACTCTGTGAAGTCTGGGTGGATATAAACATCAGCCCTCCAGCTGCCAGCAAAAAATTGAGGAATTCTAAAGTTGTTCCAGGCTTTGAAAAAACATCTTCCGTAAGTCAATGCCCCTAACATTTGCAGAAAAACACATCATCCGACATGAAGTGGTTAAACACCTGTTGGTTGAGAACAAAGAATTTGTATCTTTTGATGTTTGTAATCAGATCATGAACATTCATTGTGCGATTCATCTCTTTGTTTTATCCCAATAGATGTACATCATTGTACGGAACACCAACCATGTTCATTGACATGTTGAATCATCCAAGAATCTCCAAGTTTGATTTCTCAAGTCTAACAACAGGTATTATGGCAGGCTCTCCATGTCCCATTGAGATTATGAAACAGAGTATATCGCAGCTCAATATGAAGGATGTTTGTGTAAGAATTCTAGCCTTCTCAATTTTATATTGAATCATTGATTGAGTAGCTTTAGCCTTCTCACTTTCATAGTGGATCATTGATTGAGTAGCTTTAGCCTTCTCACTTTCATAGTGGATCATTGATTGAGTAGCTTTAGCCTTCTCACTTTCATATTGGATCACGAGTAGCTTTAGCCTTCTCACTTTCATATTGGATCATTGATTGAGAAGCTTTAGCCTTCTCACTTTCATATTGGATCATTGATTGAGTAGCTTTAGCCTTCTCACTTTCATGTTGGATCAATGATTGAGTGGCTTTTTAGCCTTCTCACTTTCATATTGGATCATTGATTGAGTAGCTTTAGCCTTCTCACTTTCATATTGGATCATTGATTGAGTAGCTTTAGCCTTCTCACTTTCATATTGGATCAATGATTGAGTGGCTTTTTAGCCTTCTCACTTTCATATTGGATCATTGATTGAGTAGCTTTAGCCTTCTCACTTTCATATTGGATCATTGATTGAGTAGCTTTAGCCTTCTCACTTTCATATTGGATCATTGATTGAGTGGCTTTTCAGATTCTAAGTGTTAGCAGACACTAAGAGGGCAACTTTCCATTGGAAGTTTGAGCATTTGCAGATTTGTGGGAACAATAAGATAAGATAAGATAAGTATGTTATTATCCCACACTGGGAAATATAAAAAATCTTTTAGTCTGCTGTCACCATGCATCCCTGAAGTCTCTCAACATCATTAGAGCTCATATCCAATGGGTTCTAAATTGTTCATGGTTTGTTTGGAAGTAAAAAATATGTTTGTATTCATCAAGTATTCATGAACAACCCAGACACTTTAGGCAGAGGCTATTGGTTAATAGGTTGTCACATGACCATGCTTACCTCGTATTAAGCAGCTGATGAAGTCATAGCTGGAGCTGTTTTTAAACAGCTTCAGCTATTAAAAGACCAGTTGGCTGAAGCGCGTTTGGCATTCATAGACATAAGCGTGTTGACGTGCAAGCTTATGCGGGCGCTAATAATGTGTGGGTGCAAGCTTATGCGGGTGCTAATAATGTGTAATACATACAGTACTCAACATAAAATCTGTTATAAGGCATGTACGCATAACCAGTGAGCGCCACGTATATTTGAGTGAAATAGCCTTTGGACAGGAATTGAAATTTGTTTACAAAAATACAATTGCGATTACAGTTTTTTCTTTATTTTTAAACTTTCAACAAATAGGAAAAAAAAGAGTATTGTCTCGGTTTTAAATGACCGTTTAAAACCTTGCAGGGTCTTGGATGTGTCATAAAGGTCACACAACCACGACCCTCCTGGTTTTAAACGGCCATTTAAAGCCTCATTGTCACTCTTTTATTCCATTAATAAACCTCAAGGAAACTGACTGGGTAAATTTTAATTAATTTGGGGTTTAACAAAGAAAAGTTGATGAAACAAGGATTTGAACCTGCGACCTCCAGATTAACGTGCCGGCACTCTGCCAACTGAGCTATCTAGCCCTATGTTTTTTGGTCTCCCTATTTTATAAATAATTTTGTTCAGGGGTGCCAGTCTGAAGCCATTCAACCTGTAAATTTTATCTGTGACCCCCTCGGATTAATATGCCGGCGAGGCAACTAGCCCTAATGTTGTTGGTCTCATTATTTTGTCAATATTTTTGTTTGGGGTGCCAGTCTGAAGCCATACAACCTGTAATTTTTGTCTGTGACCTCCGGGTTAACATGCCGGCGCTCTACCAACTGAGCTATCTAGCCCTAATTTTGTTCTCCTGCTCCTTCCCAGGTTGTATAGTAAACCTGGGTGTTATCACTGGTTATACGACAGTATGTTCTCCTTTTTTTTTCACCAATATGGAAATAAATGTCGAGTTGAATTGAATTGAATTGAATTGAATTGAATTGAATTGAATTGACTGTCACCCCCAAATAAAGATATTGACAAAATAGGGAGACCGCCTGTATTAGCACTGGATAGTTCAGTTGGTTGAGTGCCGGCACGTTAATCTGGAGGTGGCCGGTTCAAATCCCGCTCTCATTGATTTTTCTTTGTTCAACCCAAAATTAATTTATTTAATTACCTCTTAAAAAGAGAAACGATAATTTCTGAAATCAAACTAACTAAACTTGCAGTTTTAAAAGTACTTTAAAACTTTCATTGTAGATTGCATACGGTCTGACGGAAGTATCTCCTGTGATCTTTCAAACACTACGAGATGATCCGATTGAAAAGAGGGTTTCAACAGTCGGAAAAGCCACTGACAACAATGAAGTAAGACTTGTAGAATCTAAACATTTAAAAAGAAATGGACAAATCAAAAATAAACACTTGCTCTTGAAATGAAATTTACCGAGATCAATAAAATGTCTTACCTTTTCTCTAGGTGAAGATAATTGATGTTGAAACTGGCAATATTGTACCCCGTAATACTTCTGGAGAGTTATGCAGTCGAGGGTATACCACAATGATTGGTTATTGGCAAGATGAGATGAAGACAAAAGAGGCTATTGATGAGGGGAGATGGTTCCATACAGGGTAAGCAGCTACCTGTCTGTTTGTTTGTTTCTACATATGCACATAATACACCAATTGTCCAATGCCCTACATCAATTTGTTTAATTGATGAAAGTTTTTACTCCAAACACCTGTTTGAAACTTTTTCAAATTACAGAATCTGACTAAAGCAAGCCTTCATCTGAGAAGTTCCACATTGAACATGAATGTAACTACATGTATATAAGGAGAGTGTTTATCTATTATCATTATACCTTCTTTAGTGATCTGGCTGTAATGGATGATGAAGGCTACGTTTCCATCGTTGGACGTAAGAAAGATATGATCATCCGAGGAGGAGAAAATATCTATCCTGTGGAGCTGGAGAACTTCTTGTATAAACATCCAAAGATTGAAGATGTTCAGGTGGATCCTTTTCTTTAAAACCTTGAATACTTTAGGATGTTGATTTCTTATTTACTGTTAAATTTAACTTTGTATCTTAATGATTTGTTCTTCATGGTTCACCTTATTATGCAGGTGATTGGACTTCCAGATGAGCGTCTTGGTGAGATTGTTTGTGCTTGGGTCAAATTAAAGGAAGGACAAACTGCAACTGAAGAAGAGATAAGGGAATTCTGTAAAGGGGAGGTGAGTTCAAAGAAACTTTAAATTTAAAAACTTCCATTTTGATTTAATGGTGATTTATCAAGGCCTGAAATGTTTGTATCTGTATGCTTTGTTTTCATCTGCATACATTTTTATCCATATACCTTTTTATCTATAAGTCAGTTACTTTGATAGATGTATGATATATTGTTAAATTATCGTGGTAAAGTGATTTTTCTGAATTATAGCATTAACGATAGGTTAAGTTATTGTTTGCTTTATTAGAGTATCAAATGTGTAGTGAGTGAAGTTTGTGTTCATTAGACCATATGAACTGCATTGATCCAAACCAATTAACTTGGCTTTTCTGATATGTTTTGATAGATGGCTCATTTTAAGATACCCAAGATTTTTCACTTTGTGATGGAGTTTCCTCTGACTGTGACTGGCAAAGTGCAGAAGTTTAAGATGAGAGAAGAGATGCAGATTCTCCTGGATATGAAGAAGTAATATATAGACTTGTCGGCATAAAGTATTGGTTTATACATGGTTAAACATATTGCAATTTGCTTCTCAAGTGGTTTCAAGAGACACATTTCACAACTGATCAAAGAAAACTTAATGCAGATGAGTTTGATGGCAGTAGCAATACACTACTCCTTTCCATTTTTCTTAACCCTATCAGGACAGGACGGGGGGTGACCTGTCCACAGCTCAAAGAAGTCACACGAGCCATGGATATTCATTGACTTGCTTATTCTTCTGATTGGCCACCAGGAATGAACCCTGTCTAAAACAAAACTGCTTGTATCTACAGTTCCCGCCGTTAGAAATCTAAGCATTTTACATTTTTCGTTACAAAAACATACTACCTTTCTAAATTCGTTTTCCTGTGAAAATTATTTTTGTTAATTCTTTCATCCAATTCCATCTTTAAATTCCATGCAGTTGTACTTGTTTGGATGATTGATCGGGAATCTAAATCATTTCATGTGCCATTTGATGATTTTTCATCATAAATCATTTGACTTTGTATGATTTTGACATTTTGACAGTAAGTTTGAAAATGTGTGTATAAATTTTTAAAATCATGTGACTGTTAATGCAGAAGATAAATGACTCAGTTCCCGAATTATGGTTAATCAAAGTGATCATTTGAAACGTCCAAAAATGATCTTAGAAAATGAGTTAAATATTCTTGAATATGTATGATTGTACAGTCCAAAATAAACAACAAAAGACTTGAATCAAATTAAAAGGTGTGTGTGATTTTATTGGTTTTTCTCTCAATCAAAATCACAAGTGTCGCTTTTTAAAATCATAATCTATTTTTCTAGTTTAATCTTCAAGGTACCTATCATGTAATTTATTGTCATTTGTTGGAGAATAAATTTTATAATAGACTGTGCAAGTCTCGCGCGTATCGGAACGAGAAAACACGTCAATCAAAGTACTTTGTTTTTTCTAAAAATCAAATCTTTGTTTTAAATTATATCTAATCACAAACTCTGAACAACAAAAATACTCATTACATGTTTATATAATCAGTTTTAGTTTTTATAATAAATACACAAATAATGTGTTAATTATTATTGAAACAAAATTAAAACTCTGGGACAAGGGTGCTTATTTGATCTTAACTTTTCAGAAACCCCTTACGCGGATTCGCGAAGGTCACACGGGCGTAAAATTAACGCTTGACGCAGTTTTTAGAGGATGCTGACGCCTCAACAATCATAGATTGCTATGAAAAGGCTTTGTGTTGCAATTACAGCATCTGGCGATTATCATCGCGCATCCAAAACAAGCGTTTACATAAGTTTTGTGATTGGAGGTGAGCACAAAATTCTTAGTTTTTTTCAGTAACCGGAAGTTGAGGTCAAGTTTAATTATCAGGTTTTCTTCGTTATATTGTTGAATTGATTTTACTTTCATATTTTTTATAACTAAGTATTACATTCACAACAACATATTTATTTTTCATGGTCATAAACCACGTTAAACTAAAATAATTGACAAAACAAAATCTTGCCCACATAAATCTCCATATGGTTGGGACCACAATGGTCCCGGAAGTTCAAATGTGCGCGAGACTTGCACAGTCTATTCAGGAATTAATAATAATTGTGCTCCTTTGCCTCTATCTATCTGACTGTCTGAATTCCCTATAAGATTACAGGCCGAACTGTTGTCTTGTCACCGGGTACACTTGGGAGGGGGGGGGGGGGCTTGTGGTAAGACATCTGCTCTAGAGTGGTAGGGGTTGTGGGTCCAAATCCCACCGGAGTAGTATGCCTTGGTGTTTTTTTAGCTGCAGGATATGGGGGGGGGTCAAGATTATAGTTGTTACTCATTTTAAAACTATTTCTCCTGTCGGTATTTTATCATGAAATTCCCAAATTAACCAAAGTGATTTATCATGTACCGACATTCTTGAAGGCAACTTTATTTAACTACTTTAATAGTTGGTAGCATTCTGTCAGGCTACCACTCTGCCAGGTTAACACTCTGCCAGGTTAACACTCTGCCAGGTTATCATTCTGCCAGGTTATCATTCTGCCTGGTTAACACTCTGCCAGGTTAACACTCTGCCAGGTTAACACTCTGCCAGGTTAACACTCTGCCAGGTTAACACTCTGCCAGGTTAACACTCTGCCAGGTTAACACTCTGCCAGGTTAACACTCTGCCAGATTAACACTCTGCCAGGTTAGCATTCTGCCTGGTTAACACTCTGCCAGGTTAACACTCTGCCAGGTTAGCATTCTGCCTGGTTAACACTCTGCCAGGTTAACACTCTGCCAGGTTAACACTCTGCCAGGTTAACACTCTGCCTGGTTAACACTCTGCCAGGTTAGCATTCTGCCTGGTTAACACTCTGCCAGGTTAACAGTCTGCCAGGTTAACACTCTGCCAGGTTCACACTCCGCCAGGTTAACACTCCGCCAGGTTAACACTCCGCCAGGTTAGCATTCTGCCAGGTTAACACTCTGCCAGGTTAACACTCTGCCAGGTTAACACTCTGCCAGGTTAGCACTCTGCCAGGTTAGCATTCTGCCAGGTTAACACTCTGCCAGGTTAACACTCTGCCTGGTTAGCATTCTGCCTGGTTAACACTCTGCCAGGTTAGCACTCTGCCAGGTTAGCACTCTGCCTGGTAGCATTCTGCCAGGTTAACACTCTGCCAGGTTAGCACTCTGCCTGGTTAGCACTCTGCCAGGTTAGCACTCTGCCAGGTTAGCATTCTGCCTGGTTAGCATTCTGCCAGGTTAGCACTTTGCCAGGTTAACACTCTGCCTGGTTAGCATTCTGCCTGGTTTAACACTCTGCCAGGTTAGCACTCTGCCTGGTTTAACACTCTGCCAGGTTAACACTCTGCCAGGTTAACACTCTGCCTGGTTAGCACTCTGCCAGGTTAACACTCTGCCTGGTTAGCATTCTGCTTGGTTCAAAATACTTCCTGACAATTAGAGTAACAAATAAAACCACAGGAAAACAAAAACCAACAAACATTTCTGACATTATTTCAAAACATAGCTTTCAATATTTATTTGGTACAAAATCAGGACCAACTTTGTTCTATCAATTAATATAAAGAAAAAACAATAAATAAAAATTACATGTATTTCAATTTGATCCTTAATTTTGTTTGTAAAAACTGGGAATAAACGCACACATGATCCTTAATTACTGTGTTTACCTAAGTTGTGGGTATAATGTACAGCAACATCAGCACTTATTTCATGGCTATTAGATAAAGTGTTGGCTCGTTTACTATTTACAAATTAATCAAGAATCGGACTAAAAACCCAACTGATTTATTGGTTTGGAGACATCACTTTTGGTTGATAACTATATGGATGGAGAAGGGGTCAAACCTAAGTAGTGGAAGAGTTTACAAGAAAGGGACACTATAACCAATAAATCCAAAGTTACCTTTCACTCCAATATAAACAATAAAATGATTCTGATGTAAAAAAGCTGAATGAGTCAGAAACCACTCCCTATAATATTGTAGGTTTGGTGTCATTTGATTTTGATTGGTGGAACACATATCATGTGACATGTACATTGATATAAACAGTTACTTCATACTGTTCGACAGGAAATACCTAAAGCAAACATTGAGTGGCAATACATCATGCAATGAGATAAACTGTAATTCTGATCCACTTTTGGAGGGCTTCACCTCATGAAATGAAACATTCCTGATACATGTATTACCGCATGATGAGATTCCTCCCATAAGGCTCTGAGACACTCTAAATGTACATCAAAAATAGACAAGAACGTCAAACAAGGTGGTTTTGATACTGGGCACTAGGTGTACTGGGCACAAGGCATACTGGGTACATAAAATACTGACAAGTCATCATTGCATTTTTGTTAAACACATGACAAGACAAATCACCAGTGGCGTAACTTGACGTTTTCGTTGAAGGGGGGGGAACGGGGCCAAAGATATAATTTGTGGATGACTATTTCATATATCAAACAATTCATTTGTGCATATTTTGATCTCATTTGGGGGGGGGGGCTATTGGCCCTTGACCCCCCCCCCCTACCTGGTTATGCCCCTGTAAATACCTGATCTAGGCTAGTTTTCAATAAGGTTTGTAATGACTGAGAAATGAATGCACATTTGAAAAGTAGTTTCTCATACATGAACAGGAAGAAGTCACCATGTGTATACATTTCCTTCTGACAGTCCAGACATTTTTTATGAACACATTTCCTCATGGACTCTGAGTTTTCTGGGGACTTTTTTGAAATGCAGATACGTGTACTTTCGATGAGAGTTATTTACAAAATAGTTTTGGTTCAGGAAATATAGATGTGTTAAACTAAAACCAACATAAATTTAGCAATTTTGTTTAATTACAAACAGTGGAAAATGTCATAAAAGCAATTGTGTAAACTAAAATTTCTGATTTAAAAAATTATATTATCAACACATTTCTGATTTTTTTTTTTTTTTTTTAAATAATTTGATGTAATTAGTATTTTTTTCAGGAAGCTTAACTATTTTGAGACCTAATCATGATTGAGTGCTTTTTTCTGAATGGCATTTACTGTCCAGTCAGAAATCACAATGAAACTTTGTATACAGACAGACTTATCTATATAACACTTCCTAAATTTGAAACCAAATTCTAGTTTAATTCTAAATGATGTGTACTTGCTACATGACCCAACCCTCGCAGTAGTTAACATATGATTCTACTAATGACTGAGCTGCTGAACTGTTTAATCCATATTTTTCGACATAAAAAGTTTCGGTAGAGCAAAATGAAACTGAACTAAATACCCTGGAGGTATTACAGTTCCAGGAGGGGGAGGGGTGGTAGTTAAATGGGAGGGGGTATGTACCCTACTCCAAGTCGGGTTTTGTCCAGTAATTCATGGTCATTGTCCAAATATTGAGAATACTAGATAAACCAATGATGAGGGATGATGAGTTAAGTATGCCTGGTTGTTTAAACTTGTTGACTTTGTAATTGTTAGGGCAACCACCCAGAGCCAAATCTTAATGATTCATTACAGAAACAGTGTTTCATTAGTTTATCATTTGGAAACAATCATTAGAGAAGTAGTATGTATCATAAACATGCAAAATTTATTGTAAACCTTAGGCTACTTTAAGTACACAAATATACAATACCTATCATACAAAATAGGCGTTTTTAAACATGCAACTTAATTCCATATCAAAGAGAAAATCTTACAAGTAGAAACAGATTGACTTTGTAACAATCATATGACCATAACACCACCAACAAGTAACCAAGGATATTACAACCCAAGTCTATTTTTACAATGTAATACTGGTAATGGGCCATTTATGGGATAACATTAATAATTAGACATAACTCTACACACCTCATATGGCACAAGATGTATTCCAGATTTGAGACTCAATTGTCATTCAGCAGTTCTACATCTTACTGGATGCAGAGTGGAAGATTTCATGGTGCCTACCATTGTTAACAATGGAGAAAGCTTGCCTACCACATGTTTGTCTTGTGCCTCTTTTTATACTGAAGTGAACTCATACTAATAATAATGTAGTCCTTGGTCCTCAAGCAGTAGCCTGAATTTAGGAAAGTGTACACAATTCTTTTAGACTGATTAGGGGAAAAAGACTATTGGGTGCATTCGATTAGCTTGCCTGGGTCGACCCAGGTGTGCTCACCCAGCCTTCACGCCAACTTCCCCGAGCATTCATACTAATGCATCTTGGGACAGCCATCCGGAACTACTTTCATTTTTTGGGTAAAACTTCAATGTTAAATTACTTTATTAGCCCAGGTTAGTACAAAAGTACACTTTATGAACAAACAAATATTGAATATTAGCTGTTTGAGGGTGGAAATGGGTGTCAAACTTCCTGAAAGTGGCCCACTAAAAAGATATACAAAATTGTGGCCAAAATTGTCGGCCTCAAGTAACCCGCTCCACAAGCAGGTTACTTGGGATGACCCCGGTGAGCCATGATGATGACTTCAAAGCTACTCAAACGCACTGGGGTCAGACATCGGTCGACCCAGGGAGGCTAATCGAACACACCCATTATTTTAGTTTTAACCGTAACAGTAAAAAACAAAATCAGTTTCTTTATTCTTGATTTAACAAACAGATCAATTTAATTGTTTGGGGTACAAGCTGCCAAATACAGGATTCCAATTAGTCTAGCAGTTATGACATCTGCTCTAGTATGCGGGAGTCGTGGGTTCCAATCCCTCCCAGGTAGCATGTAGTTTTTTTACGCAGGACTAAGGAAAACACCAAGCATACAGTGCTTAACACACATCCGTATTACAAGGGTAAAAACCATAGCAAGATTACTATCTTATAATTAAAACTGAACACATTCAATATAGTAACAAAAAGTATACTGTTTTTAACATGGTGACATGGACAGGCCTTATATACATTGAGTACATTGAATAATGAAGCTTCATAATGTATCTTGATTAGAACTGAATAATGTGTCAAAGATGGTATACACCCAGTCTGCATTACAATACACCACAATAACCAATTCAGCCCTCGTAGTCTAGTTAGAAATTAATTTTGAAAAATACTTCTACTTCAAATTTCAAGTAAAAACCAGTGTTCTTTTCTCTCAAAAAGGAAGCGCATCAGACAGATATAATTAAGATTGGTGAAATTTATATTGTGTGTTTATTCCCAAAACACAGATTCTGGCCATTACGTACATGTACATCATGTTTCATTAACTGGTTTGACCAAGTGCACCCTCTGTATGATTCCCAAAAAACTATACCGAATCAATATTGTCATTAGGTTGTATAGGATTCAAGAATCAAACCTGGCATTGTGTGTTGAAACTCAGCCCAACTACAGAAATACTTTGCCATTCAGATCAGTTTCTGACCAAAATATAGTTTTTAACCAAAGAACCGAGTGCTGTTAAATTAAAGTTAAATGATAACAATACAAGATGGTCTATATTTCCACAACTCCTTGAAGGTTAAAATCACTTACTTGTCAACTTGTTCAGTTTCCAATGGTTGACTTCGACTGCACACTGATTCAGACTGATTCCGGTATCATGTTCCCAGATTTTACTTCACAAAATTTAATACAATTATTGGGTTGAACAAAGAAAAATTTACTTAAGTGGGACTTCAACCTCAACTTCCGGATTAACGTGCCGGTGCTCTACCAATTGAGCTATCTAGCCCTAATGTTGGCAGTCTCCCTATTTTATCAATACCCCCGAACAAAGATATTGAACAACATTAGTGCTAGAAGGCTCAGTTGGTAGAGCGCTGGCACGTTAATCCAGAGGTCGCAGGCTCTAATCCTGCTCTAGTCAATTTCTCTTTGTTCAACCCCAAATTATCTTAAAATTTACCCAGTCAGTTTCCCTTGTGGTTCATTACTTGAGTTTTTTATTTGTTATATGTTTTTCCCTTCAAAATATTCCAGCAGTAAACATCTAATACTTAAAAATAAATTTATCCTCAATTATGTTCATTATAGCTAGGTAAATACTATTTTATCAAGTTTAAACCATCTTCCACAAACATGAGATTTGTTTATTAAAAAAAAATGTACATAACATATTAACCAATCTTACGTAATTACTACACTAAAACAGAGCACTCTGAAAGTGATTTTACATTTAAATGTTGATGATTTAAGACCATTAAAGAATCCATATAAATCTGAGAAATTAACTATTTAGGACTGTACAAATAAAGTTCTTAAGAAATTTATACCATTTACCAAACCTCCATAGTCATTCTAATGTAATTTTGTTTTTTACAAAATGATTTGAAAAATGCTGAAACATCTTTTCTTTTTGCTTGTTTTTCACAAAAACATTACAAAACTTTTTTTACAGTCATTACCCAGTCAATATTGGGCAGTTTAATAAGTAAAAAAATTGAAAAAATTACCATGAAAAATGGTTTTTTAAAATGTGAAAAAGTGATTTTGAAATGTGCAATGTTTTAACCTGTAGTTCTCAAGTTAAAAAATAAATCACATACATATACCATACTAAGTAGAACCACGCTAAGTGTATGTCTGATTCAACTGTCATTTTATGACTTATTGCCATGAATACTTTGAGTTTAGAAAGGAACGTCTGTTTTACTTCAGCCAATCACATCTACTCGATTGAAAACATTTACTTTTCTAAGATTTTATTTGCAAAGGGAAAAAGTGGTCCTTCTTTTGTTTTTAATTTTAAACTTATGAAACTTAATTCTAGACTCCTCGTGTATTACCAGAATTTCTTAAGAATTCATACCACTATTTACTTTGAAACTGAATATGATCTAGAAGATATCTTAAGAACAGTCTGTAAACAAAAAGCAATTGAACTTGAAAATCAACTTGAAAAAGTTTCACCAATTCGTGAATTCTTAATTGCTGAACCCTGCACTTGTCTTTAGTATGCATGACTTGCATAGAAACTGACACAACTGAAATGTTTACATGCCCCATGTCAATGTTGTATACATTTGGAATATGTTAAGCTTTCATGTCCTTTATTCTGAGTAACATTTTGTCTTTGCTTTAGAACTTCTCATCCAAATACACATGTATGATATCCAGAATATTTGTCAGTAAAACTACCAAGTCTCTCTTCAGTTTTTGAATCAAATGCCAAGTTATGGCATGCGATGACACCATTGTTTAAATCCATTCTTGAACTAAGAATGACTTCCCAGATAATAGCATTTGTTTATAAATCACTCATGTTTGCTTTTAAGGTAATCTTCTGCATTAACCCATTTCAGGCGAAAAGATAGCGAATAGAGTTGGTTGTTACGCACCATGTATGTTTCTTGGTCCAAATCCAAACTGTCTTACAACTTTAACAAATCACTGCATGTATTCTGTGAAAGATGGAATTTTTAAATTGTACTTGGCCGCTGTAAAAACTGTTTTGAGGTAGATGATGAAAAAGGCGTCTCTTTTCATTGAGTTTCTTCAGTTTAAGGACAAATCTTTGGGAGTGGATTATTTTACTCTTTTGTTTTCAGAATGTTTTCAAGTAGTTCCAAGTCAAAATCAACATTACTCATGTTACTATTCCCCAAGTTAACATTATTATCCAAGAGGTCCAATGGCAACTGTCCTGACGTTGCTCCAAAGGTGCCTTGGCTTGCAGTTGATGTGGCAACAGAAGGCATTGCTGTTACTATGGAAGGCTCATTGTGATTGGTGGGCTGCATGACTGAGGTGATAATGCTGGGCTGGTTCACATAACCCGATTGCTGCTGCTGCTGATGTCCTGCATGTGTTGTTGTGCTTGTGTGAATGTTCATTGCTGGAGTAGGCATATTTTGCATGAAAGTTCTAACATTTGTGGTTGTGCTGACAAAGTTGCCTGGGAATCGGGCCACTGTGGACACCTGGTGTGTCTGACCCATTGGTTTCCCTCCAGTCAGAACATTTGTACCTTGGGTAACATGGGCAGCAGGAATCTGACCTGGGGTTTGGCCCCTATTCTGCGGTTTCATGTATGCGCCAGCTGCTCCCAAACCACTCAATGTATTTGGTCCCTGTAACCTATTCCCACCCAGCTGGTTTAGCATTGTTCCTACCTGCTGACTAGACTGGTTAGAAAGTTGCATATTGTTTCCTGCCATGCTCTGAAGAATTTGTTGTCTCCTTTGTTGTTGGATAAATTGTGCTTGAGCCTGGTTTGGGTACATGCCCTGGGAGTGCTGTGTACCACCAGTAGAACCTAACTGTCCAGCTTGAAGCATACTTTGGTTGGTTCGCATACCCTGGTGATGCATGCTACTTTGTTGCAGTGTTTGCTGCAATGGTGTTCCTTGTCTGATATTACCTGCCATGTTCCCAATGGCTCCCGTCATTTGATTTGTAGCGACATTTGCCGCCTGTTGAATTAACCCAGTCGGTGAGTTAGTGAATGTAGAGTTCCGATGTTGAGCTTCATCATACCTTGGTGGTGGTCCTCGCTGGTAAATCTGCATATCCTTTCGATTTTGCTGTGCTATTAGTTGACGTTGTTTAGCAAGGAGCAATTTTCTCTGCTCAGGAGTGAGCTGCAGCAACTGACGGTGTTGTTGCTGTTTGAGGAGTTGTCGCTGTATCATCTGTTGTCTCAACAACTGCTGGTTCGCCAGAGAAAGTTGTTGGTTCTGCTGAACAAACTGTCCTTGTTGTTGCTGTTGCTGCTGCTGCTGTTGCTGGGTTAGTTGTGGTTGCTGCGTTCCTGGCATGTTCTGACGTGCTTGCGGGATTCCACTATCGATTGGGAATCCACCAGGTTGTTGCTGTTGCTGCTGTACCTGTCTGTTTTGAGCAACAATCTGAGCCATACTTGGCAACCTCCCAGTCGTTTGACCTGGCCTGTTTGTAAACTGCGTATTGGGATTGGGATTGGGAATCACTGGATTGCTTGTACCGCCAACGGCTCCAGTTAAAGCATGGGGTCGCTGTTTCAACTGCTCCTGTAGAGATTGCAGAGATCTTGACATCTGCATTCCAAACTGTGGACCTGTTGTAGTTATACTACTTTGCTGCTGTTGTTGCTGATGTATAGCCTGCTGTTGTGGATTACCATAATGACTCAGCTGAGTGCCTGCAGTTGGTCCTGCAGTTGGTCCTGGAGTTGGTCCTACATGTTGCTGCTGTTGCTGTTGTTGCTGCTGCTGCTGCTGTTGCTGTGCATTACGATATATTGACTGCAACTGCTGATTAACTGTAGGTGTCATTTGCCTAAGGTTAACATTTGCTTGCCCTTGTTTTTGTGGAAACTTTGCCTGCAACTGATTAACTACATGTTGTACCTCAGCCTTGCCTGCAGCCTGGGGCTCAATTTTGATATTGGCTCCATCAAAAATAGCAGGATTCTTAAATTCTGCAATGGCCGGCAATGGTCCTTCCTTACCAGAGCGTGCATCTGTGGCGACAGTATTTGGGGGTCCTTTCATCATGGGGTCATAAACCTCAGACTCTTTGGTAGTGGGCACCAGTTCAGTCTTTATGCGTTGCTTCAGATTGTTGTCTGAAGGGCTGGGAATATTTGGAAAACATGTCTGTCCACGTACCATCGGAGCAACTGGCATTGTTGGAGCGTTTGGTTTGGTATTGGACAGCTTTGATGCTTCGGAGTGGTTAGGTCCTGCAGGCAAAGCTGGTGAACCTGCTACTGCAGTGGCACCATTAACAGGTCCAACTGCTTCACTACCTGGATTCATCTCATGTGTGGACTGGTTCTCTATGTTAGCCCCATCAGTGAATGTACCATCACCTAAGTCTTGTTGGATTTTATTACAAATCTTTTCCAGCTCAGCTTCAAAGCCCTTCATCTGTTCCGGGTCATTCTCTAACTGCTTCATAAACTCTTCCAGTCCCTCAGGATCATCAAGGAGGTTTTCTAGGACTTTACGTCTCTCCTCTGTCCACTCCTGGTGCTGGCCATTACACTGACTGACCGTAGGACACTCGGTCTTACAACCATTCTGAGACCTCAAGTTATTACTAGCCTCAGATGTGCCATCTACTGATTGCTGAATTGTTGTAGTGACTGTCAGGTCAGTATGCTCACCAGATTTCTGTACAACTTGGACTGAGATTTCAGTGCAAGGACGTTTGTTTGTTGTACTGTCATATCCATTGGCTTGGGCTTCTGTGATGTTTGAAGGGTCTGGACCATTTGTGGATTCTGAGTGAGGTCGTTTTCGTTCAGGATGCTTGTGCTGGAAAGATAGAACCAAAATAAACACAGTCAATTAATAAAAAAACTCATAATACAAAGATTTACATGTATTGAATCAAAATTAAACATATTCATTATGAAACTTAAGTATGTATGCAAATGAATTAACAGATCTGGTTTAAATCTACAACACAGACCATCATTTGATACAGACACACACCAAATGTTGTCACACTCAAAAGAGACTGGTACTTACAGCCTAAAACATTGCATGATTTGTCTTTGAATGTCTTTGCAGAGACAATGTGTTTTTCAGCACACAAACAGTAACTCAAAATACTTTGAAAGGATTACCAGATAAATTTCCAAATGAAAAAGCTCTCTACAAAAGCTTTTCCAAATTGGATCTTGGGCCAAATTCATTGAGCTGTTTAAGCAGAAATAAATCACTGGTACCTAGCAGTGAACCAGTCACAGAGTACACTTGATATGGTCTTGAGGCTGGAACCAGTCACAAGCGGTACACAATGTATTGAGGCTGGAACCAGTCCCATGCGAACCAGTCCCAAGCAGTACACATGATATGGTATTGAAGCTGGTAACATTTGGTTGTGACAACTTGTTTAGGGCTTAGCACATATTTGTGCTTAAGCAGCTGTAAGAAATTTTACCATAGTCACAAAATACTGGCGAACAGAATTTGTCATGTAAAATGTTATAACACTGTTTAACAACCAGCCGAGTGTGACACTCCAACCAGCATATACAATTTAAATAACACTTATAATATCCAAACTTTTAGAATCACAATTACCCAGCCAAGGTACTTGTAGTTCATGTAGTTATGTATAACAAGCAAGGTTAAATGTAAATCTATGGTTTCCTAGTCAAAGTAGAAATGGAAAAGGATTGGTTTTCCTTTCTAAAATTAAATCAGGAAGGATGTGAGGTAAAGGATCTATGTCTAAACACGTACATGTACATACTAGTTTCCTTTGCTTTAGTCTTATGAACAATACGTAGTTGTGTAAATATAGATGATCACGTACACAATGCTCACTGGTACTACTGCACAAAGCACTTCTGAACTACAGTACAGTAGATGTTTTATGGCAATGTACTTTATTGTAAATGTTCCTACATCAACACAGAGTGTACATGTACGAGTGTACTGCTATCTGACAATTCAAGACAAACAGAATTGCCTTAATCTCTTCTGCAATTTTAGCCTCCTTGTGTAGTTACAATGTCTGTGGGTACTTGTAAACAATTTGTCGATATACTTAATGTTACCCAGTGCATGTATAATGTACACTGCACAATGTATTCTAGATAACTAAGCCTTGTTGACAAAGTCCCCCCCCCCCCAATCAGACAACCTACATGTAGATCGACCCCCAACAAGATGCACAGCCACCCTGATTTGTAATTGATGTTTAACCAATATGCACGGTTGTTGGACTTGAGAGAACTTCTCACGGTTGTGTGCACACACTACTGTGTATACACAATCTACACTATTGTACAGTTCCAATACTGAACTGAACATAACACAGACACTAGTTTATCATGATACAAACAATTAACAGTCAACTTAGTCTCTTTCTGTATGCTTGGCCACTTGTATATATCAGTTTCCTCATTCAAAAATGGTACAAAGCTGCAAAGCTTTTGTTTCTATTTACTAAAACAATGCACACATAAAATACTTAAAAATAGGTTTTCCTTTAGCGTTAGTTAATTAAGTTTACAACGCAGAAAAATAAGAGCATACATGTACATGTGTACACATTCAATAAGAAGAGATACATGTACTGTAATAGCAGATGATCCAGGCAGAGGTAATCTTTGGAGTTACCATAACACAGTAACCACAACACTGCTGGTTGACAGTACTCAAAGTTGTCCCATTGTACAACATGTAAATAATGTTTAATGTCAAACTTGTTAATGAACCCATATTCGACCCTCAGAGTCTCTTCCAAAGGCTAAAAAGATTTACTTGACAATTTATAGTACCAGGCATTGCTTTTTGTTTGTACATTTTAATTACATATCTTGGGACTACTAAGTCTAAATGTGTACATGTGTGTAGTAATTTTATGGCACATTCTATGCAAATTAGACCTTCAAGCACACAATGATAAGCAGTTTTAATGTCAAGATGTTTTGATGGAAATTTGCCAAAAATGTGAGGCCTACACACAGAAGAACTCTATCACTGTACAAGTTCAGTGCGACTCAATCCTTTACAGTGACTAATCAGTATATTAATGACCAGCATACATGTACATGTACTATACAGTAGTAGGCCGTCGTAGAGTTATCTAATAGAACTAGAGGGCATACAAAACCATGTGACACTGCCCGTCAAGAAGAATTTTTGGCCATTGAGAAAACGGCGCTGACCCATCATAAAACACAAGTCACGCATCAGTTCACACAACCAACATTTTGTAAGTGGACATCTGTATATAAAATACCCATAGGGATTGGTGCGCATGTGTGTAACTAGAGTGCCCCCTATAAAATGTAGTTCTAGGCCTATTATATAACTTCATGTAGGATTTCTAAATACTCTCTGTGTATTTTCATTGGCATCAAACATAAACAACTAATCAATATTAGTTCATTTGCAGATAAATGCTTCCTTTTCATAACAAACCATGTTGGCACCATGTCATTGACCAAACTATTAAGTGTAGCATTGTTTGTTGCACAAATGTCATACCATCCCACCAAATCAGGTAATATTGTCTAATTGTCCAATGCACTCAATATCATTTTAAGCTAGACTCCTCACCATTATGACAGTCAAATTTTCTTTAATTCAAAGAACAAAGAGGATTATGACTATCAGATTAATGATTGGAACATCTTAAGTGCTTGAAAAACCTTTAAGATCAAACTAGAACTTGAAGAGTCAGCTTTATTACAAATTGCTAATTTGATACTACTCTAGATCTCACACAATTTGCACATGTGCGTTTGTCAAGTATTCGTTTTCAGTTACGTACGCACGAGCAGCATCACTAACCAATTTATAAAAGAAAAAGTGATGCCCATCAAATGTACTTCTTCTGATCAGAATTTCCCATATATCCCCCCCCCCCCACTGGAGCAAAGGGAAGAAAGAAATAAAGCCAAGCTCTTTCTTCTATCAAGGAGTCCCTAGAAAATTGTTCACAGCTTTAATACCAAAAGGTCACCTTCTGAAATTCAACTACGTCTTGGCTCATCAAACCATACAATGACACCTCTAAATGCTATTGACTGAGACAACCAAGAACCGTATCACCACACTCTATTTTATACTCTTTTCTTTACTATATTTTTTTTAAACTGAGGATTATTAAATGGGGATTTACGCACATACTTGAAATCTGAGTCGGCATTATGGAAAGTGAAATGTTGATGGGAAATTTTTTCTTTTTGGATGAATATATTTATCTATCATGTGTAAACTGTAACAAATGCACAATACATTATACTGTTCTTGTGTTTCTTATGAAGGGAGTATGACATCTTTAGAATTTTCAGTTGCTTTTTGAGAATTCACTCGTTCCTATGTTTTATTAAAGCTTGTTTTCTGACTCTAGTTAAAACGTTAAAACTTAATAAAAAATCGCACATTTACATTTTGTTACAGTAGTTGTTATCAGAGATGAAAACAAACACCGAGGAATCTTTCTCAACTGATAAAGTTCTTTAAACAAAAAATTGTGTTAAAAATGATTTGCAAACTTTTTCCGTTCCAAGTCTTTGACTAATGAAAAATATCCTCTTATCCCGAGGAGCAGGACAATGAGAGAATCTTTCAAAGCCTTGTACTGGCTTAGGTCAGGAAGTTGTCAATGTTAAGGTAGAAACGCTGGGCTGAATTGTGGTACGACCCTGAGTAGAGTTAGACTAGGTTAGACACACCCTCAGACGATTACTCATATCAAGCAATATGCATGTACAGTCTCACTCTATACTGCCATGTTTCATTCCCTGTAGGTTACAGCCCATTTTACAAAGTTTCCAACTTTGAGTAAGTACTACATGTATAGGCCTAACTGTAAGGTGATGCACAAACTCCAAGAACATGCAAAATGAAAACTATGGAAATAAAAGGTTAAAATTCAAATTAATTACTGTGTTTCAGAATAATAAAAGAGTGTCAAAAGCAACTAATTAAGATCATCCCTACACACACACAACCAAGTGTGTAAACACCTGCAATAGGGGACCTCCTATTGTCCTTCTTTTGTTTGTACTAAAACTTGTTGGCAACAGCTCCCATTGGTTTTGTACTTCCAACTGGGAATCTTCAGTTAACCGGGGACCCTATTGCTCCTTTTGTTATAAGTCCCTGGTTTGTTTGTAAATCCCGCTTACCGAGGACTTCTCTTTGTTCTCCCATTGTTTGGACATAGTTTTTTTAGCGACGTCTCCATTGGGTTTGTACACGAAAACGAAGCGAGGACGTCCTCGCTCTGTCAAACACCCGGATCCCTTTTGTTAAAGTCCTCGGTTTGAATGGATAGACACGTTCACGCACACACACACAAAAAGGGAGAGGGGTATTAAACAATAAATGTGACAAAACTATATCAAAATGCTAAAAGAACCTCAATCTACAACTTGTACGAGGAAACTTTCATGACAGACTTTGAGCACTTTTGACAAACCCTCCACTGCAAAAATATGATGGGTTGTTTGATTTGCACACAATGAAATACCAGAACGGCTGGCCCTATGACTTCTGACATGAAGGAGACTTGATACTTAAACAAAATACACCACACTGATGTTCACACAATCCCATGACCCAGCCCATTGATGTAACCCTTGACCTCAAAAGACATCAGTTCAAGGTCAAATCATAAACAGCCTATAAAGGTGATTAAGGTTACACAGAACTCCAATGGCTGATTTCAACTTGAAAGTGACACACTGTAACAAACGGATGCGTGTACATGTACACCATGTTCATACCATGTACATATCCAGGAAAAAAGTTGATTGCGGTACACAGAAAATGGCTGCAGTGCGTCAATACATGTACCTTCTTAGAAACAAGTACATGTACATGTACAGTTGTACGTATTGCTGATGTGTAAAGTTAGATAGTCTTGCTACATGTGTACAAGTTAACATACAGCGTGCTGTACAAAAGTTGACCTTTATTTTGCCCAACAACATGTTGATTGTGAAGAACTTGTTAAACTGACTGGATTTGTTTTTCTCAAGTTTTGTGACCAGTGTTTTGAAGCAGCAGCATTGAATGTGTACGTGTGGGACTGAAGAACCTGAAATCTTACCTGAATACAGGTTGCCACTTATCATAAAATACATTCTTTTAAATTCAACTAATGCTGGTACATGTACACCTATTGTATGGTATTAACTGATCTACACTGCTGGGGTGACAATGACATGCTAGATCAGCATGACATTGTCTCCTTTATGGGATATCTTATAAAACCTGAGGGTACAAAATGCTACTTTCAGCTTTGGTCTTATACTCAGTATTTTTTCTTAAAGGGAAGGTATACGTTTGGTAATCACTCTTATGAGTGGCTATAAAAACCTACTTGGTTAGAAGTTAACAGTCACCCCAAGTAAATGAACAATAAGTGGTGTTTGAAACTTTGCATGGCGTGGACAAATAAGAAGTAACTATAAATAGTAAACTTGCGGAGTACAACCCTGTGTAAAATCTCTGTAGGAGGAGTGTTGGCTCTGAAAAGAGCCGGTGTGGTCTCGACATTTCAAACAGTAGGGCCTATACTCTGCTCATCTTCTCTGCATTTCCTGAATACAAAGACGAGCAGAGTATACTGACCACACTGGCTCTTTTCAGAGCCAACACCCCTCCAAAAGAGATTTTACACAGGGTTGTACCCAGAAGTTTACTTTTTATAGTTACTTCTTAAATGAACAATGTACAAATACAGTGTCTGTTCAATTGTATGATATTTACACGTAAACCAGTTTTCAGACAAAAGAAATTACACGAGAATTTGTGTGTTAGATCATTAGATATGAAGCCATATATTGACATATTTTATAATGATTAGCTCTGACTAAATCCAAGGTCTCTGTGTGTACACTACTGTGTTTTCATTAACTAGATCCTTCTTGTTGTTCTTTTAGGCATGTGTTTTGATGACCAAAAATATGTATGTACAGTGTGCATGTGGGCTGAACTTTGTGAGCTCACAAATATAGAATTTTGATAAACCCTTATTATTAAGAGAACAACTGATACTAGCCTGTGAAAAACTGCAGCATGTAAAAGTATTTTATTATGACATTTTACAGTGAATAGTGAAAAACTTTCAATTTTTAAAGTCCTGTTATGATTTCATAAATATCATATACCTATACCAATGGACTGGTCTTAGGCAGTATCATGTTAATTATTTCAAAAGCTTTTATAAGTTTTTTAAATTGTATTTCCTGTCTGCTCCAAGGTGGCTAAGGATTATGCAAGTTTTGTATGATGTGCTGTTCATAGTTTTTCAGCAAACTTTTAGAACTTTGATTGAAAATGACTATTTAGACAGTAGTTCCCCAAGTACATGTACAAGTCAACTAGAAAATGTCTGCACCTTGGTAAGTCAGCAGTGTGAGTGTTTCTTGTCTGAAATTGGTTCTTCCATGCATCTGTAACAAGTTAACCATGATTACTCTAAAGCTTCTTGTCTTACAAGAAACAAACCAAACTCGGTTGCAACTAAGTCAGTGTTTGGGAAACCTGCTAGTTCTCAATTCTTGGTTTCAACATCCATTGTTCATGTCATTCAGTCCATAGAGAAAGTTCAGTCATTGTATTACAGTAACATACTGAACATTTTGACTACTTGAGATCTTCACTGTGATATGAATAATTCAATGATAGACTGAGCATGCCATGGCAAGGATCTTTGTTTCATGGAAACAATCCAATGAGCCAGTTCAGACCAACTTCAGTAGCAGCTCAATTTGAATATCCCAAGGAATTAACAGTGGGCAAGGTTTCCTCGAGACATGGGGGTCAGGAAAACTCTAGTTAGCAGGGCGTTCTGGATTGTACCATACATGACACGGTACACTTGCTTGGGATAGGCTTCACTTCTCACATGTTACTTACATGTATTCCTCAGTCATATAGATGGATCTCCATAACATTACTCACAACAAGGGAGTGTATGTACACTGGTACTGTACTTGGCAAGGTTGAGAGATTTCATATTACTGAATACAAATGATCAAACTATAGCAGTATTTTAAATCTACAGACTTTGCAAGTACAAACTATGCTTGTACTTGTGCAGACATTTAACCTTGGACTTTAAATCAGACTTGATTCGTTCGTTAATTACTTGCAGTAAAACATGAATACAGTGTGTTGGATGACCTGTTTATTTTACTCATATGAATAAAGTAATTTGTGTATCTAATGGTAGGGGGAAAACATTGTTAACTGGGCATAGCCTCCTTCCTCCATGCTTGTAGTCAGCCGCACATCACAAAACAATACACTGAACCTTAAATATTAAAGCTCCATGATCATTGAACTGCATGCACTCTTTTGATATTTGATTCTTCATTTGGTTTTGTGTACTGGTTTAGCATCTTGCCCTGTATACATGTTATCATGAAATTGTGCTTCACAAGTTCAAAGCTACACAGTACATGTATATATTCCACAGTGCCTAGCCTGGGTAACCTGGCCATTCATGACCCTTAATGACCTCTGTTGCCCTGGGTAACTCTTGCCAGGTGACACCTATCTATGCATGCAGTGCATGCTAGGCCAGGTATAATGTAATGTAAGTGTGTATACATGTACCACAGGCCCACATGCAGTAAAAACTACTGGTTTATCACTGTGTGTGTACATCTACTATGTAGTCTGTATGCAAGTGTGCATTATGATACAATGGTGCACAGTGGGTGCAAATTACAGCCTTATCTTACATCAAGCTCGCTGGATGTCATTATTCTGGTGCTACCATTTTACTATCTCAAATGTTTTAGTTCCTAGCATGCTCAGGTAGATCAACATGTAGTTTTCTAATCTAATTGTTTTCTCGTACTGTTCCTTGTTTGCTGTTTCAAGTTTTACATACAATCTACACATTAGGTGAATTGTTTAAACTGCGATTTAACCAGACCTCAACTTTGTTTAAGTTAGTTATAGTACATACACCATTGGAACAAACACAAAATAGCTCTTAAATCAAAAGGTAAAGTCCATCTTTTCAGACTCTTGGTAAAATGCCAAACAAATAGTGGAGGTAGTGAATTGCTGTGACAGTTTGAATAACATTGTGACTCAAATGAATAACCTCTCCAATCGATCATTGTCTCATTGTTGGCAATACATTTATTTTAAAAGATTGAAGGTATGACATTATTAATGCTTTCTGAAATCAATATTCACAGTAAAATAATTGATAAATTAAATTAATTGGCATTAATCTTGTAACTTGCTGGGCTGGAGGATTGGAAGTTTAAAAAATAAGAAATAAATTAATAAATCTAATAATCACAAACCCATAAATAAGGAATAATTGTTTTATCAAATGGGTTTCATGTTTATTGGGCATCACATTTTGGACAGTTTCTGCATAAAGAAAATCTTGTCCAATAAAAACTGTCTAGAACTGAATCTGATGAAAAGAAACCCTTCTCTACACTGTTGTCAATATGCATAGAAGGCCTTAGGGTATGTACACTACTAGTACGAACCAGTACAAACTAACTGTACAGTGCCAGTTCATCTCCTTCACGCTGATAAATTTCTGTGCGTTTTGTAGTGCGGGGCTCTGTCATAATGAGCAGCGAACAGAATTTATGATTGGGTATATGTCTGTCTAATGTAGTGGCTTAGTTATTGAATTACATTTAAGTGTAAGAGTGATTAAAATTATTCAATGAATATTTCATGAGGACTGACTGGTTGTTTTTGTTAAACCTTTTTTTCTGGGAGGGGGTACAGCATTGTATCAACAATTATAAGAAATCATAAAAAAAACATCTGAAGTGAGTTTGAGATTGGGGTAGGGGATAAAATAAATGTACATGTAAGCCCAAATACTCATGAAATGTACATTACATAAACCTGCCAATGTCTGCAGAATTGCAGGTTCATATCCAAAAACAGTGAAGGTAAATTTTGTTTACCAATCTGAAGCAAAGAAGACCAAAATTTAACCCCCAAGACTGACATCACAATAATCCAGGCTGTCTGTGTGAACCAGCAAAGAACTCATTCAAATGTGAGGTATTATCACGAGGTATCATCATGGAGGTTCCTTCCTCCATGGTATTATAGATACTGCTAGTGCTAGCCTCATGCATGGGTCTTGAGGTATTATAGATACTGCTAGCCTCATGCATGGGTCTTGAGGTATTATAGATACTGCTAGCCTCATGCATGGGTCTTGAGGTATTATAGATACTGCTAGCCTCATGCATGGGTCTTGAGGTATTATAGATACTGCTAGCCTCATGCTTGGGTCTTGAGGTATTATAGATACTGCTAGCCTCATGCATGGGTCTTGAGGTATTATAGATACTGCTAGCCTCATACTTGGGTCTTGAGGTATTATAGATACTGCTAGCCTCATGCATGGGTCTTGAGGTATTCTAGATACTGCTAGCCTCATGCTTGGGTCTTGAGGTATTATAGATACTGCTAGCCTCATGCTTGGGTCTTGAGGTATTATAGATACTGCTAGCCTCATGCATGGGTCTTGAGGTATTATAGATCCTGCTAGCCTCATGCATGGGTCTTGAGGTATTATAGATACTGCTAGCCTCATACTTGGGTCTTGAGGTATTATAGATACTGCTAGCCTCATACTTGGGTCTTGAGGTATTATAGATACTGCTAGCCTCATGCATGGGTCTTGAGGTATTATAGATACTGCTAGCCTCATGCTTGGGTCTTGAGGTATTATAGATACTGCTAGCCTCATGCATGGGTCTTGAGGTATTATAGATCCTGCTAGCCTCATGCTTGGGTCTTGAGGTATTATAAATACTGCTAGCCTCATGCATGGGTCTTGAGGTATTATAGATCCTGCTAGCCTCATGCTTGGGTCTTGAGGTATTATAGATACTGCTAGCCTCATGCATGGGTCTTGAGGTATTGTAGATACTGCTAGCCTCATGCATGGGTCTTGAGGTATTATAGATACTGCTAGCCTCATGCTTGGGTCTTGAGGTATTATAGATACTGCTAGCCTCATGCATGGGTCTTGAGGTATTATAGATACTGCTAGCCTCATGCATGGGTCTTGAGGTATTATAGATACTGCTAGCCTCATACTTGGGTCTTGAGGTATTATAGATACTGCTAGCCTCATGCATGGGTCTTGAGGTATTATAGATACTGCTAGCCTCATGCTTGGGTCTTGAGGTATTATAGATACTGCTAGCCTCATGCATGGGTCTTGAGGTATTATAGATCCTGCTAGCCTCATGCTTGGGTCTTGAGGTATTATAAATACTGCTAGCCTCATGCATGGGTCTTGAGGTATTATAGATCCTGCTAGCCTCATGCTTGGGTCTTGAGGTATTATAGATACTGCTAGCCTCATGCATGGGTCTTGAGGTATTGTAGATACTGCTAGCCTCATGCATGGGTCTTGAGGTATTATAGATACTGCTAGCCTCATGCTTGGGTCTTGAGGTATTATAGATACTGCTAGCCTCATGCATGGGTCTTGAGGTATTATAGATACTGCTAGCCTCATGCATGGGTCTTGAGGTATTATAGATACTGCTAGCCTCATGCTTGGGTCTTGAGGTATTATAGATACTGCTAGCCTCATGCTTGGGTCTTGAGGTATTATAGATACTGCTAGCCTCATGCATGGGTCTTGAGGTATTCTAGATACTGCTAGCCTCATGCTTGGGTCTTGAGGTGTTATAAATACTGCTAGCCTCATGCATTGGTCTTGAGGTATTATAGATACTAATGGCCTCATGCTTGGATCTTGATAACTTTTCAGACAGTACAGTGCATGCAGGTGACCTGGAGTTACATGTAGATAGCATATACACAAGGAGACTGCCGGTTAACATTTTGTATTTAATTTGCTTCCAAGTCTTCACATGTCATTGTGTTTTCACAAAAGCTTGACGACAACAACTCTTATCAATCTACTATCATAGTTTAAAATAAACACAGCAATTAGACTGGTATGGTGTACATGTGTTCTCTGTTAGTTTTGCATTTGTTGTCATTTGTCCCCTTGAGGGCCAGAGGTACAAAACCTAATGATTCACATGACAGTAGCAAACAATGACATGTATAGACCATGGCTTAGTCCTTGATCCAGGTACAAGACATGACCTCGCATCTTACTCTTCCTCAATAAGATTGAGCGCACATTTCTTCCTTTGTTATCTAACAACTTGTATTTCTCAGACTATTTCTCTGTGTATTTATTTTGTCTGGAAATGATCCCTTTCTCAGATCCCTTTCTCAGTCGCCCGGTACTTTGGCCAGTAGGAAGACAAAGAGAAATGTTTCAGTTGTAAAAAGAAACTCATTTCATCACGAGTTTACTTACAATGAAGAAACCCAACTAACATGCAGGCCTGATACTTCACAGAGGTAACAGAGGCAATTGTTGCCTCTGGTCAATGCCTTGTGTCAATGCCTTGGTGCCGCTTGAAATGTTCCAATAGAAATTTACATTTCCTCATAGAGGTGCCCTTTACCAAGAAGAAAACACCTTGGTGCCCCTGCCCTTTCAACACAAAGCATCGGGCCTGGATATGTCAGTTCTTGTCTTGTCTGTGATTCAAATAATGTATTACTGGGGTATGCGAGCTAAAACGGCAGCAGTGAACTATGTCTTCAGCAATTTTGAATCATAATTTTAGACTGAACATGTTTTGTGCATACTGGATGTAAATATTTTAGTAGAAAGTGGTGATTTTTGAGTACCAACTGATACCTTTTGTGAAGCATTTTTCTCTGACTATAACTTGCACTCAGTGGGTATCATTGACTGGGCAGGGAAATAACCACCCGGAACATGAATTACTCACAATTGTTGAACAATAGGAATCAAAGATACATATGAACAAGGTCCTTGCCTTCCCTGAATAACCATTGAACCATGACAATTGACCAGCACTTATCATCTAGTCACTACTTACCTGATTTTTTCAAAAATAATTCAGGTAATACAAACATATTTCACTTATAATTGTGATAGTTTTGCTTCTCCTTGGTAAAAAGTTAACACATACATGATGAACTAATGATGAAACATTTCATGATACTAATATTGTCAATTGTATAAATCAACTAACCAAGACAACTCAGTGTACAGTGATTATAAACTGATGACTAAAAGGAAAACAACTATGTACTGTAACCAATTTTTATTTTATTTTATGTTTTTTCAAAAGAAATCTTGCTTAGTGAAGGAAATTAGTTAAACCAAATGAAAATGGTTTTATAAAGCAATTTTTCAAGGAAACACGTTATATAGGCTGGTATACAGGTGTCCGGTGTGTGCCTGTCATTTACAAACAAATTCTTTCCAAATCAGAACATGTTGAATACAAAGCCTGCGCACTTGTATATGAGTCTATTTACTAGCTCAGTTATAACCCACTACACAAGGTCCGAGATGGACTTATCCCACCCTTCAATGAACACTAGTCATGATATGTAAAATCTCTAGGAAATAACAAGTGAAAGTCCCTTTATTGTTAGGTTCTATGACGGCATGTCTTTCAAATTGAATATGAAGACATGGACACCAGTGCTGATGGACACACAGCCTTGGATAAGACCATGATATCAACTATACTGTAGACACTCAGGAACAACTCCCACTCATTTTCACAACTTCCTGTTTTGAAGTTTGTCCATTCAGTGCAGTTTTCTAATTCACCAATATGGGAACTACCAAACTTCCACTTCCTTGGGATTTAACGAAGAAACAGCCATGGTAGTCAATTCCAAACTTTCTCTTTGTTAATCAGAGTAGGGTATACCCAGGCTTAGTCACTGCACCAAGCACTGTGACCTTTAACACTGCATAATGTTTGTGTATTCCTGTAACACCATTTTAGTGTCTGGTACAATTCATCCAATTCCAAAGGATTAGCAACAACTTGACAAATCTTTTATAACTGTATTTCTATGTTTGTTTTTTGACAAAAAATATTGTTCAAATATTTTGTATGCTCTTTAAGTTTGTGTTTACAAACAAAATGGCCACGTTGAAGAAATATTATTGATAACAATTAAATGTGTGCATGTGGTACAGACAGACAGTTAAATCATTTTGTGGACTGGTACGGTAATGACTTTTAGATAGGATCTGAAATGTAATTTGTACACACAAATCAATAGAAACATGCCAAGAACAGTGTTCATTGCTTGAGGGATCCAGTTAACTCTTTATGTACTATTACACGTACCACACTATAAAAACAGTTATTAAATGGCTACTCTGTCATGCAAAGGTATTAAGTGATTTTAAGCCAACCATCTGACTGTCAGTGAATTTATTGAAAACAACTTGCTGATGGGTGTTTAAGCTCATTTATTACCTAAATGTTTCATGTTGTCATTAAAAGAAAAATGTAGAGAAAAATTATGCAGCACGAAGACTTTGGGATTATCTATACATCTGCCTACAAACATTCCAAGGCATTTTTACAGTGCGGGACAGTTCTCAAATGGACCAAATATGCGCATAATCTGCCCTTTGACTGTTAAAATCAGGCATTTGGTAACTAGGGAAATAGAGAGAGCTGTGGCTCCATGCTTATGTGGGAATTGTCTTTGGGTTTGGACTGACTGCATGACTACTGTGATAATGTCAACCTGCCTGCAGCTACAGTCTGTGTACATGCTTCTTATGAAATACTCTTCAATTCTGTTGTGTACATATATAAGGCAATGTTTTTTGGGTGATGTTTTGTTATGTTGTGACATAAGTGGACGAGTGTAGCCAGAATTTGTACACGGTATCCATTTTGCCTGTCATATAGAAAATTGGGGTGTCCTCCATTGACTTATAGTTTTACATGAAAGTGACCGTAACATACTGTACATTGTCACACAACTGTTGAAAAGACACCTGGACATCCCTCTGCCTAAAACACCACAGAAGGTCAACTTCATTAAGTACAGGTTATACGGTACCTACATAATTGTTGTTTCTTGTTCTTCTTCATCTTGTTATGTTAATAATACACATATGTACAGAAAGATAAACAACAATCAAGATTACATCAAAGAAAAACAAACATTGTTTTCTTGGTAAAATTTATGCTTTATTCATAAAATATCAACAGTCATGCACATTTAGTAGAATTCAGTAGAATTTGTACATGGCTAGACCTTCTCCCTCACATGGAGATGGCTTACTACATACTGTATCCAAGAGAGTCTGTATCCTGAGAAAATGTACAATGCATCTCTGCCCTTAGATAATGACAGCACTATGTAGGATCTTAGAAGTTGTATAACTTTGATGTAGTGTTGGAATTAATAGTAAGGAAATCAAAGTGTGTGAAGAGGTTTTAGACTAGTGATTTAAACACGCTGAGGCCTGGTTCTTGATAATTTACCGAGACCTCCCAATTTAAATAGGGCTGTGAAATTTGCTCAAGAAGGTCAGGTCAGGTCATGTTTAAACTATTTATAATGCATGTATAAACATGGCCATGTGATCTCCTCTCGACCAATCAAAATGGATAAACTGTCCCAGGTATATTATGAATAGTAATTAACTACAAAACTAATAAACATAATTTTTCTAATCTCCCACTGTACAAAAGATATCCATGTGATTGAGGTTCAATGTCAGAAGAATTCTAAACAGGAAAATATTGCTGTAAACATTAATTCATGTGTAAATAAATCAACATGAAATGTCTCATAAACATCACAAACTATTCTTGCTAAGCATAACTTTTCTGTGCTAAGCAAAGTTGTGTTCATCGCAGGCCCCTGGCCTGAGCTGTATGTTTACATGCACCACCATGATTTATAGAAGAATACGACAATTAGGCTTTTTTTTCAAGTAGAATGCACAAACAGTAGTCTGTATAATAATGAAGACAACTTGAATTGATTCAACTAACTCAAAAAAATGTTCAATGTCTGCAAATCAAAGAGATTTTAGCTTTGACAAGCAGTCCATGCCTGCAATTTATCTCTGATAGGGCAATGCCATCTTTTTATTTTGCAAAGGGCATTTCTGTTGGAAGATCTATAACTCTATGGAAAACTTTTGAAGGGGCACCAAGGCCAAGACCAGGGCAACAGAGGCCTTGGCCTCCATGGTCTCCATGTTATTCCATGCCTGCATTAATCCACATTAAAGGAACAATACAGAATTGTTTTTTGCTAACTGGCAGTGTAAGCACTTTATATAATCCACCATATACATAAACTGACAAGCCTGTAGAAGTTTGAGATCGATCGGCCATCTGGGTCACGAGAAAATAGTGAAAAACCGATCACACATTTGCATGTGTTATACAATGCATGAATAAAACACTCATGAGCGATAAACTCCAATCGGAAATTAGTTTTATTTATTTCTCATCAAATATGGCATTTCAGACAGAAATATTTCTAGGGATGTCTTCTACTATCATCATCATTAGACCGTGTAAGTTTTATGTAAATCTGTGATCATAAAGAAAATTTTAATTACCAGTTCTGTAACGTTCCTTTAAATAAAGGATGAAACAGCTATGAATAGCGAATTTTATGGAGTGTCATCTCTCTCCGAAAAATGGAATTATAATTGGTTCATAGCTTAGCATTCAGCATAACAACAGAGTGTATCATTCTCAGTTTGGTACTCTTCCATCACTGTCATCTGCCATTTTACAGCCTTCTCGCTAATGACCCCAGATACAATTCAAGCTAATACTATAGGAATTTGCAAGTACTGGCTCAGTATAAATTTTTAGCCATTAAGATACATTCAGGTACTGTACATCAGTGAAATTTGTTGTACATGGTACTTGGTAGTAATGTGAGATGTTGGGACTGTGTTGTGGAATGGAATTCGCTTGTTTAACAGTCGGTATAAAACTCACTAGTTTAATTAAAGTCATGTGTATTCAAAAAATACCAAGAGAATCATTGAACCAACAATGAGATTTGTTGACTAATGGTTGTAAATGCTGTTCATGTTTATGTAATTCAATAAATAACATTATTATCAAACAAGACGGTAAAAAAAAACCGTTTAGAATAACAGCTTTTTAAATCATTTTTTTGTAATTTTGTAATTTTCCCCTCAGAAAATCAGAGTGTGATGCTGGCAAATTATTCAAAACCTTATAATTTCTCTTCTTCAATGGTTTCAAATTTACAACTAAAATGGAATCCGATAGCCACTTTTACACTCATTATGAGCAAATACAGCATCTTGTTTACTCAATTATTTGGTTTTTTAGTCATAATGAATTGTACGAGGTAGTCAGATTGGGCATCTTTCAAAAAAATGATAAAACTTGTTTAAATGAAAACTACTTTTCCTTAATTTCAGATGTGTTCAAACTCTGATGGGGGTCACTGAACATTGGTAAATTGTCTTGACCTTAACTTTGTACTTGTACTTCCTTAATTGTTATAACAATATTAATTTTAATCTTTGTCCTTCAGAAAAACATCTTACAATAGCCCATTATTATTTTAGGTAGGCCCTAGTCAGGCAAATGAAAATTTTACCAACTCCAGTCCATCCAATCCAAGACCAACTCAATTATAGTTTTTCTTAGTATATGCCAGGTTTTCTAACTTAACTTGTGCAATCATTAATATAATAAGTAATTGTATGTATTTTTCCTATTTGTTGTGTATCCCACCTGTTTGTATGATCTGATGTGTCTGTGCATGATAAGCCACCCCATATAGAGACAGCTAATCTATGCCATGTATGTAGCTAAATAAATGGGTGTACACAGTGAAGGGAACGCTAAACGAACCGGCAACCAGACGCCATTCATTGAAACACATGTAAACAAGTAACAAACAAGCCTCAGTCTTACCATAGATTGTTGCCTCCCTACTCCTTGGCCATCTCCACCTCCTGACCCCGTGACATTTCCTTCATTCTTCGTCTTATTCTGTCCACTGTCCTGTTTAGGACCTTTAGGTTGTCGTTTGCTTCGGTTGTCCTGGTAGCGTTGGTACAGGGCATCTGTACCTTGTCGTTCATGCGACCATCGTTCGTCCCTGGTCGAGTCATACCGGTACAGCGACAACTCTTGTTGTTTCCTGCACCGTTCCAGTCGCTCACGAAGTCGATCCATAACTTGTTTCTTGGGGGATCGGAAATCCCCCATGGTGTCTACTACAACCACAATGGTGGCGGTTTATGATACTTTTAATTACCCCCGAAATAGGGGGTTAATTATCACAGAAAAGGTTGATTTGTCGAGTTCACTGAGTGACTGTAATTGCAGTGTAAACCACGACCAGTGTGTAGGTACACAGTGCAGTGCTAATCAGTAGCAGCAGTGGTGCACGGCCGGTGCTAGTGCGCCGTGGCTGGCTCCAGTCAGTAGTTAATGGTCTTCCGGTCGGCTAGCTCTGCTTTCTCTCGCTGTTCGATGTTCAGCTGTATACGCTGTACATTATATGCAGCTGATAGGTGAAGTGACTGACTCGACCTGCTTTGCTGTGTCACATTGTACATTACGTATAGTTATTGCATACACAGTAATGACGTTATAGAGGTGTACTGTGTTGATCCAAATTGAACCCAAACACGTACGCTGCACACGACGAGCATCCAAGTCTCTCGTCGTAGTCTCTTTAGCATAAAAATGAATATGCACATTAGTGTATTATTGTGACTCGTTTTCCGGGTTGCGTTCTGTCGCTTGTTCTAGTTCTATGATCAACCAAATAAAGTT
The DNA here is from genome assembly GCA_021014325.1 of Plazaster borealis. Taxonomy (NCBI): domain Eukaryota; kingdom Metazoa; phylum Echinodermata; class Asteroidea; order Forcipulatida; family Labidiasteridae; genus Plazaster; species Plazaster borealis. Next base: position 324,990 of record CM037457.1, on the reverse strand, counting down.
GCACATCACACTACCATGTTTTTTTATTTCAAAGTTATACTGGATGTGTTTTTTCCTGAATGACATAATGATAATTTCAGAGTGAAGTTTAACTACTAAATTATGCAACATTTATTTGGTTGGTGGGATTTTCCCTTTATAGATCTTTTTTATAAATATAAAAATACATATTTTTGTGTGAGTCATGGTTCCAGAACGATGACACTTTGATAAGTTAAAAACATGAGCCCGTGGCATTATAGGAGCCCGTCGACCCCCTTGCTAGACTGCCCCAGACAGGATCGGAGTGTTCGGCTGTGCCCCCGGGTATACACCCCCACTATCATAATACAACATGCTGGGTCCGATTTTCTACCAATTTGACCAGACATTTTATATTTAAATTATAATTGTTTATAGATTTGAGATAGTTAAATACAAGCTTTCATTTAAGGTATTGCAACAACTATAAAGTCAACCAAAGATTATAGTGGTGTAGTTAATCAAAACTAAATTGAATTGTGTCAGGATCCCAATTAACATGTTCACATCAATTACTATACACACAATCTTGAATAATTGCAGGTGCTTTGTACATTGCCCACTATGTCCGTGGGAAAGGCATCATATGCGAAAGTTTGTGTATTTTTTCTGTTTTGAAACAGTCTGTTAGAGAATTTTTTTTAAATTTGCTAAAATCGGTCCATGCAACTTTAACTGCAGTCGAGTAAAGACGAATGCTTCAAACAACACTTAAGATGCTTCAGCTGATATCCTTCCATTTTGGGGCAAAGCAATCCTTAAATTTAATTGTGATTATTAAGCTTCGTCAATAGTTCTCAATGATGAACACTTTGAAATGATGGTTAGAAATAGAATCCATAGAAGTTCGGCTTTGATTCTGCTAAATTTTTACCAAACTTCAGTTATTAAGACAGAAGATTATATTATTTGAAAATAGGTATACCATAAAAGAGAGTAAAAATGGCTAGGATTTCCTTCCGCCATGGATTGACTGAGACTATCCCAAAAGTTGCGGGTGATCATTATAGCCTATGACCAATAGTTCATGAAAGTGCCGTTTGGCTGTGACACTCTGGATGCGTGTTTGCCCATGCAAATGTTAATCAAAAGAGGGCGCTATTTGAAGTGGTAGTTCACCTTGATATACTGAGCCGCGGCCTAATAACACACGACGCAGCGTCGTTCAGATGATTTCCCATTTTATACACAAGTAAGATTACTTTTTAACTTCTAAATGACTATATTCTTCCTAAAAAACTATGAAATGCTATCTTTTAGAATCAACAGAAGAAGAGTGGTGACCAAAGAACCCTTCCAAAACAAACACTTCCCAAACTCAAATAAAATATAGATATTTATATTATAATATTTATATTGATAATGAGTAGGGTAGATGGCCTTAGCTTTCGATCCAGACCGGACCTTCTTCAGAGGCATAAAACAAGTACAAACAAAATCATATCCATTTATAGAAAAATGGATATGGTTGTAACAATTAAAAACAAGATACAAGCAAATCAATGGGATCACCCCAAAGGGATACAACAACAGAAAAATAAGTTTCTTACTACGACTTGTGGAGGGTCTGTTGAAACCGTTGAGTTGCAGACAGGAAAATCCTGGTGACCGGTGATATATATAATGAGTAGGGTAGATGGCCTTAGCTTTCGATCCAGACCGGACCTTCTTCAGAGGCATAAAACAAGTACAAACAAAATCATATCCATTTATAGAAAAATGGATACGGTTGTAACAATTAAAAACAAGATACAAGCAAATCAATGGGATCACCCCGAAGGGATACAACAACAGAAAAATAAGTTTCTTACTACGACTTGTGGAGGATCTGTTGAAACCGTTGAGTTGCAGACAGGAAAATCCTGGTGACCGGTGATATATGAGTAGGGGATAATATTTATATTGTATATATTCGAGAAACTTATAAGCTTAATTGCACACGAAATAATAATCCGCCAATGATAAGTGGTAGTTAATGAGAAATTACAAATTAATTATTGTCGGGATACCGACATTTATTATCTCACACCATGGTGGAAGTTAATGTCCTCCCTCCAGGTTCACACCCATCGGCCACGTATCCAATAAACTTGCACGTCACAAGTACTTTGTGCATTGCCCGTGGCATATGCGATACTTTCTGTACGTTTTTCGTTTTGAGACAGCATCGTCTGTCAAAATTCGTTCAGAGAAAAAAATCACTAACAAAGCTAATGAGTCGGCGAAAATCGGGCAACTTTTAACACTATCACCAATCTACGAAAAATATGACGCGTCCATCGTCGTATACAAGTGCACTACTTACAGCCAGTGTGCGTGCTTCACGTAGTGTGATAAGGAGAGCGAAGAAAACCGGATCATTGAGAACCACTCCGCGCCTTGAAAGTCATGGGTTTTGTTTCAAACTTTGCAACATTCTTATGAATAGTGATTATTTTTCTTTCAATTTATTCTTGCAAAATTTTATAAAATATGTATTCGCTACTTATTAAGCATTCTTAATGTTAAATCAAATTCATCTAACTCTCGGATTAATATTTTAGGCTAGGCAGTGACGCGGCCCAACGCATGCGCATTTTCACATCGACATAATTGGTCAGAAGTCAGAGGACAGTGACCGTATAATTTGCATACAAGCTCTCTCTACCTCGTTATGTATGATAGTTTAATATTCATTTTCAAGGTAAGACAAGTATTAGCTGTGATTATGATGTGTTTTGGAGTATTTTGTTAATTTTGTTTAAATAATGCTTAGAATAGACAGGATTCATGTCAAATGATACACCCGTTTTTGTTGTATTTAAAAGGCATTATATCCTCCCGTGTCCGGTTTTCGATGTACTATGCCTTTTTCTTTGAATTAAAAAAACCCCACTAATGCATTGTATCAACTGATGTCCTAATTACCTTCCTTTGTTTATTAGAAGTTTGTAATTATCGAATAACGCTCGATGAACGTTGCAGCTTTCACACCACAGTCCAATCTTTGACCCCCTGCAGTGGCGCCCCCAGAGTTTGACTTTGTCCAGTTTTCGATGTACGGTGTCCTGGTTAAGCCATACGTACAACAAAATGTCTGAAGTGAACCTGAGTGATCTGTGTGACTTTAGTTGGTTTTATGGTCGGCATTTATTTTAATTTTTTTTCAAAGTAAGTTTATTTTATACTTTTAAAGCGATAATATGGTGTTTATGCGTTTAAAAATGTATAATAATAATAATAAAATAGCCGTAGATGTTTCTTTGCCTTCAAAAATATCAGAATGTCTGTTTATTTTTGTTTCTTTTAGTCTCTTACTTAACTGCTTAATAAAGATAGAAACAACATTCATAAATAATTATATATACAATTCTGATGCTTAATTATTTCGTTTTTCCCTTACAAAAATAAACCAACAGGAATCCTATAAGAATTTGTAGAAGTGACTTTTGTAAGGGAAACTACAACTTGCGAATTCAATCTAATTTACCATCAAAACAAACATACTAAAAATAATCCCTGGTAGTTGTGCTTTTTCTAATTATGTTTTTCTTTCTTAATCATGTTGAACTGATTTGCATAATGAAATTGGTGAAACTGGAGATTGATAAAATGGTAATTGTTTTGTGGCATTTTGGCATTTTGTTTGAAATAATAAAATGGACAGTAAATAATAGTGCCATAGTGCAAGCATAATCATGTGATTTTTGTTTAATAGGGCGCAGTTGTGTAGGCAAAAAAAGAAAGGCAAAAAGGATATAAGTTATTCTTCGTCATGGCACGGACAATAAAAAATATCCTTCGCTTGCAGGCGACTAGTGCTACAGCAATATCTGAGGTGAACCCAGTGCTTGCAGTGATTGTACATGCACTGGCCCCACGAGGTCAAGTAGATTGAATTAGCAAGTTGGATGGGCCTAAAGCAGTGACAGACACAGCATTTGTCTGTATCCTCTATCTCTGTGGAGCTGTCGTCGTCGCCGTCGTCATTTGAAGAGGGGGGTCGTTGTTTGGGGACTGCAAGTGGTCGGCTTTCAGATGAAGTTGAAGCGCGACGCTTCTTTGTTTTGGGTGTTTTTTGTGTGGTTTCTTTAGGACTCTGGTCGTTTCACTTGCTGCTTCGAATTCAACTATCTTGTTTCTGGTTGTTTCTTCAGTAATAGCCTTCCCAGCGACTACAAAGCTAAGGCATCGCCTCTTTTTGGGAACCTTTAAATAAAAATGGTATATAGAATAAAGAAGAAGAGTGCATGAGATAAATACATTTTTTTATTTTTCCAATAACTTAAATGCCATTACAACTATTAAAAACGCAGAAGTTTAACTATAATCACACAGAAAGTGACATACCTTTTGTCTCTGTCCTATTGAGTCTTCTCTCTCCTTAAAAAGATCAGGTCTTGAACCAGAATTACCAGCAGATGAATGGTCACCTTGCGGACCAACCTCCACTACGTCATCAGCCAGATCATCTGCTGTTGTTTCTGTCGGCTTAGGCATCAGTACAGAATCAGAAAGGCCAGCAGATGAATGGTCACCTTGCGGGCCAACCTCCACTACGTCATCAGCCAGATCATCTACTGTTGTTTCTGTCGGCTTAGGCATCAGTACAGACTTGTTGAGAGCTTTGGCTGGAGCATACAAGGTTTCATCCACCACACCACTATTGAATGGGTAAATTCCCTTTTCTGAACGAGCTCCTGTTGTCTGGAGAAAGGGCCTTGGTATATGCATTGCATGCAATCTCACAGATTGAGTATTTGTCAATCCCTGTCGTTGAATTGGCTCGCATTTGTCGGTGGCAGAGGGGATTATAAATTCTCTCAAATGGCCCAAACATCCCACATCCAGTGGTTGTAGGATGTGACTTGTGTGTGCAGGCAAGACGAAGAGCAATATGTTTTGCTCTCGTGCCCAGTCAATCACTGGTATGTTGATATGAGACCGATGGCCATCATAGAGAAGGAGTATTGGCTCATCTTGTGATCTGTTTGTAGAAACATATTTCAAGAAGTGTGTCGAAAGGTATGTCATGAAGATGTCAGTATTTGACCAGCCACTGCCACTGACGGTTCCCGCTACACCGGGAGAGCAACCGTTAAGTAGCTCTTGTCTCATACGCTGCCCTGGGAATATGAAGTATGGAGGTATTTGCTGGCCCAGCGCATTTCCAGCACCGATAACAGTCACAGTTATCCCTCTGCCGCTTGTCACAGCAAGTGGGGTGGAAGAGGAGGACGGACCAACGATATAAGGTGGGGAATGGTTTTGTTTGAGACCTTTTTCGTCGACATTGAAGATGCGTTCAGGGCATCCTTCAACTTGTACTTTGTCAGCATGTGATCAAGCTCAGTGAAGTATGCATTCACTACCTTTTCTGACGTTGCCTTCGCTCTATAAAGATCAAGGCTTCGTGGCTTCCTTACACTCAGTTCAGGCCATCTCTGCATGAAGTTACAAAACCATTTTAGGGTTAATGGATGATCTTTGTCCCGTTTGTTGATACTGACAGCATATGTGGAAGCTATGTCGACAACTTCGGCCCTGCTATATCCAAAACCAAGTAGAGCCATCTTCTTCAAATGGTTCACCAACTTGTTTTCCTCCTCGATGCTGAACAATGGAGGTGGCCCGGACTTGATCACTTCAGGGTTAACTCTCCCTTTGACACAATCTCTTAGGGTAGTCTCGGGACTCCAAATTTTCTTGCAGCACTATATACCGAAATGTTGTCATCAACAACACAGCAATATGCATAAGTTAAGGCTGTCGGAGAGTAGCTCCTGTAGCTAGTTGGCCGCCGGGATGCATTCTGGGCTTGGCGCACATGCTCTGCAGGATATAGGACACCTTATTAAGTATATTGGTTGTGATTGTTTGCTCTAAACAACTATTTGTTAAACTTATAACAATAATAATATTAGTGTATATTATTTGTATGCCTAAAATTTATTTCATTTGACATTGAGATTATTTCATGTCACATTAATGTATAAATTATTACCAACTCACTTAAAATCACATTAATGATCTCAATTAAATAAATTGTTAAATACCTACTTCACAAGCAACAAAATAAGAATAAAAATAAAAATAAAATAAATGCATTTTTACCCTAGGTAAACAAATATTTACAATTTTTCATGTCAAAGACAAGCAAACCCACATTCTATTAACTTTATTAAAGTTTCAGAATCTTTATTGAACCATTAGAGTAGATATCTCACAGGCACAAAATAACATTTTCATAACAAAATGACTTTAATCTACGGTAACTCAACTCCTAAATGCGGTGGTGCTGCCTAGCAGTGAGAAAATGATATAAGGTACATGTTCACTCGAGGCCTCCGTAGTTTTTTTCCCAGAATGCTCAGCGGGAAGTTCAGTCATTTGATTTGACCGTCATGACGTTGCGAGTTCAAAGAGTGTTTAATAAAACTTTTAGGGTGTCACAATAAATATTTACGGACCTTACAACGTAACATATTTTTGTACTTTGTGCTTTAGGCCTAAATGCACAACCTTTTTATATTTACGATAACAACTCACCGGTAAAGCTTTCACTTTCCACATTTTTCGCTGGAAGGATAAGAGACCCGATGTTTGGTAAGTCAAACAAAAATATTGGTATCTAGGGGTTGTTTACATCGCGCGCAGTGACGTAAAAGATATGCCTCGATTTTAGGGTCGCATCGAATACAGGGCGTCCCACGATACAGGATTGCTGAGCATAACAACATCACTGTTTAATTTTAGTCTGAAAGTTTACTGATTATGAAGTTCGCACTAGAACAATTTTTTCCGTGAAATATTTCCCTCTGAAATGAAGTCATATTCAAAAGGCACTGAACACGTTTAGTAATTACTCAAAATATATATTAGCATAAAAACTTACTTGGTAACGAGCAACGGAGAGCTGTTGATAGTATAAAATATTGTGAGAAACGACTCCCTCTGAAGTAACGTAGTTTTTGAGAAAGAGGTAATTTCTCACTAAAATAATAAAAGACTTCTTGCAAGAAGCCTTTTATTCCTATCTGAAAGCACACAAATTTGTACAACAAGGGTGTTTTTTCTTTCATCATTTTCTTGCAACTTCAATGACCAATTGAGCCCAAATTTTCACAGGCTTGTTATTTTATGCATATGTTGGGATACACCAAGTGAGAATACTGGTCTTTGACAATTACCAAACGTGTTCAGTGCCTTTAAAACAAACTTAATTCAAACTAGAAATGAACCTCCCACACATCACCTGAACCCATAGGTAGGTACCTAGCCTGGTGGGATGTCAGTTTCCCTATGAAGACTGACGTACTACAAGGCTAGGTGAACGTTACCCTAAACCATAGTAAAGTTGGTAAAAAGTAAAAAACAAATTCTTCAAATGAAAAGACAACAGCTATGAAAGAAATATCAACACTAGATCCTGTATGTCCTTGTAAATGAGTTTATTCAATAAATAAAATTTGTGTAACATTACAGGTGCATGTGTACCAGTTTTAAATACAGAATCCATTAAAGACACTGGCCACCTTTGGTAATTGTCAAAGACCAGTCTTCTCACTTGGTGTATCTCAACATATGCACAAAATAACAAACCTGTGAAAATTTGAACTCAATTGGTCATCGAAGTTGCGAGAAAATAATGGAAGAAAAAAACACCCTTGTCACACGAAGTTGTGTGCTTTCGGATGCTTGATTTCGAGACCTCACGCGTGAGGTCTCGAAATGAATTCAAATATTTTACTGAGAAATTCCTTTTTCTCAAAAACGAAGTTACTTCAGAGGGAGCCGTTTCTCACAATGTTTTATACTCTTAACAGCTCTCCATTGATCGTTACCAAGTAAGTTTTTATGCTAACAATTATTATGATTAATTACCAATAGTGTCCAGTGCCTTTAAATGAATTTTTATTTTATTTTTTAAATAACACAAAATAAACAAATCTCTGACATGATACATTTTAAAGGCAATGTCTTAAATTATAATTTTACCAAAAGGAAAATGTTTCTGTTCCCATATCACTGTACATCCCAGATACAATCTTTACTGAGTCGACAGAACATACATGCAACAGCACAAAAACAAACTAAATAGACTTCCAGTCTATGGTAAACAAAAATAAAGTAACGTTTTAAATTCTCAATTTATTGAAAGCTAATTTTGCCAACAATCTTGAATGATATCGCACTCAGTGATTTTACATGACAGTATCAAACCTTTCACAATGACAAATACCTTTGGGACCAGTTTTTTTCTTCATATACAATTTATCCATTAAATGAAAAATAAACATTTTTCTTGAAAATAACACAAAATAAACAAATCTCTGACATGATACATTTTAAAGGCAATGTCATAAATTATAATTTTACCAAAAGGAAAATGTTTCTGTTCCCATATCACTGTACATCCCAGATACAATCTTTACTGAGTCGACAGAACATACATGCAACAGCACAAAAACAAACTAAATAGACTTCCAGTCTATAACAAAAATAAAGTAACGTTTTAAATTCTCAATTTTTTGAAAGCCAAGTTTTCCAATAATCTTGAATGATATTGCACTCAGAGATGTTACATGACAGTATCAAACCTTACACAATGACAACTACCTTTGGGACCAGTTCTTTCTCTTCATATGGTTTATTTGTCCTTTTCGAGCAACAATAACAGATATAAAGTTAAATACATATATGATAACCTTGTACATTTATTTAAGTATGACATGTGAAATACCACACAGTATATCATTAATCCTCTCAATCAATTGGCACGGTGTTGTTGGACGAAAATCCAGCGCAGCGAAGACTTGCATCTGTAGATTGAATCAGAAAATAGCTTTTATAAGAAAAGAATACCAACAAGAAATTTGTTTTGGCAGAGTGGAACATGTAAAGACACTTTGCAAATGGTTCAACCAGCCACTGCTGAGCCTTTCGAATGTATGCGTTGACAACTTTAAGAAAATAATATGAACATTTATTGACCTTACAATTTTTCATTGCAATTGTTTCACTCAATTTATACAAGAAAAACTGAAAGCTTAAATGAGAAAATCTCCTAAAGTCAATAATTGAAACCATACAAGATGCTGCTAGAGCTAGAGTAGCAACGAATACATACCAGGAGGCCCTTGGTTTGTTCTTCCAATCGCATCATAATCACCCGGTGTATTACCACTACAGCTAAGGGAATCTACCTTCTCACCTATTATAAACAAATACAACAGCGTCATTATCAGTGTGGGAATCAATTTTATACCATAGGTGTATTTGTGTCCAACTATCAGATGGATTACATAAAAATACTCAAGCACAAATTGTATGAAGTAGAAAGCACAATACAATGAAAAATTATCACCATCAGAAACTAAGTTGATTAGATTATCAGGTGATTATTTAACTTTGCAGGCAAGCCATCCTAATTACATGTGACACATTCTTATGCAATTGTGACAAAATGACATCCTCATTTGTTGATTGATTTATTATAATCCTTTGCAGTTTAAAAAGCCATTTTGAGAGTGGACACATTACTATAACACAATTCAGTTGGGGGTAAATTTGTCTGAATACATCCAAACCAAACAGTGCACTCCTCTAGTGTCCACCATAACATATATCAATGGTTATGGTTAATTTATTCTTTTGTTCAATAGAACAGTACTCATGGTGACACAGTAACCAGGCCAGGTGACACGAAACAATTTGTTTGTTGTTAGGTGTCTTGGTCGCTTGTTCCATTTGTTTTATTCCATGTGCAATTTTCTAGTCAAATTTTATTCTTGTCTTTTCCCGTGTCTTCTGTGTTTTTTAATGTATTTTTATATTTTATATAGAGGACCACAATGGAAATAAGCTTGTTTAGCTTTTTTGTGTTATCCTCGACAATTCCTCATCAGATTCAATGTCTTTTCCCTTCTTGTATTTTTTATCTGTATTTGTCCGCTTGTTGTATTTTAAAGAATTCTGTGGAGATTGTCTAATAAAAAAATATAAAAAAAATAAAAAAAGGCTAATAGTTTTCTGTTGAAAACTTATTACCAGGAGCACTTGAAGCTACATCTTTGTGTATTATTTTGGTTATGTGTAGATAGGTTTGACATGTCCTTGATGTGTGAACTATGTCTAAATGACTTACCAATTATCACCAAATTAAGGATCGTTGATGGAGCTGGAAGAGCATGAATTATCTGCTCCTCAAAGAATAAATCTTCCTCAACATAAGCTGCAACAGCAACATGTATGTCTCCAGTATCACCAAATGGAAACACAGTCACACTAGTTACATCTGTAATGGACAAAACAATGATTGCTATTAGCAATCACAGACCAATTTCAAAAAGAGCTTAGGCTCTGGCACCATCTGCCTGTTTCAGCCCTGTACCGAGAGTGTATGATTTCAAAATTACTGTAGGAGCCCAAGCAGGATGCCTCAGCCAAAGTGTTGGTTTAGTTTAATTTGTTAAACACCCTATTGTTTCCATTACTCTGATTCCAACTTTACAACTTACCATAAATTTCTAGTGTGTGTATCTTAACAAATAGCTCAATTCCCTTATATTGGTACACTGATGTTGATTCACGGTCTACAATGATGATAAACAGCTGATCTTCTGTACTGAAGGATTCCAGAGCAATGGCTCCATATACTTCAATATCTTGTTGATGTTCAATGGTATTAGTATCAGAGTATCTGTCAAGAGGAATAACACACGGTTTTAGGGACAGTGCGTTTATTACCTACGTACACAATATCAGTTATAAATATCAAGGCTTATTAATAACAAAGAACAGATATTTGTTCCCTCCAGCCTTTGTTATGGTTACACTACACAATGACAATATCCATAAGTCAAACACTGCATCTGATGGACGGGTTGATGGGAGGGGTGATTCACTTTGAATCCAAGTATCCAAAACACTGAACCTTTAACAAACAAGGAATGCTGAGCTATCTAGATATAAGAAAATGTTACAATAACGACTTGGTTTTAGGAACTCTCTCTATGAAACTAGACATTGGACTTGACTTGAGTAATATCAACTGCTATTTCAGGTCTGTAACCTTTGCTTACTTGAAAACTGTGACCGGTACATCAAACTTCTCTTTGTTCAGTGTTCCTGTGAATGAGTTGGCAATAATGATGTAGTCATTATCTTCTATTGAAACAGCCAGAATATCACAAGCAGCTGAGGATTCCATTATGGCAACTTTAGAGAAGGAACCGTTACTGGCTTGTTGGAATACAGAAGAAGATGCTACGAAGGAACGCCTGATGTCATCCAAATAATTAGCAACACTCAGATGCAGAACACCGTCTACAAAGAAATGTTTCATCTACAAAAAGGGAAAAGATTTTTAATCAATGAGAAGTTGCACACAAGAGACAAAGATTGAAGGAAGTTGCAGCATGACACCATTTATACATCAAACCACTCCTATTTGGATCTTACGGTAAGATACTTTCGGGTTCTGAGGAAAGAGAAGTAATGTTTTGTGTGCGACTGTTTGGATGTAAGCCACTTGGGACCAGTGTTTAGCATGGTGTACAAGTACTTTGTAGAGATACATACTTGCATATGAAGTATTTAAAGCTACCAGAGAGTGTATCCTTGCAACATCTGGTACAGTGACGTAGCAAGATTTTATTCACTAGGGAGGGGGATGGGGACAGGGGGCATTGCTTCCCCCACCCAGTGGCTACACTGATCTTGTATGTAGAATGAATAGAATTCTTTACCTTATTTGCTCCAACAGTAATAATGTAGTCCTTCAAATAAAAGCCTTCTTCTACATTCTCCAGACAAAAGATGTACGATGGTAAGACTGTATGAAAATCATAATTTTTATCAATATGTAACTCATTGGATATAGCTATGCAGGTTTGATTTGACAGTGGATCTACAAAGATCTCTACATCCATTGGTGATATACAAGGTAGAGCTTGATACAGGTAGAATGTCTGATTCTCTGGTAGCCAGATCAAGACGCTGGTGGTACTGTAACCAAGGAAATCACTGGGTATTGAAGCTGTAGTATAGAAAAAACACAAGCAATTAGTGAAATCATTTAATACATTGTTTACATAGGGCAGTCCAATTCCATTTCCGTAGACAATATGAAACATCCTAATGAGAGATTTAGTTGTATATAATTGCTTTAATAGATGAAGCTTTATTTCTGAATGTTCTTCTAAGAAAAAGCACAATTAATGTGATAATTTTTTGAGAATATTGCTCGGCTTATGGTGTGACATTGGCTTATGGTGTGACTTTGGCTCATGGTGTCGTGACATTGGCTTATGGTGTGACTTTGGCTATGGTGTGACATTGGCTTATGGTGTGACATTGGCTCATAGTGTGACATTGGCTCATGGTGTGACATTGGCTCATGGTGTGACATTGGCTCATGGTGTGACATTGGCTCATGGTGTGACATTGGCTATGGTGTGACATTGGCTTATGGTGTGACATTGGCTTATGGTGTGACATTGGCTCATGGTGTGACATTGGCTCATGGTGTGACATTTTATTTGATACTTACATCGATTTTGTGTGACTATACCATCGACATCATCTCCTTCTTGAAGAGAGGGGAAGTTGTTACAATCTCCTGTATCAATATTCTTTGCGGCAACGACTAAGAAAAGTCGATCATTTATCACAAAGGAATCTACATCTTTGGCCGATTTGGGACGTATGGACTGGAGAATTAACAAGAAAACAGTTCAAATATATCTCTGTCTCAAGATAAACTGTTCAAAATACAAAGTAATTTTACGACAGAATCTTGTTTAATATATTCCTCTCTAACAATTTACAATATAAAGGTGTGAAAATCTTGTTTGTGTGAATTTACAGAAACAAGGTTTTAATGCAACTGATGTCATTTTTCAGGAGGACTAGTACTGGTAGTAGTTTAGCTCCACCACACCAAAATAGAGAGGGCCCCAAAACCCTTTGTTTTGTCACAAGGTTTAAACTTGTTTATCATATCTTACACTTGGGATGATTGTAAGACACCAAAAAGCTTGTAGTAAATATTTGGTGTGGATGTCAATGCTTGTTTGGACTTTAATCCAGTGCTACTTATTACTAATGGTTAGTATGTGTGTATGGTCTGTTAATTATATTAAGTCATACCATGTAATATTGGTATTGTTGAGTGACTTCATCCCACTGGTAGATGTGTGATTGAATACATTGAACAGGTGGAAAGGTGGTTCTCTGTCCAAATATCAGCCATTGTGTCTTGTTATAATGGAAGGAATGCCAGGATCCATAACCAACTGTATCAATCACTTGTAAGATATCCAGATGAGATAGTAATACAGCAGCATCTACAAATAATACAACATTATAAAGACACATTCATGGCTACAATATTCCTCTAATATACTATACTCTTTTTGTAATAAGTGTCAGCAGTTATTGACAAAGTAGTTTATTCTGATGAGTTATTTAAAATGACCAAAAATTCCTTTTTAGACATTGGAGTGGAATTCACTTTTTTACCTTCAATGATGAGCTCCTCTGCACCATCACTAACTCATAGAAGGATTGTAACGGCTTCATTATCAAAAATTCTTTCAGTATTTACATTTTCAGCTGAATATAAAATGTTTGTCTTCTGAGTAACCAATAATATGTAGTCCATTTTGTTTTAATTCGATTGAGAGCAGTATTATTTAATAGAATTTGTTTACTTACTTTCTTGGGAATAATGCATCTGATCTAACAGTTGACATCTTGCTAGTAGGCTTGCATTAACAGCTCCAAATGATGGATATGTGTAGACAAAGCGATATAACTCAGGAATACGTATATTATCCACATAACTTAGTGTTGTTATACTACCCATGATAGGTGTACCATGAAATGTGTATTCTCCTTGGATAGTCTGAGCTGTGCTTTTCAGCAGCTGTCAAATCATAAAAAGTTGTAAACAATATTAAAACATTTTCTGATGGTTTAAAAGATAAGTTAATAATAACACTTTACTAGATTATCAATCAGCAATAGTGAGTCTATATAAAACAAACCTACAATTGATCACACATTGAATTTTTTTTTCTTGAACGGAAAGTTAGTAATTTATTATAATTAGACACAAACACTTCAAGATTAGCTACTTAATAATATTAACACCTCAAGTTAGTTGACTAGTGTCCTGACAGGGAAAAGTAGCTTTAATCTTTACAAACTAACAGTAATTCAACCAATTTGAATGTCCAAACTTCAACCTTGATGGCAGATTTTAAAAGAAGGAATATATAATAGCTCTAGCCTATGATTACTGTCAATGAGTTAAAAAGTTATAACTTACTGTATTATTCAATAACTCCACCAGATCCACACCATTAACAAGACCATTGACTAGAATAGTTGGAGCAATGCTTACATCTAGGCCAAACCGTTTCACTCCAGTCACTTCTTGAGTTCCTGTCTTAAGTAACAAATTGTCTCCAGAGACAACTAGTCCATCAACTTTACCTCCAGCACTGAAACAAATCAATCTTGTCATTAGCACCATTACAATAATGTCATCAAGCTATTTTGGATCTCAAGTTATGACTTGCTATCCCTACAGATAGCTTGACCATGGACATTATCAAATGTTGCCTTTTAGGAAATGCTTACTACCATTACCATTTTTATAACAAGTAGGTTTTTGGATAAAAATTAACAAAATTTCTTTTCGGGGTCATTACCAAAGTACGACCCTACCTTTAATGAGGATGACAGAAACTAAATCTTGAACAAACTACTTACATGAGGTTATTCTGCAGAATAATACCAGATATTGCAGTAGGAAACAGGATATTATAGTTCCCCGTTAATGTGACGGCATTTTGTTGAAATACAGATAAGTCCACTCCATCAACTTTCATCAGATTCTTCATGGTGATACTGGAGCCAAAGGTAACGGGACTACCAGTGAAATTCTTGATGCCTGTGATTATGTTTACTTGGTTGGTTACCACTGCATTATCTGAGATATCTAATCCATTGATGACATCATCAATCACTAGATTACCTGATGAGGGAACCAGGGAAAACACAACGTCTTATCAGGGATTTCTGAAGCATGTTATTTTGCATCCTTTTGGTTACCACTTTACAGCCTTTCCCCAATTTGAATGTAAGACTGATACCTGAAATCATTTTGTTGTTTCTTCTTAAAGTATGTTCTTTATACTTTATCCTTAAAACATAAATTAATCAAGAAGTTATAGTTTGTGGTTTTCAACAAAATGGAATGTACAACTGAGTTTCAACATTTAAAACTAAAATGTAATTAACTCACCAAGTGTAGTATTGGCTGCAAAAGTCTTGATTCCTGAGACTTGATTCTCTCTTCCATCGATCCAAACAGATTCAGCAAAATTCTCTAAATCTACATGATTTAAATCTCCATCCAGTACAATAGTCTGTGTTGTTAATGAGGCTTGGCATGATGTCCTTAGAGTATCTACAAAGGTTTTATTTCCAGTTACTGTTTGTGGGAGTGATAAGCTCATGTAGGTTTGCTCCAACACTTTGAGATTAATGCCATCCAAAGTACCATTGTAAGTTACATTCTATAGATGAAAACAAAAGGGACAGAAAGTTTTAATTCACTATCATTGAGTGAAGATTTACATTGATCTCACTCAGCAGTGCAGTCATTCAGACAATTCAGTAAACAAATATCCTTGCATTTTAAGATGTAGAACGTCATTTGCCATCACATTAGAAGGCATTGAAAACATTATATTGCTGGGCGGGGGGGGGGGGGGGGGAAATGATGAAGAAATCCACCATTCATTTCTTCGCAAATATTTATCGGCTAGGATTAAAGTATTACATAACTTTTGTAGATAGTGAAGTATTCAACAGGACCTCTGAAACTTTGTAAAAACTCTGAAACACTAATCATTAAGCATTTCTGTTTTTCAAATCATTAGATTTTCTCTTTATGAGATTGAAAGTATCAAATAAAAAATAAATCAATGCAGTAACTAGTTTATATTATATAAAAAAATAACTTACAGCAAGGACGTACATATCATCTAATGTTCCATTTCCATACACAGTCTGTTCAGAAACTCCCTCTTTCTTAGTAAGAAGTGAATTAGCTTGAAGGTATCGCACATCAACTGTATCCACTAACACATCAGCTGTTAGATTCTGCTCCAAGGTGATCCCATCTACAAGAACACAAAAACAAACACATTTACAAATAAAAAACATTTTTATCCCAAAACATAAACAGTCCATACACTGGTATCAGCTCAATGAGTATAATGTTCATACTGTTGGTTGGTCACCAATATTATATTATGAATAATTGTGTATGAAAAGAACAGATGAGCCAACATGAATTGGCTCTAAACAGAAACTAAGTTTAAGTGGCTGTGGGTTTTCTTGTCTGAGCTGTCTAGTGAACCAGACTCTAGCTCTAGCTGATGTGGTCATAGTGTGGGTTGGAGTCCCAGTCTTGACAATTGTGTCCTTTTAAAGCAAGACACTTACCATTAATTGCTT
This sequence comes from Plazaster borealis, assembly GCA_021014325.1. Classification (NCBI taxonomy): domain Eukaryota; kingdom Metazoa; phylum Echinodermata; class Asteroidea; order Forcipulatida; family Labidiasteridae; genus Plazaster; species Plazaster borealis. Next base: position 308,454 of record CM037457.1, on the reverse strand, counting down.
CTCCCTTCAGATGGGATGTAAAGCTGTAGGTCATGCTGCGCGGTGTGTATGCACAAAGAACCCAGTACGCTTATAGGTGGACCCAAGTGTCTTTGGCATGGTATCACTTCGCAAACCATACAAAGTGCTAAATAGATCTCATAATTCAAACATAGCTTTGCGAATTTGTTGTAAAAATACTGAGCACTTTGATACACAAGTTGGTGATAAAGTACTGTATAAAAAACCCATTTTATTACAGTTCACTTTGATACACAAGTTGGTGATAAAGTACTGTATAAAAACCCCATTTTATTACTGTTATTATTATGACGTCAAATGCCTTTACTAACTTGCAAATGTTTTGTAGCCAAACAAATGGGTGGTTTGATTATGACGTGCAGCTACTGCATTCAGATCATCGAGGGAGACTCCATTTAATAAGAGGGCTATCATTTTCTGCTGACCTGTCAATGTGCCAATGAACTGTTTCTCACCAGTTATGGTTTGGAACTGAATAATACAAAAAAGAAAATGTGACACACTGAGGTAATGCATTAAACACTCAAGAGATAAAACCTAAATATTCGCATCTATATATTAGTGAAAATGAAGAGTGCCTGTGGACATCATCATTAAAGGAGATGAGACCAATCAGAGGTGCTTACAATATAAATGCACTCAGTTACACAGGACATGATTTGATAGTAATCCATTATAAACAAAATCTGCTAAATACTCAATATTGATTGTGACTGAATCTTAATAACTATAACACTGAGTTATCTTATCAACTGGAAACTCACATCTGAAACTCGCAGCACAAATTCCTCCATCTTAAAACCATCTATCAATCCATCAATAGTCATATTAGGTCCAGAAACAATGTTAGAAAACTGCAGATTGCCTGTTGAATGAATCAGCAAAAATAAATACATAATTTGAAATAACATCTTGGTATGTCACACACGTAAGCACAATGATCTACTCATTAACAAGAATATTTGTATTATGTAAGCTTAAATCCTTAGCAACTGCTAATTGGCAAAAAGTGTTCCTGTCCTCTGTGCAGGAATTTCACCTACCATTATAAGTACTATTTGTAGTTAGTAATACACCATTTAGCTCCTTGTCAACAATGTGGTCATTTATTGTCATGGCAACTGTGAGATCATCATCGAAGTGAAGACTCTGACTGAAATGAGCACTGCCCTCAATTGTTTGAATGATAAACTGCTTAACAACCTGTTTGTTGAATGATGGTAAATGCACCCCATCCACATGACCTAAAATATCAAGAGATAATATCAATAGATAAACAATATCATTCATCGCTTTTTTCGATTGGCGATTTAAACTGGAAGTTGTAGCTACAGACCTGTTTCACAATGGTAAGACATAAAGAACCACTGTCTCTCTGGATATTAATGGGGTTGGACAGCAACATCTTAGGCAGGTATGAGGAGAATCTTGGTGACAATCCCTGTCTGGCCTACCCCCATCTCTCTGCCCCTCTGGCTGTTTGTGATAGGAAGAGATCTTAAGTAATAATCAGGTGCTTTATGTGCATTAGCTCTTTCATATTCAACATGCCGCCGGGCAGCAAGTTTATCACTTACCAAATGCATCCAGATTTGGTATCTGCACTATTCCAGCAAAAACTTTCCCTCCAGTAATGTGCGTCTCATTCACATTTGTGTAAACAGCATCTTCAGCAACGACTGACAAGTCAAAACCATTGGTATAATTTACAACAATTATTTTCCCAATCACTGTCAATCCATTTAGAAACATCTTTTTGCCTGTCACATGCTGGATCCCTGCAACAAGAATAGAGACAATGTCAAAAAGAATAGAGACAATGTCAACATCAGTAGAATTGTCTCAAAACTAGCTCTTCAACTAAAGTAAGAACAAAACACTGTAAATTGTTGTTTGATTGTGAAATAGTTATTGAAACAGAAATTGAACAACTTATCATTTCTTCTTATTTCTCATTCATAACAAGGGGTTTAAGATCAGATTCATTCTTGAAGTTGAGTGATCTTCAGAGATTTATTCCTTAGGATCATTACAACTACTATCATATCAATTCAAAGAAACTGTTATAAATTATAGATTATAAATCATGTAGTTCTGTTTTAAATAATCTTCTTGAAGTACACCATACCTATGACTTACCGTCAGCATTTATCTTGAGTGTATTTGCATTGATTGTTTCAACATCATCACCATTCAGTAACCCAGAGATTGTTAAGGAGTCAATGTAGACATCTTCAGCAATCACATCATTGGTGAATGTTGTATTGAACTTCACATAAGATGAATTGAAGGTTGTTACAATGTCAGGAATGAACACACCTGAAAAGAAATATAGCAGATTTATGATTTGAATCACTTACATCATCAGCAACATTAATGACTTCCCTTTAGATGTCATCAGCACTGTACATTGTGAGCATAGTCCTTACTGTATAATGTGACCAACATGTTGAGTGTGAAGGAACAAATTAAAGCTGTGACTTACCATCAATTATTTGTGATTGAATGTCCAAGTTCTCTTGCATAAAGATGTCATTGCAGAAGGTAACATTATCCTCAATAATAAGAAGCTTGCCAGGGATGGTTCTTATTGCTTCTTGGAGGTAAAAAGACATGTTGATACTATTGACGGTCAATGCGTCTACATCTTTAGTTGAACTCACATCTGATGAGAAGATCTTAAGTCCATTGATGGAATCTGTCCTGCCCTGGATAACAACATCCTCAATGTTTCTATCCATCCCAAATGAATGTTGTCCATTAGTGATGAGAGGACCAGCCATCTAGGAGAAAAACAACAAAAGTAAAGACCATAGTTTGAATTGTGTCAATAATAGCAACGGTTTATTATGGAAACTGTTATTACCATAGTTTTTTCTTCTTCTTCTGTTTTGCACTTTTGGCTATCCTGGCTCTCATCTTTACGTACAACTATTCTTCAATACTCGACAGAATTGAAAGATTTTTATCAGACTGAAAGTCACATTTGAACAAAAACACAAGACCTTGGACCTGCGGTCCAGTGTAAATTTCGAGCCCTGACACTACATTGATGAGACCATCGATGGAGTAGAAACCAGTCCTAACTTTTCATCCCAACAGGATATTGTTTACTGAACATAGTTCAAGCTGTGTTGCCATGTATCACAGCAATCAAGTTGTGTACACTATGTAAAAATAAGCTCAATAAGTGATAATTTGATATATTACCTTGGTTTGAGAAGCCAAAAGAGTTACATTGCCATTGAACACAATGACTCCATTTTCCTCTAGAAGTTTCAATGCATTAGATTCATAACTTGTAATGTTGATTCCATTAACCAATCCATCCACAATGAGATTTTGCTGAAAATTCACATCAGAGGCAAATGTCTTCTCACCTAAAACAGAGAGTAGACAAATTAGGTTAAAATATCAAGAACACTATCACTGGCAAAGGAATTAAGGAGTGGATAAATTAATTAAACATGTTCATACCTGTTATGAATTGATTACCATCTACATTGACAGCCTCAGCTACCATAGATGGAATATCTACCCCATCTACTAAACCATCTACTGTTGATGATCCATTAAGAACAAGACCGTCTGAAAATATTATAGCTCCCTCTACAGTTTGATCAACACCATTTGTAAGAAGCACTTCTAGACCAGTACCATCTCCTGCAAAATTATAATGAAATTAATGATTATGTTAATCAAACTGCATCCATAGATATTCTTGAGTGTTTCATCAGCCAAACAAATACATTCTCACATTCAACTTCGTTTAGAGTTTTCTACAAATGACGGAAAGAAGCATTTATTTCAATATCTGAAAAGGGCATTTCAAAGTACCGGGTTTATGCAACTTTATTTTTTTCATTTCACCTAGGCAAAACTTTAAAGTGGAGGATACTATTTAGGGTTAAAGTACCTATAAGATGTAAACCTGTCATGGTTTGCCTCATGATGTACCCCAATCATACTTAGATACAAAATATTGAGAGTACATTTAATAAAACAAAAGTTGATGAAATTGTAAAGAATACCTGTTGCTGCGATACCATCAATGCTTTTTTGTACGGTGACGTCTTCTACAATCATATCATCATTAATAACCCAATAGCCGGTTAACACAGCTTGTGTGGCTGAGTTTGCAATCAGAATATCTGTAGGAATATTGATGCCATCTACAAGACCATCCACACTCACATCACCAGAAATGATTACCTCGGTAGTAAAAGTGTAGTTCCCTGTCAGTTACAAGCAGTATACAGTCAATCAATTATAAATCATAATGGTTAAATACTTACTTGGTTTCATAACTGTAACATGCGGGGAGTCCACTTTAGTATAATTCTCATGTTTCCTTATTGACTCATTTGTTTGAAATACATCTTTGAAATACATGTATATGTAGCTACTATTTAACTAACTTTGATTTATTATCAATGTAGACGGTAATAAAGTGATGTGTTTCTTATGAGTCGGGTTTTATTGAGCTTCTTCAACTTGTTAAATGTACAAATTATACATAAGGAAAAGGTTGAAATGGTGCAGGATGTCAACATATTGAAGATAATGTACCTGTAAGTTCTTGGTAGCCAGTGTCTCTCAAGATAGTTTGATTTAACACTGAAATATCCACTCCATCTATGGTACGTTTCTCCCCCATTGCTACACCTTGCTCAGGTATTAAATCACCGGTAAATGTCTTGTTTCCTGCAAACATGAGTTGAAGAGACGGTCAGTCATAAACAAGTCGCCTTAATACTCACCATCATCATCCACTCAATCTTTTCTTGTCTTTCTCCTGATTACACTTGATCAAGTACACAGCCTGATTGATTTTATTACCTGTTATATTAAAATCACCAACAGTTAATACAGCATCTTGATAAAGAGCAGACACATCACAGCCATCTACAAGTCCATCCACTTCTACATCATTGCTAAAGGTAACATATCCCGTTACATTCAGATCAGTCAGGATAGTCTGTGCCCCATACGTCAGAAGAAGAGTATCCTTAGATACCCTGACTCCATCAATGGATTGCATCCCATCTAGGTAACCTTGAATAATAGATAGAATCAAGTTGACTGATGAATCACAGTTTACAATTCACAGTTCCATATCAGCTTTATCTCGTATTTTGCCCTCAAAAAGCCTTACTTTTGATTGAGTATAGCGTCTTCATGAAGAATTATTTCACACAATCCTCATTAACCTTGTCCTCGATGCAATACAATTGTATAGGTTTTATTTAGATGAAAGTCTGCTTTGGTTATTTCATAAGAACACAGAGAAGCTAACAATACCATAGTTCTAAGTACCTTTGACATGAAGCGGTTCATGGAACTGTTTACTGCCTGTTATTGTATGATTACCAGTGAGTGTTACTATTGATGATGTTTGAATGGAGTCAAGTGTCCCTGATATTGCTAAGTCTTCTACCACTGTCAGGTTACCAGAAACACTAAATCCAACACTCACAACCTGTATCAATCAAAATAAAAACAGTCATTCAAACTCAAACTGCAAATATATTACAGCCACTGATGTGTTAATTTGGGGGTTAAACCACAGCAGACATTTCAAGAAATACACAAACGGTTTATACATTATAATAATTTAACTGTTGTTAAACTGAGTGTAACTTGATGCAGAGATCCATTGGCAATTGCTATCATTGTATCCGAGGTGTTGGTGGTAGTCATTTTGGCAAGTTTGGAAAACAGCTTCAATAACACTGATTGACTCAGGAAGGCTCAACCTATAGGCTTATCCTGAGATGGAACATAAAGTAAGATGCTGAATGTCTGTAGTTTGGTTTCTATCTCTCTGATTGCCACAATGTGGGAATTGGAAGTGCTTGTTTACCTGATCTCTGTCTTTGTACCATGTGTTCGTCGTCAAATCAGTCAGATTCACATCTGTATTGATGATATCACTCCCTATAATAACAGTATCAGCTTCAAGGACAGATAAATCTACTTCAAGAAATGTTTTACGACCTGCAAAACAAGAAAGTCACAAGCAGTTGATTAAAGATGTATTAGGTTGGACAACCAAACAACACTGCCTTATAATAATAAAACTAATCCAAGTCCAACTTTCTCGTAGAGCAAACTACTGGTAGTTACAATGTAGCCCTGGTAGGACGCTGGTCTCCATTGCACTTCACTGAGGAGTCCAACCTGGGCTTGAAATGCTGATAACAAGCCCACTGGTTCTGTTCAGAGTCAACGCCTCATCAAGAGCTTTTTACATGGTGCACTCAAAGAATTAATAAAACAACATACTGGACATCAACGTGATGTTTACCTGTGATGACTTGCACAGGACCAGTTTTCCTGACTGTTCCCTTGAGTTTATCTTCCATGGCTTTGAGATCAGCTAAGATCTTTGTCTGGTTTGATATCACATCAGCAAGCTCTACTTTTTCCCCATCATCTAAAATCAGTCCCTTTTGAGTATCAACTATCACAAAAGAGATATAAAATAGCAAGTTACACATCAGTGTAGTAGATAGCTTTGTCAGTAAATCAACATCCACATAAGATTAAAGCTTACTTTTATTGGCAACTAGAGTATTAACAGTCACATTATTCTTGAATGTCTTGTTGCCAGTAATAATCTGCACCTCTGATGAGTTGATGTAAACCAGATTAGTGGAATTTTCCACAGTTCCATTCAGTTCAGCAGCCAAACTGTAAAACAAAAACCAGTAACTTAAGAGTGGAATCGCTCACAACCCTACAAACTATATTTGTTTACATTCCATGAAGAAATTATTATAAAGTATTACTTTTGCAAACCATTTCTATTCATTTCCTTAGCTTGAATGCCGTGTGCACCGCAACATTTTTTTAGTGACTGAATGTATTATGTACTTAAAGATTGTTGACTTTTATGTTACAAAAGAAATGTAGTTTTTGAATCTTGAGAAAGAACCTTGAATGTGTAAACTAAACGAATGAATTCTGCTCACCTGGCAACTTTTTCTTTTAACTTGGTGCATGATGCATTAACAGCTTGATGTAAATCTTTCACTGGAGAATTCACAGTAAAATTCAACTTGAAGAAATTAGTATTGTAGGTAGAATTATCAGCTATACCAAGAAGTATCTGATTGCTGTCCATGAAAGAGATGAAACTGTGTATACTTGCTTGATTGGAGGAACTAGCAATAGATACAGAGGACTCTTCAAATATCCAGCCATTATACACATAGAAACTGATTCCGTTGTCGCTGGCTAAGGCTAAGGTACGAAGGGTACCACTTGGATTATTTATGGCATGCCACTGATGGGCACCAGTTGTGACTATGGCTTGAAATGGAACAAACTCATTGTGGAAGTACTTGTAGATAATGGACTCGCTTGAACCAGCTGTGAAAACAAATACATTTAATTATTTAGTTTAAATCAATACCATCTCAAATCGACAGTTTATTTAAGCAGGTGTTTTTGATGACCAACTGCTGGATCCTGTTCTGACTGCATTTACTATCTCTGAGTTGAATGCCAGATAGCCTTTTCCAAAGGGAAACCATTCTGACTTTGGAAGGGTACACTTTAATGAGTGGGAAACTATTTGACAACTTTGCAAATTACATTATTAAATTCTTACCTGACCCACTTGCTACAGCCAAGAAATGGTTTTGTTCTCTAGATTGTCCTAGATAGAAGTGTTCCCAATCGACTGCCTCACTCACACTAATATCCTACAGTATCAAACAGAAAGTATACATGTAAAAGAGCAGTAGGAGATTTGTTTTCCTTTTCAGTGACTGATGATGCATCTCCATTAAATTATTAAATTCAACTTCTTGTTTGGCTTCCATAACAGGCCTTGACAAGGGAAACTTTCTAGTTGACAGAGGTGATTATAATTGATACCTGATATCTTTCACACACAAGGGAAACTTTCTAGTTGACAGAGGTGATTATAATTGATACCTGATATCTTTCAAACACAAGGAAAACTTTCTAGTTGACAGAGGTGATTATAATTGATACCTGATATCTTTCAAACACAAGGGAAACTTTCTAGTTGATAGCAGTGATTACAATCGATACCTGATATCTTTCAAAGACTTCCAGATGAGGATTAAAGTGTAGTAGATGGGAATCTGAGTGATTAGCCAAACCAACAAAGATTTGACTAAACACTTCAAAGGGATGTACATCAACTGCGTCTCCTGTGATGAAGGTAGAAATCATATCCAAATGACCTCCTGTATAAAACAAACAGGAAAAGAAATAAATATTCAGAAGGCAACTAATAATTACAAAGTACCAATTTGTTCTGTACTACAATATCATTCATCTTAACTTGTTGTGTTGAATATAGGCCTACCTTCCCATTTGTACAATGCTGATACTTTGTGTTCAAATCCTTCAGCAACACTGTCAACAAAAGCACCAGCAAAAACCACATAAGCAGTATCTTCAGTGGAGAAGACTTCCGGCTTGGTTGGATCATTGGTTGTAATTCTCTGGAGGTAACCAAAGCTCTGAGTTGAATTATCAAACTGATATACCACTGTTCCAGTCGGTAAATTTGTAGTATCTAAGGAATTAACATGAAAAGATTATGGCAGGATCAAGGATCAAGACAATCCTCCAGAGATTCTGGCTGATTGTGGAAAGATAACTAAAAGACTGTACAGCAAAATCAATTAAGCTGTTTCTTAATAATTATGAGTGAATATAAAGTTTGCTGCTACAGTGTTGGTGGTGCACGTCTTATCAATGTAGAGATTGTTTAGATAAAGAAACATTTTGTTTCACTACTTGAGATGAAAATACAGTATAAGTAGATATTTTAGTTTATTGTAAGTATTCCTTCTACTCTCTGAGGATATAAAGAATGCAGGAAATGGATAGAGATCAATCACATCAAGATCTTTACATGTACCTGAATTGCTCTCCATAATGATCAGAATAGTTTTCTCTTCCACTTGGAAGACTGTCAAATCTTGTACATCATCGGTGTCCAAAGTCTGCAATAAATCAGCTTCTTCATCCTGTTGATAAAGAGATAGTACATGGTATTATTTCAATATACGGCAGTATTTCTTATTCATACATACCCCAGTTAGTTTAGGCAGTCATGTTGGTTGAAATGTGGTCACATGACCATTTGAACTGGTTTTAAACAGCTGATAAAGACATGACTGGAGCTGTCAAAGTGCATTCGTCACTCATAGTCATACGCTTGTTGGTGCACTAGCTTATGTGAGCACTAATTTATGCGTAAAGCAATTAATACACACCGGTACTCAATGTAAAATCTATTTAGCATGCGCGTGTACTCACAACTGTTGAGCGTTGCATGCAATTTGACACCTTGCAAAATGGAGCCTGAGGGCGTAACAAGAATTGAAACAAAAAAGTTTTACAGTTTTTCCAACATAATTATGCTTTTTAACAAAAAGGGCATTCATGAATGGGAATAAAAGAGTAGGCACGCAACCTTGCAGGGTCACAGCCATGCGATAAAAGACCTCGCCTTCGTTTGGTCCTTTACACGCCCACAACCCTGCCAGTTTTATACGGCCGTTTAAGACCGAGTCGCCTACTCTTTCATTCCCTTATTACTACAGTCCTGTCCAAGTGAAGTAACACACAGTTAATTTACAAACACTACTTACATGATAATGATAAATTAACGTCTGTTCATGAGTCAAGTTGACTGTGGCTGCTACTATGTAATGATTATCATATTGAGTGAAGTAAGCGATGTCAATACAATCGGGAATCGTCAGAAGATCCAATTCATCTACAGAAATCAACTCATAGAACTCTGAAAATAAATGGAAATAAATACCATACAATCAACGGTTCAATTCCTGTGAAAATAACATCAACATATTTTCATCTTTTAATATAGAAAACAAAGGGGGAAAATGGTTATATTTTGTTATACATAATATGTGTTACAACTAACATGCTCATACCTATATTTAAATAATAAGATATTTCGATTGCATGAATCAAAAATAGCAAAAGGGATTTGTGTTAATGTGGGGTCGGGTGGTCTTTTTGTCAGCATTTCAGATGGATGTATTTCTCTGGATAATTGATACTGCTACATTTTTAGTGATTCAGTGGCATTTCCGACATAAACTTATTGTTTAGTCAGTACTTAGTCAGTACTATCTTATTCACTTAATGGTTTTCTTTTTCATGACCAATCCTATTTTTTATTGAATAACAACAAGATCCATATTCAGACCATTCCACTGCTGACACTGACATTGCTCAATGCAGTCGCAGTTGTCACTCTGAAAAAGACAGCGTAACCCCACGCGTAGACATGTACTTTACACTGTGCGTAATGTGTGTATCACACTGAGCACGACGCCCGTACTACTAGCTACTACTTTGCGTAGGTCATCCGCACTTGTATTTACTGTCCTTGTTGGTTCTGTAACTTCCGGGTTTAATGTGTTTCTTTATATTTTTGTCCAGTTTCAGAGAGTACACATATCTCACACCACAATGCCTTGGTCATGTTGGTTAAGGCTAACATTGCAATGAAACTGACAGACACTGACAGTGACAAAGTATCAATATCATTATTCATGGAGTTGGAGAAATCTAGCCCCACTTCAGTCCAACGATCCATGGCCAACGATCGACATGGATCGTTGGCCACAGAAGTGGGGCTAGGAGAAATCATGCCCTCTATTTACTTCACTTTTATATACAAGACTTATTTTATTACTCGTTGTCTTTAGTATTTTTCTCTTATTATTATAATTATTAGTGAATAACACATTTAAAAAATGCACATCGGTTTACACATTGCGTTTGAAAAAGGCAGATGATTGATGACAAAGATTACCTGATTATCGTTACACATTGATTTATAAAGAAACATTGTTAACACAAACACACAAACAGCAGATGACAAAAATAAACAGCAGACGACAATAATGCAGCAGACGGCCGGGGGACGTACACGTACGTAAACTGGAAGAATGCAAATTTGTAGGTATACACTTTCCATTCGATAATAACTTTGATAATTATATCTCACAAAAATATTTAAATATTTAAAATTAATATATTTTATATTTAATAAAGAAAATAAATTAATTAAATGAAAAAATAATAAATTATTTAGACAAATTAAAAATACAACAATTGATTGTTAGTGAGCGAGGTGCGTCCAGAAATCTAGAGAGAAAATGGCGCCGCCCATAAGGCAAGAATTTGATTAAAAGAAGCAAGAAGCGTATTATTTGGGTGCAGTTAATAATATGACAACAATTAGAACATCTTTCATTGATTAAAAATAAAATGGATCCAAAAGAGACGATCAAGCTCCAAATATCCGAGGTTGATATGCTGCAAAGCATGTTTCCAGATGAGTTTTGCGTTGACGATCCGAGTGCCATTTCTGAAGCACGCAGTATCCTCAACCACAGAGAAGCTGCATATGATGAAGACTCATTGCGACAGATAACCTTCACAATTAAGATTAAGATTGACGAACCAGAGGTGAGTAGATTGGTGTGGTTTTGTCTTTACTTCAAATTTGAAGTTAGATTTGACAAATGACAGAGAATGAGCAGATGAGATAGTTTTACTTCTCTCGGTAGCCATAACAATACCATGAATACAGTCATAACCCGACATCACAACACATTCATTGCCAGATTGCAGGGATTTTTAACCGTTATTGCTTAGCTTAGTTAGTGCAAGGATGTGGTCAGTGGAATATCTCTTGCTTTATCAACTGACATGTTCCACAATCGAATCCCCGCTGCCGTCATTTTGGGGTTGAATTTCATCCCAAAAAATATTATAATGATCAGAATGTTCTTTTTTTTATGTTTACTCCACCATCTTCTTTTTCTGAATTTTGACTCCTAAGGATTTTTTTAAAGGGAAATAAAGTAAGAAATTTGTAAATGGTCCAAGCTCCCCAAAACAGTCACTGTGTATGTTCAGTGCCAGCACAATATACACTGCCTCAAAATGAACTTCAAATCTCATGTGGGTGTGACCTATTTTCTCTCTGAAGTCATGAGGAAGGCCGTGGGGCTGTGGCTGTGTCTCTGACTTCAATTTGTGAGTGTGATACAGTCACTGACTGTCGGTGTCGATGAGTGTGACTGTCAACAAAGATATCTGATTTGTTTTCATGCATTAAATCATGTATCAAATTAATTTCAATCCATGACATGAACTAACTTCAACTAGAAATAGCCTACCTTACCTGTATAACAAGATTCATACACTTTCAAGATATTTAGTGATTGCAAAGTAAGGTTGTGTACATGTACATGTTTACGTTTACGTGTATACCTTTCATCATGTTCATAACAACAGACAATGTTTATGTTGAGGCATGGAGGAAGGAAATATCCTTCCTCCATGGTTGAGGGCAAACTTAAGATGTTTCAACACTTATGTTATATTGTCATGTTTGAATTTCATAAGGTATAAATAAAGACTTTAAGTAAGACTGAATTAACCATTCTTTTCTCTACTCTCTAGTCTCCAGTATGACTCAATATTAATTATTATTTTGTTCTATGGACCATGACATTGAGAAAACCATAGTTATAATGAACCTTTGTTGTATTTTTTTTCTACAGTGTAATGTTCAAGTAATTTGCGTACTTCCTCAGACCTATCCGAAGGATATCCCTGAAGTATTAGTCCGATCAGATGCTCCTCCATTTTCACGTCAAGAACAGAAAAGGTTGAATGATGACTTGGCAGAGCATATATTTAGTCTTGATCGGGGTGAGTTATGCATTGGGGAGGCTGTCCAGTGGATCCAAGACAACATATGTAAATATGTGGCAACTGTTTCACCATCTTCATGTAAAGACAAATACCTTCCTCATACCACAACCCCCAAGCGTACAAAAGAAGAAGACACATTTACAAGACTTTGGATTCATAGTCATCACATCTACAGCAAGATTAAGAGACGACTTATTTTAGACTGGGGTTCAGAGTTGCCTGTTACTGGATTTTGCCTTCCCGGTAAGCCAGGCATCATCTGTATTGAGGGGGAAAAATGCTATGTAGAAGAGTTTTGGAGTCTCCTCCGGAGGAAGAACTGGAAAAAGATTTCTTGCAAACATCGCGAAGATTTCACTCTTCGAGATGAAAAGGGACAATTAAGATTACTCAACCTATTTGATGGTTTTGATGAAAAAGCTTTTTCAGTTCGAGGTGGAAGAGATTATCACATGGATCTTGGACTATTTTTTCAATTTCTTGAGCAGCATGAATCTGGATCAGTGTTTAAGATATTACTTGGTGTTGATGGCAAAGTGTCATCAAAGACGGACTAAGTTTATACTCACCAATATATGCCTCATTCAGGCTGTCAGAAATAGATCTTCTTTGCCGAGATGGTGTCTCTTCCAATTTGTAAATTTCTTTTGTTCTCTGAAGTTTCTGCTGCATCATCTGATCAATAATTTGTTGTGTTTTCTCCATAACATCAACTTTGGTTGCAGCTGGGAATAGGTCTTAGTGAAAGAAATATACTGTTGTCTTTATTTTGTTAATTTATATAAATTGAACTAACTAAAACATATAACATTCTAGAGGTGAATTTCTGCTCCTCCACAGAAATTATCCAGAACAACAAATATATTTTGCAGAGGTCTTTACTCTTTATGCTGATTCTCACTATTTTATGAAAATGTTGATATTGAACAAACAGGTTTTTTCTTTCTTTTTGATAAACCAGCCAAGTAAATTATGTTGTTGGTCATTATAAGTGAAAAAGGGGTGTTTGGATACAGCATAATTAATACCCAAGCCGACATCATAAATAAAAAATAAAGACAAGAAACCTTTGCGGAGGCTATCCATTAGTGAAGGTTGTCTGACAGGTACACCTCTGTGATGAGGTTGGGTTGCAGCTGAAAAAACTCCTCTTGTCCAAGGCAAAGCAGAAATACAAAGGAGGATTATCAAGGTCATAGATGGGGGCTTCATTGTGTTGAAAATCTATCAAAAGACAATTATTATATTATAATATTATAATATAGTCTTATATAGCGCACGTATCTACCAATAAGGTACTCAAGGCGCTTGAACAGACAATCAGACAATCAGACAATCAATTGTAAAGAGTTCATTTTTAACATCGGCTTACTTAGATTATAGTGTGTTGTTTTTCAGGCTTGAAAATTCATGAAATGCAATAACTGTTGCCGATCTATCAGATGAACTTATTTTTGAAAAACAAATAATTGTTGTCAATAAAGTTGCAAAATGGTGATGTGTGATTGAAATCTTGAAAGTAAGTTTTGGGGCATCTTTAAAGGCATCGTACACGTTTGGTAATGACTCTGATAATTAATGGCAATAAAAACTTACTTGGTAAGAAGTACAGCAGCTTTGGATAGTATAATGCATTCTGAGGAACTTTTCACTTCGAAGTACTGCGGTTTATGGAAAAATATATCACTTTTTATCCCCCCAAAATTTGAAACGCTTCTCAGAGTGTGTATTCCAATTCAGATTATTCTTCCTGCGTGGACATAACCGCTCCAGATTTTCGGCAATATCTCAAAAACACTAACACCTTTTGAAATGAAATTTTCACAGGTTAGGTTTATGGTATATATCTACAACTATATTGGTTTGAAACAAACAGTGGGTTCCAATTACCAAACGTGTACGAAGCCTTTAATTGTGGGAAAGGGGTTCGGCCCGTCGGCCTTAGTGAGGAAATGTCACAAACGCATGTAGTATTATTTATAATTTTCCGTGATTTTGTTTGTTTGACCCCTCCCTAAAAATTCAAGACGAGGTTTAATCAAACTAAACTGGTTAGTTCGACCAACCTGTTTAACATCTTAAGTAAATATCTAAGAACTTACTCTTCCTGATGATGGACCTGTAGAAACAAAACGAAAAGAACACGATGAGATCTAGAAACTAAACATGGTCTCTAGACGTAGAACCGATGTGAGTTCCTCCCGTGTCTCGATCTTAATAACGTCTTGATTATAGTAGCGCGTTTGCTTCTGTGTGCGGCTGCCATTCCTTTTGCTTCTGTTTGCCTTTCTTCCATTTTAATGATTAGCATTCTTAGCATTCCAGATTGGAATTTCAGTGTTTTGAGATCGCTGCCTTCTTGATTGAACAAAACACTTACGGGTGGGGGGGGGGGGGGGTCAAGCCCTGAACATTTATCGGAGATTGTTTGCGCACCCGATTCTTACTTTAGTTGGCCTAAAAAACTTTAAATGCAACATTTACTGGAGAGCGCAAAAAGTCAAGGACCGGCACACCTGTATGCAATAGTAACTGGCTGCCTTCATACATTTCACGTAACTACAGGTTGAGGTGACTTATTTCGAAATGCCCAACAAATGAGCAAATTTGTTTTAATTGTTGCAGAGTCTTTGTTTTGATGGTGGGGAGGGTGTGTGTGGTTTGTGTGGGTGAATTCTACTGCACGATTTTAATCTAAAAAACACGAATGGTTACCATAACGTTTTAACCTTATAAAAAATTGCTGCTTTTTTGCTCGGAACTTCTGCTTTATTTAAAAATGTAGAGCCCGATGTTTTGCCAAGTTATATCTAAAATAGCTGTTTTTCTGAAGTACAGAAATTTTAAAAATTTCATTCAAGACACTGGAAGAAGAACAAAATGACAGCGATTAGTAATAAATAGTTAAAAATGCAAATGAGTTTTGTCGAAGCTCGCCTTTATCTCCCGTCATCAGCAGCCATAATAATTACACTACAAGTATTTTGGAGGGTGTGCGCATGCAATGTTTTGTTTCTTTTCGCACTGACAGCATCATCTGTCAACATTTTTCAAGACTCGAAAACAAATCTAAATTTCCTGCTCTATGGAATAATGTTTGGTTTATGGTTTGTCCATACAAAACGTTCTCCATCTGCTCCATGGTCGACAGAAGTACGTAGGCATAGTGGTGCATTTTCCCGAAGTTGGAAAAGGGAAAATGCAAAGTTTCCATAGCAACAGGCCTGGAATTACACGGAAACCGCTGAACCATGGACTATGTTTGCCCCAGGTCTCCTCCTTTGTTCCCCTTCAACATTTTGCCATGGACGTTAAGATTTTCTAATGGAAGTGCCCTTTGCATTAATGAAAATGGCCTTGCCCTCTCAAAAATGAAATTCCAGGCCTGTAGAAAGAAATCAATCCTTTTAACGATATGGTACATCTTTTAAGACTACTTACTTTTTTCCACAAACAAGAAACAAACAAACAAAGCAACAAACGAGCTATTTCCAAAATATAATCTTGCGAAATCATAAATTCTGGCTACGAACGATCAATCACTTCCGATGATAATGACTGTATACATAGGTCTCAGTGAAGTCAGTTCTACTACCAGCAACTTGTCATTTCATTGAGGTTTCGGTTTAATGCTCTACAACGTTAGCCTATGGTTGAAGGTTAAACCTTACGTCATGATCAAAGCAGGCTTGTTATGAACTTTCACCTGCGTCTCACGCGCGCGCACGCCTACGGAGAGGGAGTGCGGGTGCAGAATAAACCCCTTGCATAACGCGAAACGCTACAGTGACGCTGAGGTCGTGCGCACGTTTTTACGCACAAAGAACAGCTATGGTCCAATGATTTGCCTCCTTTGGCCTCAGTGAGGGTGCTTTTTGGCCTCAGTGATGGTGCTTTTTGAGCGTGTGGCGTCATATGCAAGGGGTCTACTGGGTGGTGAGAGTCCATAATTCCATGTAGGCCTACAGCCGGTGTGGCAAGAGATTCTGTCCCGCCGGCGGAGATTCTGTCCCCCCATACGGCAAATTGTGTTCAAACTTCTTCTGATAGCGCCCTCTTTTGAATCAACCAGCTCCTTCAGCCCATGTTAATTTCCCATAATGGGGGACAGCAGAATCTCCGGCCACAAGCCTGCTTTGATCGTGACGATAGTGCCCCTAATGAAACTCAATGAATGAACAGCTGGTCTCAGAGTCGAAATAGGCCTACAAGTACAAGTACATTCTGCCGACTATAGGCTATTTGGTCGGCCAAGAAGAATGGCAGAAGGAAAAATGTTATAAAAAACATGACGCATAATAATATGATTTCATCTGATGACACTTTAATGCCCAGTGTTTTTATTTCGCAGGCTATTTGTGTTTATGTGATATGGCTCCCTAACGAGGGGCCCTACTTCATAGAGCTACTTATGCAGCAAATGCATTTTTAAAATTTCTGCTAAGCAAAAATAAGCAGGCACTATTGTGCTAGTGGAAAGTTATTTTTGCTGTAAATCTTATTTTGGCATAATTTTATTGTGCATGCTATAACCTCATTTTGTGCTGAAGCAGTTCTATTATAAAGTTGGGCCTTTTATAAAGCTGTTTACCCGCGGTAAGCAAATTGTGTTTCTGTAATCAGCGCTAAACTGACCTCTATATTATTATTTGTAGGACTCGTGCGAATGGAGGCCTGTCATACGCTCGTACGCATGATTAGACTTGATTTCAAGTCTGAGATCACCTTATTATTTGTTTGCATCAAGCCTTGCAAACTCCCGTAGATTTTCTATGACTGCGTTCAACGGTTAACCAACAAGAGGGCGCTATTTCAGAAAAATACTGTATTGAGTACCAGGTAGAAAAAAAACACGATCACAGACTTGAAACCAAGTCTAACGCGTAATTTGCCTGCGTGCGTAATAAACGGCAACGAGAGTGGTGCCGTGTACAACGAGTTTTACAAGCTTACAGGACACTTCTGTGATTGGATTTTATGTGTTTTTTGTTTGTTATGGTATGTAGGGTCTCTCCATTTTGTGTGTGGATGAGTTTATTTGTTTAGTTCTGAAAGTATCGATTTGGAACAAATAGCAACAAGTGATCATTGATGACTGAACAAATTAATAAACAAAATTTTCATAGAGCGAGAGTCTAGGCATGGTCTCTAGGAGTCGATCCTCTGAGTTTGCGTCCTTTGTGCATGAAGGTCGTTGAATAACGCGCGAAACTGTAACGTCATACTGAGATTTTATCGTGGTGTGGTACCCTTAACGAGTTAGTTGGAGTAGCATCTGCTTTGAGATTTTGCAAGAGTACCCGACTATTGCAGGAGCGAATAAAATATGGCGGTCGAAGAACTTCTGAAAGAGCTGTTTTTTAACCCAATAAACCTCGCATTACTATCTGTATGTGGGTTTTTGGTTTATAAAATATTCGCAGGAAGTAGAAGAAAACCCGAACCACCGAGAGAACCAACACTCCCGCGTATGAAAAAGAGAGATTTCACACTACAAGATCTCAAACAGTATGACGGTTTGGGTGAAGATAAACGAGTTCTTGTTGCAGTGAATGGCAAAGTTTTTGATGTCACCCGAGGAAAGAGATTTTACGGACCAGGTAAAGTAAACCAACTAATTGTATGGTCATTTGGAGTAACTATAGAATGCAGGGCCACTTGGTGTGTGGACTATATTTCCCTTTGTTAAACAATCCCTCTTCACCAGTGTGTTCTTATATACAGCTCTGACATGTCTGAAGTGGCCCTGCATTCTATATAGTTGAGCTGGTCATTTGTTTGCACTATGCTTACACCAACTATTTTTTACTATTGGGTAGCCTATTGGTCAAACAGTTGTAGGTTAATCAGTTTACTTTGTACATAAGTTGATTTAAACAAAAATCTTTTTTTTTGGTAATTTTGTTACATCAATTAAAATGCAATTCAATCAATTCTGAATTGTCATGATTGATGATAAAAACATTCTCAAAAGAAATAGTGGTATGAATAGACTTAAATGGACCCAATGAATCACTGTTTTTAGTGTTAGGAATGTACTTAACAAAATAGTCTTTGTAATTGTTGTAAGACTAGTTTGTTAGGCCCCTAACTAAAATTTGTAAATAACTCTCAAAAGTTGAATGGTTGTGATTCTCTTCATGAAATAAGGACATGCAGGACAGGTTGGTTTTTTGATGATGTGTAAAGTAAAGAAAAACCTGCATGACTAAATTGAAGCATATTGTCTATAGTATTTGACACCGTTTTCATTGGTAAGCTTTTGGCAATTAAGTCGGCAACAAGTGGCATTTTACGTTCTTCTCATCGCGGGCTAAATTTACCATCATTTTTTGCTCTGACACCTACACAGTCAATTTTGACTTGCATCCCATGCTAACAATACGTTAACCAGCAACTTAGCCACAGATTAAGAATTTTATCTGTACTTTGTGTGGATTTCAGATTAGTAGTTCAATGTACAAGTCCTTGACAAAGCTGTGTGAATATTTGCTTAAAACTGTTTCAACAAAGACGCACTATCTGACCTGATGCACTGCAATATATTGCAACATGTCAGACCTAGTCAGACTGCATTTAAAAATTATTAACAATTTTAACATAAAACTGAACTCTGTACATGAGAAACATGTTGTATCATGAAAGTTAAAACTGGACTAGTCCAAGTTGTCAATTTCACATCTGCTTGTTATCTTTGTATTAGCTTGTTAATTTGTTTGGTTGAAAACCAATCACGTGATGTGATAGTGCTTCAAAGATGCAGAAAATAGCTCAGATGAATGTGAGTGATGTATCCCATGGGGTGCATACCTTGCTCGTGCCCACCATTGGTCATTTCCACCGCCTTGTACAATATTAGAAATAGCCCCAGATATGAGGTTGTAATTACGCTGGTACTTATGTTCCTGTGTGATGTGCCATAGGGAACAGGGAAGTAATATTTCTGTTAACGACCGCCACCGCCATTGATGTTTACAATTCTTTCGCCACTGTTTGTCGGCTTTTTTAACTGGCCAGTTTCATTGTAATAATGTAGGTCTATTACCATGGAACAAAGCAATTGTTGCACACTGTGATGGGGTCCCTGGGTTTTGTACACGCCTGGGGGCAAAGGTTTGAGCCAGGATTTGGTTAAAGGGTGTCCAAATTTGCTGGAAATTCAAAAACTGGGTGTCCAAATTGTTCATTTACATGTAAAAGACAAATAAAACAGGGTGTCCAAATTTAAAACAGGTTGTCCAAAAGACACCCAGACACGCCTATGGCTAACACTATGTTGGGGGCAAATGGTACCCTGGGGTTCACTTTGAGTTAACACTATGTTGGGGGCAAATGGTACCCTGGGGTTCACCTTGAGTGCCATTTGCCCCCTCAGGCATGTCAGGTGTACAAAACACCATAGACCCATGACAGCATGCAACAATTGTATTTTGCCAAACCATGGTTCAGTCTGTGCCAATCAATGAATCTGCAGTTGATCTACACGTGTACATCTACAATGTGTACAATCATGTACAGTTGTGCATGTTTTATTTCATGTATGTCATGTATGTACATGATGATAAAGAAGAGTCAGGAATTGTGCCCAATTTCATAAAATTGTTGTGCTTACTAAAGCAGAAAAACATGCATAATAGCAAAAGTGTATTCATAAACAATCAACAAGATTTGACAGCACATTTGCGCGTTCACAATGGCTGCTTGGGAAGTACATGTAGATAACATCTGCTTACAGATTTTCTGAAATTGGGACTTGGTCACATTTTACCAGCATGGTCACACTTGGTCACATTGTACAGCTATGGGCATAAAGAGTCCATGATGGACAAGTAAATTAAACATATAACAGCCAGGTGTTACTACCTTTAAGAATATTTCACTCTCTAACACCATGTTGACCTAAACCTGGGTGAGTTGTGTGCACGGCTACATGCCAACCATAGCTGATTTGACTATTGGTTGATTTAATTTATTTACGATCCTTCATTTTACTCAACCCTGGAGAATGGACACGGACAAGTCAAGCCAAGTTTGGGCTGCTTTGGTTTACTCTGTTTAGTAAACCAGTACTATTGAAAACTTGAGGCCATAATTTTTAAGTTGACATTATTGTGAAAGTGCAGCACAATGACAAGTCATTTCTAGATTACATGTATGTAGGTTGTTATCTGAAATTACAACTTATTGACTACATTGTTTGAATTGAATAGACTGTGCAAGTCTCGCGCTCATTCGAACTTCGGGACCACCGTGGTCCCAACCATATGGAGTCATATGGAGTTTTACGTGGGCGAGAATTAAACTTGACCTCAGCTTCCGGTTACTGCAAAAAATTAAGAATTTAGTGCTCACCTCAGATAGCAAAACTTATGTAAACGCTTGTTTTGGATGCGCGATGATAATTGCCAGATGCTGTATTTGCAACGTGAGGCCTTTTCATTGCAGTCTAAGGTTGTTGAGGCCTCAGCGTCCTCTACATGTATAAACTGCGCTAAGCGTTAATTTTACAAAGGTGTGACCTTTGCGAATCCGCGTAAGGGGTTTCTGAAAAGTTAAGATCAAATAAGCATCCTTGTCCCAGAGTTTTAATTATGTTTAATTAATAATTAACACATTATTTGTGTATTTATTATAAAAGCTAAAACTAATTTTATAAAAATTGTACTGAGTATTTTTGTTGTTCAGATTTTGTCATTAGATATAATTTAAAACACGGATTTGATTTCAGAAAAATATATGTTCTTCGTTTGACGTGTTTTCTCGTCCCGATACGCGCGAGACTTGCATAGTGACTATTTAATGTGATTACTGTATTTATTCCTGTAGGTGGTCCATATGGTGTTTTTGCTGGCCATGATGCATCCCGAGCCTTAGCAACATTCTCATTGGAGAAGGATTCTTTCAAAGATGAATATGATGATCTTGCTGACTTAGATAAGGAGTCACTTGATGGTGTACGAGAATGGGAAATGCAATTCATGGGTATGTATTATTAGTTGTTTGTTTGACTCATGGACTGATAACACAACTCATGAGTCACTTAACTCCTGTCTCTTGCACCTTATTCCTATTACAGTTAATAAATTCAGTCATTGCCCTGCAGTTTTACAAGTGACACTGACAAAATGTAGGTTTCTGAACCAGTTCTTCTGGAGTACCCAATAACACCAGGCATAATATTTTTCCTGCTAAAGTCTGATTTCCAATTTCTTTGCTCTCAAAAAAATCTGCACATATGAATTGAATAGCCTTAAAAGTCTTTTAAAAGCCTAAACCATGTAGGCCAGCCCCGTGTACTCAATAAAATGTTCCTACTTTTTTCCAAGGGCCAAATATCATGTCTGTAACATGCAGAACTCTGCAACACACGGCAGCGGGCTTATAAATTGGCATTTGAGTTTTTGTGTGCGTGTTGGCAGTTGGCCAAGTCAGCACACCAGGTGTGGTGAGACACTGTAGCGGATTGCGTGTACACAGGCAGATAACTGTTTCATGGAGTCCATAGGGTCATAGTTCGGTGGCCTTCGGTAATCTATTTCTACTATGATTTGACCATGTGTGGGTCAATGATTCTAGTATGTTGGCCCTGGGCTTTCATGATTCCCAATTTGAATCCACAGAGATCACAATGAACAAGTACAGTTAGAACATAAAGAACACAAACTATGCAATGAATCAGTAATCCTTTTCTGTATTTTTGTCATCAGAAAAATATGACTTTGTTGGGAAGTTGTTGAAACCAGGAGACGAACCCACAGAATATTCAGATGAAGAATCCGCAACAGACAGTGAGAAGAAGGAAAACTAGGCAGGATGTAAGAATAGCCCAAATATATTATGACAAGTAGTCCTTAATGGTGTGATTTATACTCTAGGATTATCCATTACTTTGATCCATTTAAAAATATATTTTCTGACTTAAAAGGCAGGAGTCAAGACATAATTGTCTCCTCATTGTTTGACGGCCAGTCAGAGTGCCCGATACACATGATCCAACCACCTGATTGAAATTTAAAAGGAAAGATATGTATACAAGAAGTTACATTGCATGAGTACATATCATGCATATGTACATCTGTACCTGTACATCGGTATTAAATACTGGTACTAGTACAGATATGGCTTTATGGTGTTTTTAAACAACCTGGATTTCCTACTTGTATACAGTCATGTACGCAAAGTTGTACATGTAAAGATTTTTTATAAGGGTATTCATCCTGTATTTTGAAATTGAAACATGTTCAATTTGGATCATGTATTATGCGGAGTTTCACAGGTTCTTGTGGCATTTTATTACTTTTAACATTTCTGAACCATCCCAAGTCTTGTTTTCACATGACTTTAATAGTTACTTAACTAGGGCTTGATATGCAAGAAAATATCCACTGGACCACAGGTCCACAATTGAACTTTTACTGAACCAGAAGCATATTTTTTGAATGTTCAGAGTGATAAGCTTTGGTGTAAATTAGTAATTCATCAAAGTATGTGATTGGAGAAACTAGACAGCGGCACTTGTTCGGTTGTGGGATTACTGCTAAAATTACTAGCCTATATGACCAGTGGTCCAGTGGGTAATTTGAGCCCTGATTTACTAGCCTATATGACCAGTGGTCCAGTGGATAAGTTGAGCCCTGATTTACTAGCCTATATGACCAGTGGTCCAGTGGATAAGTTGAGCCCTGATTTACTAGCCTATATGACCAGTGGTCCAGTGGGTAAGTTGAGCCCTGATTTACTAGCCTATATGACCAGTGGTCCAGTGGATAAGTTGAGCCCTGATTTACTAGCCTATATGACCAGTGGTCCAGTGGGTAATTTGAGCCCTGATTTACTAGCCTATATGACCAGTGGTCCAGTGGATAAGTTGAGCCCTGATTTACTAGCCTATATGACCAGTGGTCCAGTGGGTAATTTGAGCCCTGATTTACTAGCCTATATGACCAGTGGTCCAGTGGGTAATTTGAGCCCTGATTTACTAGCCTATATGACCAGTGGTCCAGTGGATAAGTTGAGCCCGGATTTACTAGCCTATATGACCAGTGGTCCAGTGGGTAAGTTGAGCCCTGATTTACTAGCCTATATGACCAGTGGTCCAGTGGGTAATTTGAGCCCTGATTTACTAGCCTATATGACCAGTGGTCCAGTGGATAAGTTGAGCCCTGATTTACTAGCCTATATGACCAGTGGTCCAGTGGGTAAGTTGAGCCCTGATTTACTAGCCTATATGACCAGTGGTCCAGTGGGTAATTTGAGCCCTGATTTACTAGCCTATATGACCAGTGGTCCAGTGGATAAGTTTAGCCCTGATTTACTAGCCTATATGACCAGTGGTCCAGTGGATAAGTTGAGCCCTGATTTACTAGCCTATATGACCAGTGGTCCAGTGGATAAGTTGAGCCCTGATTTACTAGCCTATATGACCAGTGGTCCAGTGGGTAAGTTGAGCCCTGATTTACTAGCCTATATGACCAGTGGTCCAGTGGGTAAGTTGAGCCCTGATTTACTAGCCTATATGACCAGTGGTCCAGTGGGTAGTTTCAGCCCTGTTTAGCCCTTTCATGTTTGTTCCCTCTGTTGAAATTAATTAATACATACTGTAACTGTTACATTGTGTAAATTTGACAATGCTGAAGAGGCAAGAGAATATCTGCCATTTTACAGTAAACAATTGTTGCATGCTGTGATGGGGTCCATGGTGTTGTGTACACCCCAAGGGCAAATGGCACCCAAGGCAAAGCCAATGCCATTTGCTCAGAGGGTTTAAAAGCCCATGGATCCTATCATAGCATGCAACAATTGTTTTGTTATACCATGGTAATGGATTGCAGGAGGAGGAAACAAACATTATAAAGTGAAATAAATTATATTTCTTTATTATTTTATTGTTGAACATTGCATTTCGTTGTTTAGTTGAACAAATTTAACACTTTAACAGGAAATTACCTAATAATTTAATGAACTTTGAACAGGAGAGAAAACCTTTTTCTTTGGAGGCGATATATTGTCATCTTCCAACATTATTACAAGGAAATTGTCACAGTTAAAAAGGCAGACGAACAGTGTGGAACAAATTATAAACAACAATGGTGGTCGTGCATTGACAGAAATATTGCTTCACTTTTCCAAATCACACAGAAATGTACAATTTACCTAGCAACCAGCATAATTACAACCTCATACCGGACTATTTCTAATATTGTACAAGGTGGTACGGGAACGACCGAGGTTATGTACCCCGTGGGTACATCACACATGTTCCCCTGAGCCATGCACATGCGTCTTTGTAGCACATCACATGATTTGTTCTTGACCAATACAACTTCACAATCTATTACCGTGGTATAACAATAGAAATTGAAAGTGATGCCAAAGTAAAAACATTCTGATTAAATTGATTGAGTTCAGTTTGCTTGTACTGTGATGTCAATGATGTTGAATATTGTAATGATGGTCAGTGAAACGAGGTGTTTCTGGCACTAGCTATTTGTGATGATTTGTTTCAACTGATTATTGTGTTTTTGTCATTATTTGAACTATGGAATGAATGAATCAATTAATAATTTAGCTGGAATGACAATCTACACATTTGTGAGAATTTTGAGCCTTACATTCATGTATGCCAACAGATGAAACAAAAGTTTTTAAGCTGAAGGATCTTTTCTAATTTACTCACTCAGCTTTACATTCCAAAGAATAAACATTGACAATACCATCATACTTACAAACTTCAATCTCTAAAAATTGAAATTTATTTGTTTCAAATAACACTGATCCGTGACATCTGCATGGAAGAATGTGAGTGTGTACAATGTACGTTTAGGTAGAAGATAGCGCCAAAGATTTCAAAGTATCAAGGGGATGGGGGGGGGGGGGTTATACACACAGAGATCTTGGAGATTTTTGATAATTGATCAAACATGTCTTAGATACGAGAGAGTCAGAGGAGGCTGACATCTATGCACAGAGATCACTATTTAAGATTGTATGAAAATGTTCTTATGAGTTTCACCTCCTTCTCGGTCGCATCGCTGTAAGTCGTTTACATTGTAGCAGCTTATGCATAAAATGGTTAACAGTTTACAGTCATTGTATATTGCATTCAGTTAGAATTGAAACTTGTTATTAAAGACTTGTAAATATCTGATTAATTAATGAATGGATTTTGTAAATGACATTGTAAATTTGCCTAGCTTTGAGTATACAAAAGTGGAAGAATTCAGAATAATTTTCTCAAACCTGCATTTGATGTACCTGTAAAATGTTCCACAACAATCTTCTGTTTTACTCACCGCTCTGGTTGCTCAGTAAATGTCTCTAGATGGTCCACGCTATCAAATGAGGTTGGAAGCTTTTGTGAAAGAGAAAGTAAATTAAGGCTGTTTTAAATAGTCTAATTTGGTCTTTGAAATTCAACTTTGAATTTACATGGAAATTCATCATGAATCGGTGGATGGATATTTTCTGAGTTTTCTGAAGATTTTCTTGTACTCACCTCATTGAGCATAGTGTAGGCAGTTCCAACATGGAGTTCAGAGAGGTAGCTGTATGCCTAGACCATCAGGGCAAAGAACAAATAAGTACAGACAAGCCAAGTAAGAAAGTGTGACTACAAACCAAGGTGTGTCAGAAAAACTTATTTTCTTATTTTCTTTACCAGATTCTGTTCATTATTGTAGCAACCATGCTTCCTTTATCTGTTGCACAGACATGTTCATCACAAGCTTGACTTACATGTACATGCAGAAAGCCATAATTTGTAAAGATTTAGGATTGTTGTCAACAGCTCTCTATTACACACAGTACCGGTAATACAGAATTTGTCTTCAGGTCATTACAGTTTATGGATGCCAATTACACTAACAATTCTATGTCTTTATTTTGTACTGTAGTGTACTTAACTTACAGAGCTTGTGTACATACTACTGGCCATGTCAATCATTTTAGTGGTCAGTTTTCTCGTGCAATGAAGTGATGCTACTTGAGCTTCAAATTCATTCGTACAATATCTCATGTACATTGAACAGCAGTGAATTATTGCAGGGGCTCTAGACCTTTCTGTAGATGGAGCTGAATTTTCATTTGTAGGAAATCGACAACTAGATTGTTAAAGCACTGCTTTGTAATTAGCTTGTATCTAGATGCAAACAATTGTTTAAATTGCCTAGCATGTTCTGTCAAGATTGTTTTGCCAAGTTTTTGTAATGTGATGTTTATTGGCTAAAAGTTGTCTCAGAAATATTATGATACCCATTGTCAGAAATGACCCAAGTTTAATCTAACAATGCCATTTCTGTCTAAAATCTTTTATATCAAAATCCTCATTAAATGAACGACAGCTAATCAAAGCATGTATCACCAGTATACAGTATTCAAGTTGAGTTTTTTCAAGACTGGTTGACCACATCTGAAAATGAGTTCAAGATAATTTAGAATGTTTGGGCATTGACCCTCTGCAATAACAAGAATGTCATTGTTTGCAATCTAGTCGCTGTACATGTTAATTGAAGACAACATAACTCAGTTACATTCAGCATTCAGCTAATTTCCCAAATTTCAATTTTATTCTGAGAGCTTGATGTTTAGGCAAATGTTTTGAGAAACTCACAGCTGACATTCCTCCAAGTTTTAAACTTGGATAAAAAATCGATGGTTTATGCAAATTAGGTTTCTATTCAAGTTTCTTATTGCAGTGATGTCACACACTATAACAGTTGCATTATATTTGTTTATTAATTAACATGCATGATAGGGCTATTGTATGCTTTAGAATAAGACCTACATGTATGAGTAGTGTAGATCAATGTAATAAATGCTCCAGTCATTCTTGGTAGACAATTTGATAAACTGTTTTCAATATTGAAGCACTGTGTTAGGGTTCTATTTCAGATCTCAATTTAACATTCATGATTTGGATATGAATCATGCATATTATTTCACCTTCAGTTTCCTGTTTCTGTTGAACTACCCATCATCAAAGATGGCATTTGTTGTTTTGTTAAAACAAGGCTGACTGATATTTATGGTTATTAAGCAGACTTATCTTGCTAAGCCACATTTGCCTTTATTCTGCTTAAAGCTTGGCTCATTATTCCATTTAATGCACATTTGCTGTTATTGTGCTGCTTTTATTATTGGTTGGAAACTTGCATCAGAGTCTCAAATTAACTCATGAAGACTCCATATAGGCAGATTGTAAAATCAAATCAGTTTAACCTGGATTAGTCATAATTTAGCTACCTTATATTTGTACTGGATTTGGTTAACTGTGTTTCTTGGTATTCTGTTTAATGTGTAATGAAACACAAAGTATTTTGCTTATTAATGAGAAGCCACTAAGCTCCTAGATACATAATTTAATTAATAATTAATTTGGGGAAAATGTTTGTACTTTTCGATTGAATGATTGAATTCAAAAGCCATGGGATAGTAAAGCTTGCATTCCCTTAAAATATGGACCAATATAGTTTGAGAGATTGCTGTCAAATCCAATAATATGCACGAATCGTTCAATTATAAATTATTAGAACAACCTGAAGACAACTTTAAATTGAGTGAATCTTTTTGTAATTGCTAATTTGTTGCTTTCATAATTTTAAATGGAATCTTGCATGTGATATTTTACACAAAATTACTGGATTGATCATAAATCTGAAGTACAGTACTTATGTTCTCCAAAGATGTTGTAAAATTTGTTCTTATTGTGTGCTCAGTATAAAGACTATAACTCCCCTCCTTTACCCCCTTTCTGTCCTAAGTCCCCAGCTTGCAGTCCCCAGCTCGCTGTCCCCAGCTTGCGGTCCCCAGCTCGCTGTCCCCAGCTTGCGGTCCCCAGCTCGCTGTCCCCAGCTTGTGGTTCCCAGCTCGCGATCCCCAGCTTGCTGTCCCCAGCTTGCGGTCCCCAGCTCGCTGTCCCCAGCTTGCTGTCCCCAGTTCGCTGTCCCCAGCTTGCGGTCCCCAGCTTGCGGTCCCCAGCTTGCGGTCCCCAGCTTGCTGTCCCCAGCTTGCGGTCCCCAGCTTGCGGTCCCCAGCTTGCGGTCCCCAGCTTGCTGTTCCCAGCTTGCGGTTCCCAGCTTGCTGTCCCCAGCTTGCGGTCCCCAGCTTGCTGTCCCCAGCTTGCGGTCCCCAGCTTGCTGTCCCCAGCTTGCGGTCCCCAGGTTGCTGTCCCCAGCTCGCTGTCCCCAGCTTGCGGGCCCCAGCTTGCGATCCCCAGCTTGCTGTCCCCAGCTTGCGGTCCCCAGCTTGCTGTCCCCAGCTTGCAGTTCCCAGTTCGCTGTCCCCAGCTTTCGGTCCCCAGCTTTCGGTCCCCAGCTTGTGGTCCCCAGCTTGCGGTCCCCAGCTTGCTGTCCCCAGCTTGCAGTTCCCAGTTCGCTGTCCCCAGCTTTCGGTCCCCAGCTTGTGGTCCCCAGCCCGCGGTCCCCAGCCTGCGGTCCCCAGCCTGCGGTCCCCAGCTTGCTGTCCCCAGCTTGCGGTCCCCAGCTTGCGGTCCCCAGCTTGCGGTCCCCAGCTTGCGGTCCCCAGCTTGCGGTCCCCAGCTTGCGGTCCCCAGCTTTCGGTCCCCAGCTTTCGGTCCCCAGCCCGCGGTCCCCAGCTTGCTGTCCCCAGCTTGCGGTCCCCAGCTTGCGGTCCCCAGCTTGCGGTCCCCAGCTTGCGGTCCCCAGCTTGCGGTCCCCAGCTTGCGGTCCCCAGCTTGCGGTCCCCAGCTTGCGGTCCCCAGCTTGCGGTCCCCAGCTTGCGGTCCCCAGCTTGCGGTCCCCAGCTTGCGGTCCCCAGCTTGCGGTCCCCAGCTTGCGGTCCCCAGCTTGCGGTCCCCAGCTTGCGGTCCCCAGCTTGCGGTCCCCAGCTTGCGGTCCCCAGCTTGCGGTCCCCAGCTTGCGGTCCCCAGCTTGCGGTCCCCAGCTTGCGGTCCCCAGCTTGCGGTCCCCAGCTTGCGGTCCCCAGCTTGCGGTCCCCAGCTTGCGGTCCCCAGCTTGCGGTCCCCAGCTTGCGGTCCCCAGCTTGCGGTCCCCAGCTTGCGGTCCCCAGCTTGCGGTCCCCAGCTTGCGGTCCCCAGCTTGCGGCCCCCGCTTGCGGTCCCCAGCTTGCGGTCCCCAGCTTGCGGTCCCCAGCTTGCGGTCCCCAGCTTGCGGTCCCCAGCTTGCGGTCCCCAGCTTGCGGTCCCCAGCTTGCGGTCCCCAGCTTGCGGTCCCCAGCTTGCGGTCCCCAGCTTGCGGTCCCCAGCTTGCGGTCCCCAGCTTGCGGTTGTTAATACCCAAACGGATGGGCCCTAATAGACTAGCCACATGTAAATAGTTTTAGTTATCACACAAGTGCGAGTGGAATATGGAAAAATATCGTTGCATAACCAGAGGGGGTGGGGGCTGGTTTGGGTGGGGGGGGGTTTCCTTGAGTTTACTTGATACGTAGCTTAAAATGGCCCTTGTGCGAACTTGGCCATGTGTGCGAACTTGTTGCCATGGATCGACCAATCAGAATCGAGGTTTAAGATTTTTGAAGATAAATAATAACAAGTAATAAGCAAATCAAGATCCATGAAATCCATTGTTTTTAAAATATCATGCCTAAGAAGAAAGAAGAAAATAACCGTCCCCCCCCTTCTCTTTGCCCCTCCCTTTGGTGTAGAACGAATTGAAAAAGCGCCCTCTTCAGACCAAATTAGACCAGGTCACCGGGTCACCGGGTCCATATAAGTCTGATCTTTAGGTTCGGTACCTATACTCACATAAGGCATTTTCTTAAAAGACCACCTATGGTATCAGACCAGTATGAAGCGAACGGCTGCCTGCATCACGTCGGATAGTCTTGAGATTTGGCCTAAAATAAGTTGCAAGTTTTAGTGTTTTCGACTAAAATTGCCCACTGCAACGATGCCTGAACGTAAGTGCAATAATTTAGCTTGTTCTGAAATGAATTAAAAACGCGTTTACTGTGTCAATTGTAGTCAATTGTCGACGTCTTTTTATACAAACAACAACTACTGACTAGCCCCATAAATCATGTGTAAATTGGGCCAATCCACTTCGTAAATCGTAATCCGTATCCTTGGTAGCCTACTTACCCGCGATCGAATGCTACTGTTACTGTACTTGTAGATAGACCGACTGTTGGAATATGTAGCAAAATCAAATGATTTTCGAGAGTGAGCTTTTGCAAATATATCTCAACGATCTTGACAACTTTCTCTAGCTAGGGCCTATGTTATAGTAAAAATTTCTTTTTATCAAATATTTTAAAATTTTACATCAAATTAAAGGTCTCCTCAGGAGCAATTCAATGGTGCAAACCCCACTGTCATGGGTGCTTTCGTTAATGAGTTATGCCTTCCAAAAGACAACAAACACGCGGCACCCTTCTGGCCGCCGACTGAGGTACAGAAATTGTTAAATTGAGACCACCCACACTACTAAAGCTTACCAGCCCTATCCCTAACGCGCACTCAAAGGTTCAAAAATGAGATTTTATTGAGTACTTGGTTTAATTAAAACCTCCGTAAATTGCATGCGCGACCTCGCGCTGGAACAAAATCCAACTTTTCATACTCAAAAATGGACAAGGATTAAACTGATATAGGTTTGACAGCATACCCCACCGTCGCTGAATGTATACATTCCTTTAAAACGGGAAATTTAGTCAAAATTTGGCCCAAAATGGTAAAAAAATACATAAAAACCTTATTTCTTCACCGATTGAGACGGGGAAAAAAGCGCCGTAACCTTCCTAATCCTCTTTCTATCAATAGATGGCGTTATTTTGGGGGTAGAAGTCAAGAGAGGGCGGTATTTATTGAAAAACGGTGACCAAATTTTTCTATCAAAAAAGTTCAAAAATGGCTGCGCTCGCGGTAGTCGCGTCGGTGACCATGCTCTGAATCTTTTTGATGTCTGAAAAAGTGAGGTAAATTTGTGCCTTTTTTCAAAAAGATTATGAAAGAAGAGAGTTTTATTGACCTACAGGAGTAATTTGAAGCTCAGACAGCATGTTTGGTCGAAGTAACATTAATTTGAAAAACCTCTTTTTTGTGTGCGGCCAGAATAGGAAATGTCAATATCGCGCGACCTCTAACATAGCTACTTTCTCTTTGTGAAGTCGAACACACGTTGTCATCTCATAAATTATATGCTCCAAAAATGTTTTGTTAATAATGTTATTTAATAACGAGATTGATTGAGCACTAGACCCAGTAACTGGGGCGCTGTACTCGTTTTTTCGAATTTTGACATTATCGGTCGTACTAGCGCCCCAGCGAAAGCTACCAAAAATATGGGGAAGTGCAATATTTTCATAAAAAATCAGAGATGTCACACCAAAAATGCCCCAAAATGACGGAAATACCCAACGAATTACCTTCAAAACTGCCAACTGGCCTCTCCATATGTTTAAGATGTAACACCAGGCATGAAATTGTACTCACGGAAATTTGTCCGGCTAAAAAATGATGATTTTTGAGACATTCCCGTTTTCCGTTGATCATGTCCAGCCATCTTTTATCTGACTTCTCGCAACGAGAAGTCAGATGCATTTGCGAGAAGTCAGATAAATTGTGGGTCCGGCTGTTTATGAAAACCTGGTTTCGGGGAGTGAGGTCTGGCGCCGGGCGCACGCACGTTGTCGCAATGCATAATGTGCAGGGCTGGCTGCGGGCTGGCTTCGGGCTGGCTATGGTCGGTCGGTGTGTAGCCAATACTTTTCCGTTGGCGGGCGGGCACATTGTGCATTTCTTTCTTATTAATTTTTTTTTCTTAGTTGTTTATTTGTTAAGGTCTTTTATTATTAGTAGTATTATTTTTATTATTATTGTTATAATATTATTATTTTTTTATTATCATTGTATTATTATTATTTTTTCATCTTATCACAGCATGCAAAAGAATGAAAAAAAAAAAGGAAGGATAGTACGTGTTAAATCTATTACACATCATCGCGCTCGCAAAGGCTACCACACGGCCACAAAACGCCCGACTCGAGGAGTTACCGGCACAAATGAAAATATGATCTTTCTTTTGCATGCTGTGATAAGATGAAAAAATAATAATAATATAATGATAATAATAAAAATAATAATAACAACAATAATAATAAAAATAATACTACTAATAATAAAAAACCTTAACAAATAAACAACTAAGAAAAAATAATAATAATACTAATAAGACTACTACTAATAATAAAATAATTAATAATAATTAATTAGTCAATTACCTTAACAAATAAACAACGAAGAAAATAAATAAATAAGAAAGAAATGCACAATGCACATTATGCATTGCGACAACGTGCGTGCGCCCGGCGCCAGACCTCACTCCCCGAAACCAGGTTTTCATAAACAGCCGGACCCACAATTTATCTGACTTAACCTTGTCTCTTTCCAAAGCCATATCTCCCTCTTAAAAAGATCAAAAGTAGACAAATCATATACCATATTAAAGCTTATGCCCTAACTTAAATTTTAGATGTAATTAGATTAAAATTCTTAATTAATTATTCATGTTACAGCGGTGTGAATATTTAATTAGCCAACCTCGTTTGCACCATATCTCTAGAAGTATACATCCGATCCTCAAACTTTTTTCAGCTAAGGACTTGTCTTGTATTGTAGATGTGAATTCTGGTCTAACATTCTCCGTCACGTCATCATGACGTCACTTTTTTTGCGCGTTTTCTATCTGTGCACAAAACACATGGCGCTAAAGTGTGAATGTTTTGACAGTCAAAAACACGATATTTTCAATTAAAATTACTAATTAGTTTCCAAATTACATAAACTGTTTTGAAAAGTTAATTGCTTTTATTAAGAGATGTTCCTGGTCACTCAAACTAATCAAAGTACAATCTTTTCCACGATAATGAACGATTAGGTGACAAATCGGACACCATGGTTAGCCATTTTGATTGCGCAATCACGGCAAGGCGTTGGAAATTTCCTTGATATTCGATTCCTAACCGGGTAGAGGACCCATTGCTTTATGCACAGCCCATTCGATTTGTACATGAGTAACACATGTAACTTCTACGTAGGTTTAGGGTTTTCGTGAGAATGCATTAAATTGATTTTTTTTTTTTACCATCGTGTTCTTTATGAAATTTATTAGTATGAAAAACACATTTTTTTTACTGTGATGTCATCAGGTGTCAAATTACGGTAATTAAAAGCTTTAATGAGTTAATATTTGCAACACCATATCTCAAGAAGTACACTGCCGATTTTCAAACTTTTTTCAGTTATAGACTCCTTGGGCATTGGAGAATAGCCTTGGGTTACAGTGACCCCATGTTGACCTTTCCTTCCGGGTCAACCGGAAGTGGGACCATATCTCAAGAACTACACAACCGATTTTCAATTTATTTTCAGTTGTAGATCCATTGAGCATCAGAGAATGGATTTCGGTTAGGGTGACCCCGGGTTGACCTTTACTTCCGGGTCAACCGGAAGTGAGACTATATTTCAAGAACTACACAGCCAATTTTCAATTTCTTTTCAGTTATAGATCCTTAGAGCATTAAAAATTGAACTTCGGTTACCGTGACCCCTTGATGACCCTTACTTCCGGGTCAACCGGAAGTGGGACCATATATCAAGAAATACACACCCGATTTTGAATTTCTTTTCAGTTATAGACCCTTTGAGCATTTAAGATTGAACTTGTGTCACCGTGACCCCATGTTGACCTTTACTTCCGGGCCAACCGGAAGTGGGACCAGATCTCAAGAAGTACACACCCGATTTTGAATTTCTTTTCAGTTATAGACCCTTTGAGCCTTTGATGCCAAGCGTAGACCAGACGAACCAGACTACTCTGGATGATGATTCGGCTACAGCCGAAGGCTCCACCCCGCTGATTGGTCGAAAAGTGCATGGTTTAAATCATCATCCAGAGTGGTCTGGTATTCGTCTCGTCTACGCTTGGCACTTCACCATGTTCACTCAGTCTCTGGTAAGTTTTTGTCTTTTTTTTTCTTCTAAATATTTTTTCAATGATGTTTTGAGTGTTATGAATGGATTCATTACACATTCAAGATCACATCCGTGTTCTTGGAATGTGGGTCATGATTTTTGAAAGTGGTACAAATTGGGCAAATCTGGTTACAAGTCTCGAAAAAAAATTCACATTTCACATTTCGCACCTTTTTGCCATAATCCAACTCGTAACCCTCCGGTCGTTCCGACCGTCGGGAGGAGGGTTACGATTATTGCAACTAATTACTTGGACACAATTAACTGAAAGAAAGGACTTAAAATAGCTTTAAATGGGGCGCAGCAGCGGGATCGTGCTTCGCATGAGTGTTGCCGCGCAGGGATGTAAATGACTACACAAAGCACAAACAATTGGATTGTTTTTTACCTTAAATTTTGTGTGCCCCAAAAGCCGCAATTCCGTGCAATTTTAACTTGCTCTTAACTGGGCATGGAGCTGTTCTTATACATACCTAAATGATTTAACACATTTATGTTTCACAAAACATTTCAAAATTGAAAGTCTTAGATGGGTAATTATTCACAATATTTTGTGTATTTTGCGATTAATTTTTAAAATATAAATATGACTCTTTTCAGGTGATAAGGATGAGCCTTTCTCCAATCCATTACCACCGTCTGATGTTAGACGGTTGTCAGAAGATGCTGATTCATCGTAAGTAAACAATGCTCCTGATTTATAGGCCACATTTCTAAACCGTTTGTCCTTGATCTAATTTTTAACCTCCTGTACAGCCACTTTCAAAATGTCCATAATCAGTCTACATATATACATTAAAAAGGTTAAAGGTCATGTTGTATATTTGTCATTTCCATCTCTATCCAGACT
Organism: Plazaster borealis; assembly: GCA_021014325.1. NCBI lineage: Eukaryota > Metazoa > Echinodermata > Asteroidea > Forcipulatida > Labidiasteridae > Plazaster > Plazaster borealis. The sequence goes on along the minus strand of CM037457.1, from coordinate 272,878 downwards.
GACACACATGACAAATGCTGACTTCAGGAAGTTACTGATGACACCGAGGGCTACGCCGGGAGAAGCACCACCATCAAAGATCAAACAGAATAGAGAGTAAGTAAGAAAAACCCCACCCAACACAAATCTTTCCAAATTCAATCCTAATTTGGTCGGAGTCAATATGAATTCAATCATTCTAGTTTTAGAAATGGCCAGGCATATCAATCTTGTCAGAGACAAACTGTTTGGCTTCAAATAACCATATGTTTTGGTATCCTGCATGATTTAAAATGATTTTTAAACCTTTCTGGGTTAAAGGTCAAAGGTAGTGTATACTTTTGGTAATTGTCAAAGACCAGTATTCTCAATTGGTGTATCCCAACATATGCATAAAACACCAAACCTGTGAAAATTTGGGCTCAATTGGTCGTCGAAGTTGCAAGAAAATAATGAAAGAAAAACACCCTTGTCGCACAAATTTGTGAGCTTTCCGATGCCTGAGAAAGGCTTCAGGCCTGAAGTCTTTCTCAGATTCAAATATTTTGGTGAGAAATTACCTTCTTTCTCAAAAACTACGTTACTTCAGAGGGAGTCGTTTTTCACAATGTTTTATACTATCAACAGCTTTCCGTTGCTCGTTACCAAATAAGTTTTTATGTTAATATATATTTTGAGTAATTACCAAACATGTCCAGTGCCTTTAAAGGCACTGAACACGTTTGGAAATTGTCAAAGACCAGTGTTCTCACTTGGTGAATCCCAACATATGCATAAAATAACAAGCCTGTGAATATTTGGGCTCAATTGGTCATTGAAGTTGCAAGAAAATGATGAAATAAAGAACAGCCTTGTTGTACAAATTTGTGTGCTTTCAGATTAGGAATAAAAACTTCTAGCAAGAAGTTTTTATTATTTTAATGAGAAATTACCTCTTTCTCAAAAACTACGTTACTTCAGAGGGAGTCGTTTCATACAATGTTTTATACTATCAACAGCTCTCCGTTGCTTGTTAGCAAGTAAGTTTTTATGCTAATATTTGTTTTGAGTCATTACCAAACGTGTACGATACCTTTAAGAGAAGATTATCAAATAATGTCAATTTTTGTTTTGTTTTAATCATCGTTTGTATCTATTCATATGCATTTTGTCTATTCAGACTGCCACGAGACTACAATGAAGCAGATGATCCAAAAGCATTACGTCGTAAGAAGAAGAGCTTTTATGCAAAGCTTAAGAAACAAGAGATGGAGAGAGAGGCAGAATTGGCAAAGAAATATAGAAATCGGGTAAGAACCAAGATTTGTAGATCCGACACAGTGTGTGCATACAGGGGTCACTCAACTGGCCTGCAAACTGAGTCACCCATTTGAGACACTAGATCAGACACAGTGTGCATACAGAGGTTATTCAACTGGCCTGCAAACTGAGTCACCCATTTGAGACACTAGATCCGACACAGTGTGCATACAGGGGTCACTCAACTGGCCTGCAAACTGAGTCACCCATTTGAGACACTAGATCCGACACAGTGTGCATACAGGGGTCACTCAACTGGCCTGCAAACTGAGTCACCTATTTGAGACACTAGATCAGACACAGTGTGCATACAGGGGTCACTCAACTGGCCTGCAAACTGAGTCACCTATTTGAGACACTAGATCCGACACAGTGTGTGCATACAGTGGTCACTCAACTGTCCTGAAAACTGAGTCACCTATTTGAAACACTAGATCCGACACAGTGTGCATACAGGGGTCACTCAACTGGCCTGCAAACTGAGTCACCTATTTGAGACACTAGATCCGACACAGTGTGCATACAGGGGTCACTCAACTGGCCTGCAAACTGAGTCACCTATTTGAGACACTAGATCCGACACAGTGTGTTCATACAGGGGTCACTCAACTGGCCTGCAAACTGAGTCACCCATTTGAGACACTAGATCCGACACAGTGTGTGCATACAGGGGTCACTCAACTGGCCTGCAAAACTGAGTCACCTATTTGAGACACTAGATCAGACACAGTGTGCATACAGGGGTCACTCAACTGGCCTGCAAACCGAGTGACCCATTTGAGACACTAGATCGGACACAGTGTGCATACAGGGGTCACTCAACTGGCCTGCAAAACTGAGTCACCCATTTGAGACACTAGATCCGACACAGTGTGTCCATACAGGGGTCACTCAACTGGCCTGCAAACTGAGTCACCTATTTGAAACACTAGATCGGACACAGTGTGCATACAGGGGTCACTCAACTGGCCTGCAAACCGAGTGACCCATTTGAGACACTAGATCGGACACAGTGTGCATACAGGGGTCACTCAACTGGCCTGCAAAACTGAGTCACCCATTTGAGACACTAGATCCGACACAGTGTGTCCATACAGGGGTCACTCAACTGGCCTGCAAACTGAGTGACCCATTTGAGACACTAGATTCGACACAAATCATATAACCTGGTTGTATATTATATTAACAGAATGAAGTATATATTGAAATTATCTTGGTTGAATGTTGACAATAAGCAGGTTAATATATTGTGATTTTGTTAACTCTGTATCATTATATTTTACATCTTCACAGAATATAATTGATTTGAATGTGAATAGAGATGAAATGTTTTGATTGTTTGTGTTTTGATAATTAGGCTCAGGAGCGTCGTGAGGGTAAGAATGAATATGAGGATACCGAGGTTGTCAGCACTACAGCCAATTATCGAGCAGTGGCTCCTGATTCACAGGCGTAAGTTGCTTTTAGTTTATTGTATTTGCTTTCAAATAAGAGAAGATACCAGAAATAGGTAATGCACTTCATAATTAAACTGTTTCTGAAATCACAATGTAAGGCTGCAGTCTGAGCTGTGGTTCTATTGGGTACAGTGCAATCTCAGCCCAGGGTCACTGAGTTGCATTGTATGGTGACCTGGTTGATCTTGATGATTCTTGTACTGTGATTATTTGATATTTCAGGGGTGACACGGCATCTAACCGACGTAAACAGCTGATTGAAGAAAGTAAATACCTTGGTGGTGATATGGAACATACTCATTTAGTGAAAGGCTTGGACTATGCATTGCTTCATAAGGTCAGTATCTGCTCAATTTCTATGTTTTATTATCTTGGGTCAATACAACTATAATGGTTGTACACTGTTCATGGTGTATGTATATTATTATTATCGTTATTATTATTAGCAACCACAGTATGGTTAGATTAAGAAACAAACTAAAAAATTATTAAAGCAATAACAATATAATAACCTATAATACAATAAAATCAGTAATCAGTAATCAGATCAGTATTCCATCATTATATATGTGTGATTGATGGATAATGACATAAGGAAATGACAAAGAGAGGGGTGCTTTATAAAATGTGTGTTATTCACACATATCATTGAATTGCTGAACTGATCATGTTTACTGATGTTTTGAAATTCTTAAGATGTGTTGATGAATTCTCTTGGTTTTGGTTCAGGTCCGAGCAGAAATAACAACCAAGGAGAAAGAGAAAGAAGATATGATGGAAACAACATTTCAGAGCTCAAGTAAAATACAGAAGAAGACTTATGTGTAAGTTCCTTCTCATCATATGCAACTAATCATGTCATGAGATTAATTTAGAAAATAGATGATCAACAATTAATGTGGAATGTGTTTTTAATCACCATTTGTTCGTTGTGTTAGTAATCATCATTTGTTTGTTGTGTTAGTAATCATCATTTGTTTGTTGTGTTAGTAATCATCATTTGTTTGTTGCGTTAGTAATCATCAATTGTTTGTTGTGTTAGTAATCACCATTTGTTTGTTGTGTTAGTAATCATCATTTGTTTGTTGTGTTATTAATCATCATTTGTTTGTTGTTTTGTTTTACAGGGAACCTGAAGAAAGCATGCAGTTCAAAACAAAACTTGGTAAGTGTTGAGAATAAACAACTTTAGGAAAATGTATGTCTATTTGACCAAGTCATAATAATAATAATAATAGTAATAATAATGATATTGGCTTCTTATATAGCGCAGAAATCCGTCACGCAGTGACGCTCAAGGCGCTCAACAATTTGAAAAAACAGAGAAGAACAAAAAATATTGTAATTTGGATTTATAGTGTGAACAAATAGGGTTTGAGTAATTGTTTGAAAGAACTGGCGGATGAGGCTTGACGGAGGGCAAGTGGAAGAATTAATATGCATACTTCACAGATCCTTACATGGATGTCAGTGGCATGTGAGATCAGTCATTACCACTGGATGGGCCACCTACTCAAAATAAGAAATATACTTAAACGTAGCATTCCTAACATGTTCTTATTACAGATGTGACGTTCCTGCAGTTTTAATTAGACATCCAATTTATTTTCCAACAGAAAAACTATTTCTGAAAAAAGCAACTATCTCTGGGGAGTGATTGGTTTCTAGAAAAGAAATGTCATATTCAAGTAGTCAAGAAGTTAGTTTTGTTAGAAATAAGCACTGTTGATATTTTGTTAATTTTTTTAGTTGTTGCTTTTTGCTTTTCTACTTGGCGGTGTACAAAGCAAAAATGTTGCGTAATGTAATACTTTGTTTCAACCTTTTGGCATCATTTATTTTCCAACCACAGTTGCCTTTTCTTGAAGCAATTTCAATGATTTATTCTTGGACTTGGGTTTAAAAAAAGTCCAAATGCTTCTCATATTTCATCCTAGTTTATATTATTTTTCCCATCTTATCAATGATGTAATTCCTGAATATTTTGTTGACAGCTCGTAACATCTATAGAAGTTTATTCAAGACTAAACTGTCTGAGCGTAATGAGTTGTTTTTACCTGGTCGGATGGCTTACAAGGTGGATCTAGAAGATGACTTTCTAGAAAGTGATATACCAACAACAGTCATTAGAAGTAAAGCTGACTGTCCAACCATGGAGGTAATTCATTCATTTATATCACACTATTCATAGAAAATAAAGTCATTGAAGAGTCACTGTCATGATGGTTAATTTGTTTACTGTTATCTTTTATTAATTTGGGGTTGAGCAAAGAAGAAATGACCAGAGCGGGATTTGAACCTGCGACCTCTGGATTAATGTGCTATCTAGCCCTTATGTTGGCAGTCTCCCTATTTATTAAATGTCTTTGTTTTGGGGTGCAAGTCAGAAGCCATTTAACCCGTAACTGTCATATAACCAGGGTCTTTACATTGTTTAGTCAGTTTCATGATATTCTATAAAATAAAATTTTATTCCGCCAGTTCAAAAAATTGAATCCTGTCCCTGGGCACTGAACATTTTTGGAAACCTTACTGCTAAGTGGTCAGGGTATGGTTGTTTATTAAGCATTGGAGGTGAAATAAACTGGCAATTTTTTTAAGACCATTATTGTTATCGGCACTTTTCCTCTTGTGATCTTCAATGATTTGGCAGGCAAGACACTCTAAGCTTGGGTTATTTTCTTTGTATGTAATTTTGTTTCAGTCTCAAACAACACTGACTACTAATGACATTGTGATCAACAAGCTAACTCAGATTCTTTCCTACTTGAGACAAGGTCAACGAGGCAAGAAAATGAAGAAGAAGGACAAAGGTAAATATTAAAATCTCAGTCTAACTCTTCAAGGATATTCAAGGATGCGTGTGTACATGTTGCTTGCTGTATCTATCATGCAACATGCTGAATTACAAGTCGAATAACTCCTTTTGTTTTGATTAACTTTTGCAGCAAAGGGGAAAGATGACAAGCTTGAGAAAGACAAAATACCAGGAACTGACGACAGGTAAAGATTATATAATCTAGGTTCAATTAGAAAGTTGTCCGTAGCGCCATGGAATTACAGAGAAGTACTTCTATATGTAGCTCATGTGGCCTGCTGTTTTAATTACTTTACTTTCAAATGTAAAATTGCTGTAACTCGACCTTTGTGTTGCGATAATATTTTTAATAGCATATTTTAATGTCTATCTATGAAATAACTGAGCATCAATATGTTCAGTGGTATTTGACATTCTTTGATGACTATATTTCTCTGCAGTATTTTCACTGATGTTGGAGAATATGCCCCAAGTTTCACCAAGAACAGACCTAGCACTAAGGAGACGAAGGAGAGAGACCGTGACAGGGAGCGTGACAAGGAGCGTGACAAGGAGCGTGACAGGGATCGTGACAGGGACCATGACAGGGAGCGTGACAGGGATCGTGACCGGGATCGTGATAGGGACAGACATCGAGACAGAGAAAGAGATGATGATAGAAGATCCAGGAGTTACTTTGAGCGACCCAAAGTGGATGATGAGGTAAGACATCAAGTAGTTAGGGCTCCACTTGTACAGCTCAAATATCTTATCAGATGTCATCTATCAGGAGTATCAGAGAGCATCTTTCCTCCTAATGCTGTCACTAAAAACAAGTATTTGGTGTGACTATTTCTTGATTTCGTCAAATTTGAAGACTTTAAAAATATTAAAGTGTTGTATAAGATAGTTATTACTTATACCTAATGTTACTTGACCATTGACTTATCTTAAGTACTATTAATAATGTTTTAAATGTGCCGTTACTAATAATGTGTCTCTTGTGTAAATAAATGTTCTTTGTTTGTTTTGTAAATAGCCTGCACCCCCACCAATGAAGAGAGGATCAAATCTGAAAGACTTTACTAAGAGCATCAATGACAAATATGGGAAGGTATGGAAATTAAAGTGAGGTTGTCTGCTTAAGGGAGCTTTGTTCTAAACACTGGGGCTAATATTTAGTATCTCTGTATTTAGTCCTTATTGTTGTTGCCTTGATATTTCTTTCTTTTCATTTGGAGCTATTTAATTCTTTAAAATTCTATTTGATTTAAGGTTCAGCCAAGGAAAGAGGAACGGTTTGCGGGGACTCTGACGGCCGTTGATATGGCAGCATCACAAGCTAAGGACAAGGAGAGAGGGTGAGGATAGATTCATAGCTTGATCATTAAACCCTATGTGACTTTTATAAACAATGATCACTTTACATGAAAAGAAACTATGTGATTAAGTTGGCGACAATTGTTTTAATGTTGTTTTATTTATTGTATTTGCAGCATAGCTCTAAAGGGTGATGACAGAAAGCGAAATAAAGGATCTAAACAAGACATTGTTGATGGTTATGCAGAGTGCTACCCAGGGTAAGATATCATTATGATTTGAGAATCATTGCAGATTTAATCCCATTCAAGATTACAATTGTAATCCTCATTAAGACATGGATTATGTGACGAATCTGATGATCATTAGCCAACTGGAGCCCATAGCTAGTGCATGATTTGTTGTGCACTTGTACAGTAATTCATAAAGTCACAGGTTCAAGTCCCACCGTGGGCAGTTTAACTGAAATTCTGTTATAACTAATAATGTGTTGTTGGTTTGTGTAGGTTTGCAGAGACTGCTGATGCTCTGGATGATTCCGACGATGAAGTGGATTATACCAAAATGGATCTGGTAAGATTACTCAAACTAAAGCTTCAATGTTTCAATGTTTAGTTTTCTGAATAATTCAATGACATGGTTATTGTTCATGTACATACTGTGTTTAGCTGCTGCAAAGATTTGAATGGTTGAATGTGTAGGTCTAGCACTACACTATACAATGTATTGATATTCTTGCAGGGTAACAAGAAAGGTCCAGTTGGCAGATGGGATTTTGACACACAAGAGGAGTATAGTACGTATATGAACAACAAGGAGGCCTTACCAAAGTAAGTTTTAGTTGGTTTCTTACAATATTGTATGCATTGTATTGTGATGAGGTAGGAAGGAATGGTAGGAACTTTCAATAGCATAGATGTATTACACATTTGTTCAAGCCGAGTAGGTTTCTCAAAGCACCTTACACTATTACTACCCCTCTTCATTTGGCTCTAAGCATTCCTGAAACCATGTCAACTCCTTAGGAGTATGCAGCACCGACAGCCAAATGGGCACTCATGTTGCGCTTATTTGAGCTAATCAGAAAATGGCTGACTGTTGACATTTAAATGGAGTTATTCATTGGAAATGTTATTAAAGCTATTATGAAGAAGGGTCATATTGAATCAGTTGTGTACATCAGGTTTCCATAAAGGAATCGGGAATAATGGGAAGGATTTCTGCTCATGAGAAAAATAAATTGCTGATTTGGGGTTAGGGTTTGGGAAATGGTTTGTTCTTTGGTTTTGTAAATAACAGCATGTTTACATTAAAAGTGACAGCCTCAATAATTCAATAAGTTTTATTTGCTTTTTCCTAAAGGGCGGCCTTCCAGTTTGGCATAAAGATGTCAGAAGGACGGAAGACAAGACGCACATTTGGTGAGAAGAATGAGAAAGCAGAGTTAGATAGAGAATGGCAGCAGATCAGCCAGGTATGTGCACAGGATATAGATGAAATATTACTTGATCAATTTATAGAGAATGGCAGCAGATTAGCCAGGTATGTGTACAGGATAGAGATGAAGTAAATCTGCAAAGTACAATTTGTACGCTTATATCAATGATCGCATGAGATATAATTATCTGTACGATAAATTCTTACATGGTTTATTTTAATCTTGCAGATTATTTCTAAGAGAAAGACGACTGGTACAGAAGGAGGGTAAGTCAACTGACGAGTTCGGACAAATAATTCCTGGTTGAATTACACAGTGTGTTTAAAGGCACTGAACACGTTTGGAAATTGTCAAAGACCAGTGTTCTCAGTTGGTGTTCCCAACATATGCATAAAATAACAAGCCTGTGAAAATTTGGGCTCAATTGGTCATCGAAGTTGCAAGAAAATGATGAAATAAAAAACACCCTTGTTGTACATTGTGTGCTTTGAGATAGGAATAAAAACTTCTTGCAAGAAGTTTTTATCATTTAAGTGAGAAATTACCTCTTTCTCAAAAACTTCAGAGGGAGTCGTTTCCTACAATGTTTTATACTATCAACAGCTCTCTGTTGCTTGTTACCAAGTAAGTTGTTATGCTAATATTTGTTTTGAGTCATTACCAAACGTGTACGATACCTTGAATGTAGGTTTCGTTTATCAAACAAATTTGGCTGATGTGTTGATTCTTTTTGTCATTACAGTGGAACAAAGCGCCCCAAGTACTAGAGATTCTCACCAATCATGGAAAGAGTTATTGTACCTGTTGGAGAACAGGTGGTTGTCGACATTTGAATCGTGTTCCTGTATAATCCAAAAAGACTTTTGCCACATGGGCATTTTTATTTTACTGGATCTACATTTTAATGTGTTTTTGTTCACAGGTCAGTTATAATTGCTAATGGTACATGAGGACATCATAAATGTGTGGAATTTATTCAATCAGTCTAGTTTGTTTTTACATCACATTGCCACAACCTTTCATCAACACAAACGCTTTAAATTGACATAGTTGACCTCCAAAAGTAACAAGTTCTTTTGATCAATGACTCTGTTGAGTGTGTGACCTATTAATAACTTTATAATCAGGCTTGCAACTTCTTAGCTGATCCTTTTAAAAACAGTGGCATAACAAACTGAAAACCACTGTTTAGATTGCTTGGCCATTCCTTGTTTTTATCGTTACAAAGTTGCATATCTGAATAATAAAAGTAACATAATAATAGCTGGAGCTTTTCTTCAGTAAATAATAACTATAAATAGTTGTGAATGCTATATCTTTTAATGTTCATAAGATACACATGTACAGGGGTTGGTTCAGAAAATCAATTGCTATTTTTACTGGATGAGACAACCATAAAATAAACAATAGTTAATCATTTTGCCATTTTCTTACACCCCCTGATTTGACACTGTTAACAGTGATACGTAGACAAGATTCAGGATGCATGTAAAGTGGTTGTGTATGTTCTGTTGTAAGATGTGTCAAGCTCAGAGATTTAAAAATCGCTGTTAGTCGCTACAAATGGACACAGAAAGCTACTTAATTATGTTTACGGATATCCAGGGATTGGAAAATGAATAAGTGAATAAATAACAAACAATGATGAGGGAAATTTCTTTTCTGTAGGTACTTTCTTTCTTTCCGTTTATTTTAAGAGGTTTTTCAAGACCTTTTTGTACTTTTAGTTTGATGAAGTATAACTATAAAGCTAGTTGGGGTGCGTTTGAGTCTTGCCTGGGTCGACACAAGTGTGTTCATTTGGGGTTAACCTCCCCGATAATAAGAGCCATTTGAATGTCAACTTCCCCTAGCATTTATACCAATGCATCCTGGGACAGCTGACTCAAACTACATTTATTTTTTGCTTAACGTCTGAAACTCTTCATGAATTACATCAAAAATTGTAAAATAATTATTCTCATGGGAAAACTGTTAAAATTGTTAAATTATTTTACATGTATAAGCTCAAGTTTATACTTTTGTATTGACTGACCATGTCTTCTGATATAAGCAAACTCAATGCTGAAAAAGTTGCTTTTATAAGGGTGAAACTGTGTGTCAAACTTCCTGAAAGTATCCGTCATGAAAAAGTCAATGACTTTTGAGAAAGTTTTTTATTGTAATTAATATCATGAACCCCAGGGCCGCTAGATTGTCTGTGTGGAAATGGAAAAAAAAGTTTTAAAAACATTGTAATTATCACATCTAAGCTTACGAATCTCAAAAGTCCAGATTTCACTAAAGTGGGGTGGTGGGGGGTGGGGGGTGGGGGGTGGGGGGGTGGGGGGGTGGGGGAACCCGGCTCCCCCGTGCCCACCCTTAGTTTACTGGCAGCAGCCTAGGACAATATCCAAATTGGTGGCTACGGCTATGGCTACGGCTATTGCCGGATTGTAGCGTCATCATGAATTGAAATAGGATGTCCTTAGCAACCGTAGCCGGGATACTGCCTTATTTAACATCTGTAATGGCGCCCTCTTACGAGTAGTTAAGCGAGTAGATAAAAATAAATGGTTGGCCGCATCCGAATTGGCGGCTATAGCTACGGCTACGGCTGTTGCTAAGGGTGTTGCTAAGGACGTCCTATACTTCAATGCATGATGACGCGGAAATCTAGCCGTAGCCGTAGCTGTAGCCCGCATTTCGGACACGGCCGTTGTCAGAAAGTGTAAGTGCGCCCTCCTTTGGGAATTGACGGCTCCAAATGTCTTCTACCTTGATAAGGCATGTAATAAACACATCTGGCTTCCGTGCATCACGTTGTGCACCAGACTATTACTTAAAAACACGGACAAAAGATGGCAGACGTGATGTTGTAACAATAATTAAACCCATGAACTGCCCCGTCGTGTCGGACAAGGACAAGAGCTTCCCTGCCTTTTCGCAGAATTAGAAGTAGAACTTTACAGAATCCAGACCAAGATCTTGAAAACATCATTCTACTTGGAGAGTAACTTAGTATTGGTAAGTAAACTTGGCCTTCCTAACCTAAACCAGCAGGCAGGACGTCCATCCCATATTCAGAAATTCGGCATGTTCGGCACCCAGTGAGTCATGCCAGTCCAAACAGCTGATTTACCGCTTCGCTATTGATGAAACTTGCACCGATTGTTTTGATGTAGTATTTGCGCTTTAGGTATTCTTAATTATCGTTTCAAATTAAAAGTTGTGAAAATGTTAATGCCTGCATGTGGGGTTACTTTAGTGTTATTTTCAGAAAGTGCTCACCTCAAAAATGATATGTCAGCGGCTAGCGTCAACTCAAATTGTTGTGCTTTTGATTGAGCTAAATTACAATTACATTGTTGAATTCGGTGCATCACAATGAAAGTCTAGAATAATAGGCTTTTGATTTTGGTTGTTTGAGTGACAGCTCTCACCATAGCTCAATGTAAGTGCTGACTTTAATTACTTGATTGTGACAGCAAACTACGAAATAGAAGTTTGCTTTTGGCAGGACATGCTGAGTAAACAATTTATGGTCTAAATGCACTATCTTAAAATTGTCTTTAATATTTTTAATCATACACGTTCAATGTGTGGACAATAAATGATATCTAATCTAAAACTAAGCTTCTTCCTTTTTTGTAATTTGTAGTGTTTATTTTATCATATTTATGATATGGTAAGGTCGAGACCAAGATGGCACCGAGATGAATTGGGTCCGAGATGACTTAAGACCGAGTTGACTTGAGAAAAAGATGACCTGGCACCGAGATGAATTGGGACTGAGATGACTTAAGACCAAGTTGACTTGAGACCGAGATGACTTGAGACCGAGTTGACTTGAGACCGAGATGACTTGAGACCGAGTTGACTTGAGACCGAGATGACGTGAGAGCAACATGACTTGACCGAGATGACTTGAGACTGAGATGACTTCAGACCGAGATGACTTAAGACCAAGTTGACTTGAGACCGAGATGACTTGAGACCGAGTTGACTTGAGACCGAGATGACTTGAGAGCGACATGACTTGACCGAGTTGACCTGAGACGGAGATGACTTGAGACCGAGATGACTTGAGATCGAGATGACCGAGATGACTTGAGACCGAGATGACTTGAGACCGAGATGACTTGAGACCGAGATGACTTGAGAACGAGATGAGATGACTTGAGACCGAGATGACTTGAGACCAAGATGACTTGAGACCGAGATGACTTGAGACCGAGATGACTTGAGACCGAGATGACTTGAGACCGAGATGACTTGAGACCAAGATGACTTGAGACCGAGATGACTTGAGACCGAGATGACTTGAGACCGAGATGACTTGAGACCGAGTTGACTTGGGACCGAGGTGACTTGGGACCAAGTTGGCGTGTAAAATAGCGTGCTGCAGCAACGCGAAAAAGACTAGTTAGGTAATGCCGCTGTTTCAGGGATTTGAATCAGCGCTCGTGATCATAAACATCATGGTGCCGACGATGTTTAAATGTATGATTTTCAGCTCAGATAAATTTACACTAAAACAAGCTTGCTCAAAATTGTTTTTAATGTGCTTTCACAATTGCACAATGGTAGGTGACAACTGGGGGAAAATGTTGACAACAAAACGTGTGTTTCATCTCACCTCCTGATGCTATGTGGGGGTAGGGCCAAGAAGTGGTTGGAGTCCAGCGTATTAGCACTATTTATTTGGCTACATACATACGTGTTATAAAAGTATATAATCTTTATTTTTGTATTCTTTATTTTACTTTAAAGTGGTAAACTTTAACTGTTTTTTATTAAGCCCACAGTTTTATTTGAGTATATGCCTCAATCGTGCCCACCAGGTTTACTTACTCAATTATGATGAAGAAGAAATATGCTTGCTCTTGTGATTTGTTCTGGGCTAAGTACATCAAGATGCATTTAACTGCCCTCTTTCAGACATTTTTTTCTGATGTGCACACTGTTACACATCTGTTTTAGGATTGACTAGGATCATTGCGCAAGCAATAAGCTCACTGCTAGTTTGTCATGTACCTCAAAGTTATGACTTGTTTCTTTTATGTTTCTCTTTTAAACAGCAAAATCGGGAGTGATGCCGAAAGCAGCCAAGAAGTCCAGTAAACATGTACAAGTGCAAAGCCAGAAAATCACAAAGTTCATCAATCAAGTTCCTATGGTTATAGGGATTCCATCAAACCAGCCAGGTTGCAATGTTGGATCTATCTGTAATCCAGTGCAGAATACACTGCAGACAGTTTTCAAGCATGAACACTTCAAGAGTGAATTGCAACAACAGGCTGTAGAAACAATCACAGAAGGTAAAGTTACAATAACTCCATCCAAAATGACTAGATCCAAAACATTAATACTCAAACATTATGATGGGGTTCGACCTTAGCGGTGGTCCGCTGGCCAAACGCAAGTAGAAACACAGCAGAATGGCTGAAACACCTTGCCAAATGGTGCGACTGGAAAGTCAAAAATATCCGCAATGGTATGACAGAACTCTGGCTATTTTTTTAAAATTTATTTATTAATCTGAGGAGGCTTCCCTATTTATATTAAAACTGTATGTAAATTATGCAATAATTAGAAAGTTTCGCTGGGCAGAACGCTCGACTTTCCCCCATGGTTGATGCAGTGCATACCGTGTACATCCGCACAGTACTTACACATTACACAGCTCCTTTTACAACAGCATCAGCCAATGGGAAAATTTGTTTCTCACTTTGTAGGAATTTAACAGCCAATAGAAACAATGGATCGCCCATGTACTATATGGTATGGCTATGCAGACTTACTGTGTAGGCAAAGTGAACTGGTTTGTTTGACTCACATGTGTGGATTGTTTATTATGACTGAGATATGGTGATTTGGGGTTTTACAACTATCTAAATTGATGCATCCCGCTTGCCAAGGAAGAAATATCTGTGGTCTGGATATTTTACAAATGTTTTGAATTGTATGAAATTGTTGTTTTTCTGTACGAAAGTGGGACAATTGCAAGAACGTTGGTCTCCTTTTTAGTTCAAGTGAAGGCAATCGAATCGCTCTGAATCTCCAATCACTACAAGCATGGAGGATTTTGAATTTCTACCTCCATTGGTACAACTAGGCTGCGATAAAATTTACTTGTAATTAAATATTAGTACTTGTACGTAACCCTCCCTCTCTGGTACCATTTATTAATGATGACCAGGAATAACTGATGACCGACCTGATGACCGACCTGATGACGATGATGTTTAATTTCCTAGCATTTTTCAGGCACAAAGTTTTCTTTGACTTTGGATGTGTCTGCTTAGTAAAAATATTTCCTTTGATTTATTTTACAGGTAAAAAGGATGTGTTCGTTTCCATGCCAACGGGCTCTGGTAAATCTTTGTGCTATCAGCTTCCAGCATTAGTGCGAGCAGGAATCACTTTAGTTGTTTCACCACTTCTTGCTTTAATTCAAGATCAGCTTGAGCATCTGGACAAGATGAAGATTCCTTCAGAGACATTGAATTCACAGATACAGGGTGAAAAGAGACTAGCGATCCTGGCAGACATCTCAAGCAAGAAACCAAGACTCAAGCTACTTTACATTACTCCTGAGCTAGCAGCTACTTCTAATTTCCAGTCTATATGTCGTTCCTTAGCGTCTCGCAAACTCCTTTCATTGATAGTGGTTGATGAAGCACATTGTGTGTCACAATGGGGACATGACTTTCGACCAGATTACCTCAAACTTGGTAACCTACGTTCTAAATTCCCTGAAGTACCTTGTGTAGCATTAACAGCAACGGCTACACCACATGTTCAAACAGATATCCTTGATTCCTTAAATCTTCATCATCCTGTTGCCATCTTCAAAGCAAGCTGTTTCCGACAGAACTTATTCTATGATGTTATCTTCAAAGATCTGTTAGAGGAACCAATTCAAGATTTGAAGGACTTTGCTGCAAAGGTCCTAGAAAATGATACCAGGGAAGGGGTAAGCCACTAAAACTTTAGCCAATAAACACTATTTACATTGAAGGTAGAAATAATAGTACCTGACCTTTTAAACCTCTTGTAGAATGATCGTCTGTGTGATTGTCAAAAGCTTAGATTTTATATCGAGTGATTTCTCACCTTGCATTCTAGGGTAGTGATGGTTGTGGTATCATCTTCTGCCGTACAAGATGTTTGTTCTGTAGTATCTAATCGTCTTACATTTGTCTTAAACTGAGTGTTTGACTTGTTTTTCTCATCTTGTATTATAGGATAGTGATGGTTGTGGTATCATCTACTGCCGTACAAGATGTTTGTTCTGTAGTATCTAATCGTCTGACATTTGTCTTAAACTGAGTGTTTGACTTGAATTTCTCATCTTGTATTCTAGGGTAGTGATGGTTGTGGTATCATCTACTGCCGTACAAGATGTTTGTTCTGTAGTATCTAATCGTCTTACATTTGTCTTAAACTGAGTGTTTGACTTGTATTTCTCATCTTGTATTATAGGATAGTGATGGTTGTGGTATCATCTAACCCCCCTGTGGTACAGTAGATAATTGTTCTTTATTATCTAATCGTCTTACGTTTGTCTTAACCTGAGCGTTCGACTTGTATTTCTCATCTTGTATTATAGGATAGTGATAGTTGTGGTATCATCTACTGCCATACAAGATGCTTGTAGTATCTAATCATCTTACATTTGTCTTAAACTAAGTGTTTTTCACTTGTTTTTTCTCATATTGTATTCTAGGGTAGTAATGGTTGTGGTATCATCTACTGTCGCACAAGAAAGGCTTGTTCTGCAGTAGCTAATCGGCTTACTCGTCTTGGTCTACATTCTGAAGCTTATCATGCTGGAATGAAACCAGCTCAACGCTTACAGGTCCAAAATGATTGGGTTGAAGGCAGGGTACCAGTGATAGTTGCTACTGTTAGTTTTGGTATGGGTGTGGATAAAGCAACTGTCAGGTGAGTTTCTGTATCAAGTGTTACCAGTTATTACCTCTTCATTAATGCATTACAATGTGCATGGAGCTGGATGTAATATTGCTTCTATACTATATAAGATGAAGCATTTCAATTTAAAAAGTCTTTTACTATCTTAGCCTAGGGGTTGAAATAAGTATGTTTTGATTGATGTTAAGTTTGGTTATTTAAAGTGTATTACTACTTGATGAAATGTTTGTTGTCAAGCATATCTGATGTTCAATTCTGGATACTATTTGTTGTAGGTTTGTTGCCCATTTCAACATTCCTAAATCCATGGCAGGGTTTTATCAAGAATCAGGAAGAGCTGGTCGAGACGGTCGTCCTGCGTATTGCCGTCTTTATTACTCTAGAGATGAACGTAACCAAGTAGCCTACCTCATTACGCAAGAGATGTTCAAATCAAAGGCAAGACGAAAGTCAGTAAGTCACACTGTGTGGAAATTGGACTTTCTTGAAAATGTATGAAGGTGTAGTCCATTTGCATTTCAAATACCTGTAGTATAAAGTTCTTTAGGTTCACCCTAAAGTTCGTAATTGATAATTTGACTGTAGTGTGAAAATAAATTGAAGTTCGAGACTAAATGTTGTTTCCTCTGTTGTTGTTAATTTTTAGCCGGAGAAGAAAGTCAGTCAATCTAAATTCGGCAAGGCCAGCATTCAGAGTTTTGAGTGTCTTGTCAAGTTCTGTGAAAGTGAAGAGTAAGTAAAAAGATGTTTGTATCTTTGAGTAAATGGTTGTTACCAGCCTGTAATAAGAGACATTCTTGCACTGATAGAGAAGCCATTCTCTAATTGACTAGAAGATGCTCACTTCTTGAACCTCTCTTAGCACTCCAGCTACTTGTAAGAAGTTTTCTTTTGACTCTCATTTAATACTGATATAAATCCTCTCTAGATGTCGTCATCTTGGAATCACCCAATTCTTTGGAGACAGTCCACCAGACTGTAATGGTTCTTGTGATGTTTGCACAACTCCCAGTGAAGTCAGTAAACAACTGGAGTATCTAAAGCGAGGTGTTATGTCCAACTCTAAGAAGAAGCTGGATCAATCAGGTCAGACCTGCATCAAGGAAGATACTAAGGGTATAGCAGACAGGGAGTTGTATGGTGGAGGACGCTATGGGGCTGACAGGTAACAAACCATACATGCTTCTTTCCTTCTTTTTTTATTATTCAAATTCAACCAATCAAGAGATGTTATTAACCTGACTCTTTATGTTGACTATCATACTTAGATGCTCATCTCATTACTATTTGACTGTTAACTACATGTACTTGTTTGATTTAAAAGTTTTTATCACAGTAAGCATGGTAAGTGTGGTGGTTCTAAAGCTGCTTGGGATGGCAGTGATAATGAAGACGATGATAGTGACGATGACGGAGCAGCAGCAAGAGAACGAACCAGTATGATCAAAGCAGAATTTGAAAAGAGAAAAAAGGTATGTAGTCTTATTGAACTTGCACCCTCTTTGTATCTCCTTTGCACCCTTCTTTGGACCCTTCTTGACCCTACTTCATTAACCCACAATAATAAGGTTGTAACTCATAAATGAACCATTTTGAACCACTGCACATGTATCTGGTTTTAGTGACATCAAGTATAAGAACTGATATGTTGTATGTTACACTGTGTATTGAATGCATTGTATTTAATCAGTTGCATATTATTGCAATATAAACTTTTATTAAAGTTAAATATTGAAGAATGTAAATTGTCAAACACTTTTTCCCTGCAGCTTGAGAGATAACTAATTACATTTACTCTAGGTCGTGTTTTGTAAGGCTGCATGGTGTTGTACTCTTTGTTCTAACTTTACTCTCTAATTCTGTCTCATATCTTTAAAGAATTGATTAAATAATTTGTCAAATTTTAATGAATATTCATACTGTTTGTCTTGTTGAAGTAGATATATGTACATGTAAGTATGCACAAGAAAGATTACATATTACATTCATTGTATGTAAATTGTGCAATACCATGTAAAATGTCAGTTATTGTACTTTTCCCTTCACAGCACCAACTCAAGAAAACTGGAACTGAATTTATTAAACCAGGTTAGGATGAGAATTTCTCTTTTATTTTCTAACTTGCTCTAACTAAGACTTCTTTTCCAGTCATTTGTTCGAGATGTACATACATTACTTGGATGTAAATGAAGATATATGACCTTCTTATTTCAGATGCTGACTGTCCATTGAGGGATGCATCGAGCAGCAAGATTCCTTCTCTCACTGTCAAGGTACAACATTAACTCTATCTTTTAGTTAAACTACAGCCTATTTATTTATAAGGTGTTCAGGCAACAGCCGAACACCTATTGTTATTGTTCATTCTTCTTCTCACTGTCGTTTGTCCGCAAGCAAATGCATAGTAGCGTAACTTTGTATGTAGTTGACTATAACTTGAAGATGATCAAGTATTTGTGATGTCATGATGACGTCATGATTGTCGAAATACATTAAATCAAAGTCTATTATTTCAAAAAGTCGTAACTCCTGAACAACAACAGCTATTTGAACAATTGATATGTTATCAAAATGTCTTTAAAAGCTTAGCAAAAGTTACAAAGTTTCATTTTGTAGTCCAGAGAACACTGTTTGATGCTGATTGATAAAGCATTGTTCATATTATTTCATTCTACAGTCCAGATAACATTGTTTGATGCTGATTGATAATGCATTGTTCATATTATTTCATTCTACAGTCCAGAGAACACTGTTCGATGCTGATTGATAAAGCATTGTTCATATTATTTCATTCTACAGTCCAGATAACATTGTTCGATGCTGATTGGTAATGCATTGTTCGTATTATTTCATTCTACAGTCCAGAGAACACTGTTGGATGCTGATTGATAAAGCATTGTTCATATTATTTCATTCTACAGTCCAGAGAACATTGTTTCATGCTGATTGATGAAGCATTGTTCATATTATTTCATTCTACAGTTCAGAGAACACTGTTTGATGCTGATTGATGAAGCATTGTTCATATTATTTCATTCTACAGTCCAGAGAACATTGTTTGATGCTGATTGATAAAGCATTGTTCATATTATTTCATTCTACAGTCCAGAGAACGTTGTCTGATGCTGATTGATAAAGCATTGTTCATATTATTTCATTCTACATTCCAGAGAACACTGTTTGATGCTGATTGATAAAGCATTGTTCATATTATTTCATTCTACAGTCCAGAGAACATTGCCTGATGCTGATTGATAAAGCATTGTTCATATTATTTCATTCTACATTCCAGAGAACATTGTTTGATGCTGATTGATGAAGCATTGTTCACATTATTTAATTCCTTAGTCGAGAGAACACTGTTTGATGCTGATTGATAAAGCATTGTTTATATTATTTCATTCCTTAGTCCAGAGAACACTGTTTGATGCTGATTGAGAATGCACTGAAGGATAACTTTGAAGATTACTTTAAGGAAAATGAAGGCAGATTAGCAGCAAGGTAATTTTCTATTTAAACAATGTATGACCTCATCAACTATATGTGCACCAGTTTTAGGGCAAAAGTGCTTTGTTAATGCTTCGCCTCTTACACATTGTTGGCAAAGTACACATAGGACACCAGTGTGATTAACATGACACTGTGTCTTCAACCTGATTACGCATAATCAAATTGAGGCTGGGTGTGCAGAATGAGTGATTTATATGACACTGTCTTCAACCTGATTACGCATAATCAAATTGAGGCTGGGTGTGCAGAATGAGTGATTTATATGACACTGTCTTCAACCTGATTACGCATAATCAAATTGAGGCTGGGTGTGCAGAATGAGTGATTTATATGACACTGTCTTCAACCTGATTACGCATAATCAAATTGAGGCTGGGTGTGCAGAATGAGTTATTTATATGACACTTTGTCTTCAACCTGATTACGCATAATCAAATTGAGGCTGGGTGTGCAGAATGAGTTATTTATATGACACTTTGTCTTCAACCTGATTACGCATAATCAAATTGAGGCTGGGTGTGCAGAATGAGTGATTAACATGACACTGTCTTCAACCTGATTACGCATAATCAAATTGAGGCTGGGTGTGCAGAATGAGTGATTTATATGACACTGTCTTCAACCTGATTACGCATAATCAAATTGAGGCTGGGTGTGCAGAATGAGTTATTTATATGACACTTTGTCTTCAACCTGATTACGCATAATCAAATTGAGGCTGGGTGTGCAGAATGAGTTATTTATATGACACTTTGTCTTCAACCTGATTACGCATAATCAAATTGAGGCTGGGTGTGCAGAATGAGTTATTTATATGACACTTTGTCTTCAACCTGATTACGCATAATCAAATTGAGGCTGGGTGTGCAGAATGAGTTATTTATATGACACTGTCTTCAACCTGATTACGCATAATCAAATTGAGGCTGGGTGTGCAGAATGAGTTATTTATATGACACTTTGTCTTCAACCTGATTACGCATAATCAAATGGAGGCTGGCTGTGCAGAATGAGTTATTTATATGACACTGTCTTCAACCTGATTACGCATAATCAAATTGAGGCTGGGTGTGCAGAATGAGTGATTTATATGACACTGTCTTCAACCTGATTACGCATAATCAAATTGAGGCTGGGTGTGCAGAATGAGTTATTTATATGACACTTTGTCTTCAACCTGATTACGCATAATCAAATTGAGGCTGGGTGTGCAGAATGAGTTATTTATATGACACTTTGTCTTCAACCTGATTACGCATAATCAAATTGAGGCTGGGTGTGCAGAATGAGTTATTTATATGACACTTTGTCTTCAACCTGATTACGCATAATCAAATTGAGGCTGGGTGTGCAGAATGAGTGATTTATATGACACTTTGTCTTCAACCTGATTACGCATAATCAAATGGAGGCTGGCTGTGCAGAATGAGTGATTAACATGACACTGTCTTCAACCTGATTACGCATAATCAAATTGAGGCTGGGTGTGCAGAATGAGTGATTTATATGACACTGTCTTCAACCTGATTACGCATGATCAAATTGAGGCTGGGTGTGCAGAATGAGTGATTTATATGACTCTTTGTCTTCAACCTGATTACGCATGATCAAAATGGACAGAATGAGTGTTTTTAATAAGAGTTGATCATTTTGATTGCAGTGACTGGGAGCCGCATTGTAAAGCTATTGATGTTGAACATGACGTTTTCAAAGTATCTCGACAGAGTAACATGTATAAAGCCAAGATTCTCAGTCAGGTAAAATTGAACACCCTCTCTCTCTTTCTCGTCGTTGATTGATCTGACATCATCATTTGTGTCATGTGTGTCTGTTGCCTGTTCTTGCTTTGTATATGTTGGGAGTTTAACTGATTCTACATGTATGTGATTGTCCATTTCTTTAAATTCCCTGTACATGTTATCAATGCATTACATGGAAATAATGTTTAATTTTGCTTTTTCTTTGTTTATTTACTCAATTGTTTTAATAATAATAATAAAAAAACAGCACTTATATAGTGCAATTCGTTTAGGGCCTACTATACATACTGCTGTACTTTGACTGTTTAAGCTCTTTGTTTATGATTTGTATACTGATTATTGTGAAGTTGAATGGAATTCAATGTAAACTTGGGTGAAGCCATGGGACTAGTGTCAAAAGGCAGTTTGTAAACAAATGTTGTTTACTCCACTAAAAAATGTGTTAAATAATCTTATAAATTGAATTGAATTGAATAAAGCCTGCATGGATAAATGTAACTTCAATATGTGTCTATATGTAATTCTGTGTATCATTTGTTGTGATTGGTTGTAATGATGTAGGTGAGCAGTATTAAGAAATCTACCAAAGACTGCATCCTTCATGAAGTAATCCTACAAGATCAAAAACACAAGGAATCAATAAATGACACTTACAGCAATCAGGTAAGTATTAGGAATTGAAATTAGAAAAGAATTGTATGTTGTTTTTTGCATAACTTAAACTGATATTATTACTGTTTCTAATTAAGGACATTGCTATAAATTGTCTCCAAATACCTCCTTTTTTGGGGGAGGGTGGGGGGAGGGTACTGATAAGTGTCTTATTTTTTCTTGCTGCAGTTCTCGGCATGAATTCCTAACAAGGTAATGACGTATAATGTAATTTGAATGTATGATTCTATTTCATGTCAGGGGTCAACATCATCAGGTGCTGTTGTAGGTTTCCAGACGGTTTCATCTCTGCTTGCCAGTTCATCTGACTTATCAATAAACCAACGTATCAACAACTTCTGTAAAGAGAGTAAAACACAACCAGATGATATCAATAACAAATCTATTCCTTTTACTGCTGTATCAACTTGTACCGGTATGCAGTCATCAACTCAATCTCAGAGTGCCTCCGTTGAAAAGAAGTTCATCGGATTTCAAACAGTTTCATCTCTTCTTGCCAGTCAATCAGGTGCTTCCATTACTCACCCAGTATTCTCTGATGACGCAAAACCAGTTTCGAGTAAACCTTCATCTGTGAACACTGGCTTAATGCAACCAGACAACATTACCCTATCTGGATTCCAAAAAGTTTCTGCACTTATCTCTCAAGGCTTATGGAATTCAAGAGCCAAGGTGAAAGGTCAAACAACTCTATACAATGCAAAGTTGGAGACTGAATCAAATGAGTCAACAAAAACTGAACTACCATTGGAAGAAACTACTGGGGTAAAAGATGAACCATTTCAATCTGATTCATTCAAGGACAGCATTGTTAATGATAATCAACTGCTGATTGATGCCCAAAATACTACTAGTCCCTCCAATGGCATTAACACAGCATCACCTGATGGATTGACTTCATCTATCACCACTGATGAAGATGACAGTAAACAGCAGTTGACGTCTTCCAGGAAAAGATCATGTGACTTCAACACCATGGCGTGTTCATACTCGGTAAATGTAACACTGATGCTAGTTAGTAAATTTTGTCCTATTTTAGTTGATTTCTTCTCAAAAATTAGTTTCAAGAAATCAATATTTAATTGATGTTCACCTAGGATTCCATTGCTATGTCTGTAAATGAAACTCCTGGTGCTGAATGATCAAATTTGGTGAAGCCTGTTAATAATTTTATGAGTCGAAGCAACCATAATACAACATGCTGAAAGGTATACAAAGTGGTGGTGCATATTGCTGCAAGACCATGCTAGAAACACCAAGGCAAACCCCTTCTTTTTACAACAAATGTACTGGGTAGACATGATATTCTTCCTAATTTAGTCAGATTTCTGTTTGTTGTGTTTTTTTTGCCCATGGAAAAATCAGAACAATTGTGATTAAATAGCCTGAAAAGTCTTTGAAAGCCAACCCCATGCATATATGTGGGTCAGCCTTTCTACTTGATAAAATGTTCCTACTCTTTTTTCCAAGGACCAAATATCATACCTGACTGGGTTCTTTTACGTGCATTACCCAACACATAGGACCAACAGCTTTATGTCCCATCCATAGAGACTTTGCTGTTTATTTTTAAACTTTCAAGTATGTATCTCATCAACAGGTTGCCAACCCTGAGAAACGACCCAAAGTATTTGATGAACACTGCCCAACCCCTACGGAGGATAACAACACAAACAATGAAAAGAAGTTGAAGAAATCAGTAACCTTTGATCCCAGTATCGTAGACAAGGAGATTTCAGATGAATCAATGGAGAAACATAAGAAGTTAATGGGGACAGTTCTACGAAGAACAGCAGCTGATGCTGTGGTGAAATACTTGACGCCTCATTACAAGAATAATAAGTTTGCTTCCAAGGACCTTTTTAAGATGCTTGCAAAACGTCTTGCTCAACAAATCACAGTAGCTGAGGGGATCAGCAAGCGATCATGTAAGTTGAAATGTTCTTTGATTTTCAAAGCGACACTGATGATGTAGAAGTTGAAGTAGCACCATGTGTTTGCATTGGTTTTGATTGGCTCTATTGGCCATGCTGACAAAAGTTGTGTTTAGAATGACATTTTAACCACTTCACGTCGGATGATGTGTACAGGCGCAAAGTTTTCTGGACTGACTAGTGATTGACGGTTTATTACGACCATAACAACTTCGGAGTGCCCTCAATGTTTTGCTGGCAGCCAGATGACGGAAATATCCAACCGGATTTTCCATTGTGTAGTGTGCAAAGGCTTTGTTTCACCTGTACAAAGAGGGACACCTGGTATTGGAAAACATGCCTTGTAATATCCCTACTCATATTTTCTCACATGACATCAAACCTCGGAGCTAATTATGAGAACCTGTTGCCTTTCCTTTGTCAATTCAGAGTTTCATTGTGGCAACAATATATTTTCAAAGGAAAACGATTACTGAAGAAGCTCCAGTTCAAAAAAATAATACCATGGGTGGGCGCGGACAATTTTTCTAAGTACCGATATGAAATGGTTAAGTCTGGTTTATACTTGATGCAAAAGAGAATTTGAATTTGCAGTCATTAAAACCCATTTTCCCACTTCGCTTTCCCAATTTGGGTGAAGTATGAACTTGTTTTTTTCATGAGATATTTTGTTACAGTTGCATGGAACTTCTTCGTGTTTAATACAGTTTGCAAGTCATAAGAAAAGTGACTTATGCACTTGAATCACACACTCAAATGATTAACTCAGCTCACAAAAATGCTTACACAATATTTTGATTGTTTTTATTTATAATTCACAGTGAAGGATAAGGCCAAGAGACTTGTCAGATATTACTTCAAGGAACATGCCATGTGTAACTCTGAAAGTGAACTGCCTCCAATGCCAATCAAATGATGATTTCAGCATATCATGTTTGTTTCTTCATTCAAAGGAAAGTATTGACCAGGTTGGATAACACCCTGTTCAGAAACTGAAGCTGTCAAAATATTTTTTCTTTTCAACATAAGCATGTTAATTAAGTATAACTTTATGATTACAATAAAATTACTAATTGATTTAATACTTTTATTGATGTTTATTTAAACTAATTTGATGATGGTCATTATTAGAAAGTGCAGACACAGATCAAGGTCAGGAATCAAACCAATCCGAGTCAAATAACTTAAGTCCTCGTTTGTTAGGCCATATCTAAAGTGGCTGGTTCGGCTACAGCTATGGCCGTGTGCAAGGGTGTTGCTATAGACATCCTATACTTCAACATATGATTCTAGCTGTAGCCACCAATTCAGACACCACCTTAGTTCCCAGCAGAAAATAACCATGGAACCTAGTCTGTTCTTAAGGAATCAAACGATAAACAAATTCACTGCTACGAGGACCCCCCCCCCCCCACCACCTCCAAATAATTAATTGGAAACAACTTTCAGTGTTTTTTTCTATCTGGGTTTTATAAATGATGCATTCAATGCTTGTTTTATATAAACTCACACATAGATCCTTGTCATTTGAATGTTTTTCACAATAAACACAAAAAGACACAGAAACGTGTCCACCCTTTACTCTGAAATTTCTTTATAAAAAAAACAACGTGGACGACTCCATGTACACACCCACCTTGCCTCATTGGGACAATTGGGCAGAGAATGATTATTTCGGGAACAACGCTGAAAGCATCCAACAATCCATATTTGACGGCTGCCTGTCCAGTATTAAATCTTGGAGCATCGCGATTAAAGGCATCGTACACGTTTGGTAATTGTCAAAGACCAGTGTTCTCAGTTAGTGTATCCCAACATATGCATAAAATAACAAGCCTGTGAAAATTTGGGCTCAATTGGTCATAGAAGTTGCAAGAAAATTATGAAAGAAAAAATACCCTTGTTTTACAAATTTGTGTGCTTTCAGATAGGAATAAAAACTTCTTGCAAGAAGTTTTTATTATTTTAGTGAGAAATTACCTCTTTCTCAAAAACTACGTTACTTCAGAGGGAGTCGTTTCTCACAATGTCTTATACTATCAACAGCTCTCTGTTGCTCGTTACTAAGTCAGTTTTTATGCTAATATATGTTTTGAGTAATTACCAAACATGTACGATGCCTTTAAGTACATGGCAAAATAATGAATGGCATGTGTTCCACCAATCAATTGACAAAGATCTGTGTGTGGTCTATAAAAATACCTTACCATCAGATGGTACATAGAAGTCCCCAAATGAATATGGACTTCCATAAGAAATGTAATATATTTATATATGTGTGTATTTACACCACATTTAATCAGATCAGAGTAAATACATGTACATGTATTTACAGCTGATGTAACGAGGGTAAGTCTTCTATTGCATGAATGTCAATCAGTCGATGCTATAAAAATACAGAAAAGAGACAACAAATTTTATCCATTGATTGTGAATAATTAAAATAAGGAACATGGGATAGGTTCATAAGAAGCAAGCACCTAAAGCTTCAGCTGACTAGGTTGAATCCTCTCCTAACTGTCAATTATTACATCGAGATAAGCAGCAAACCATTCAGAACTGATTGTAGCAATGTCCAATATCAATCATAACAAATTATTCTGATGTACTGTTTGCAACCTATAAAAACACTGTCCTATTCTGACTCTGGTCTAGCAGATCAAGCACATTACTATAGATACTCTGTATTATGCTAATAAATTATCTTTGTACTGAACAGTAATTCGTTGGTTTATTTATGTATTTCATTCCACATCCAACAACGCAAGCACCAATAAGAGGATGGTGAAAAGCAAACGAGAACAAAATGTCCAGTTAGTTACTTATATATAATTATATAATAAGCTACAAAATGTTGGATAATGACACTCAACCATTAAACTGCATTTATTTGGTGTTTATACAGCATGACTCTCATTCTGGATGGAACTGAGTGAGTTCTAATACTGTCCAAACACACAGACTGTTCAGTCATTATGGCATCTAAACAAAGGAAATGGCTGAGTGTTGTAGATCTACATGATTTACTTAATTGGGTAAAACACAGCATTTTAACTCATTGTTGTATAATTTGAGTACTTTCTAAGGTAACAGCTTTGTTGTCAACTCTATATTTACTCTCAGTAAATCCTAAAGAGGTGTAATCATCAGAGATTGGATGCATTTACTGCTTCTAGTCAGGCATCACTCAGTGCAGCAACTCCTGGCAAAGTTTTACCTGAAAAATAGCAAAATTAACCAGGAATAATTATAGAGTCAAAAATGTTCTCATGGTAAATATTTATGGGCATTTCAGTCTTTATTAAGCCGTAGAAACGGTTGTGTCATGTCACTTGGGTGCAAACTTAACTTCATTTTGACGTAACAATAATTCTTCTAAATTGCAACTCACCCTCCAGAAGTTCCAGGCTAGCTCCGCCTCCAGTACTGACATGACTGACTTTA
The DNA here is from genome assembly GCA_021014325.1 of Plazaster borealis. Classification (NCBI taxonomy): domain Eukaryota; kingdom Metazoa; phylum Echinodermata; class Asteroidea; order Forcipulatida; family Labidiasteridae; genus Plazaster; species Plazaster borealis. Next base: position 245,351 of record CM037457.1, on the reverse strand, counting down.
TCTTCTGTTCCCCATAAGGCTGCACATGTTGCTGTGTCACCTCCACCTAAAATCAAATTACAATTCACATAAATGTACTCCTGATCAAGACTACCAAGGATTCAAAGTACAATACATGTACACTCATACAACTTCAGTGCATTGTAATCCAAATATAATTCAACTTTGACCTTATTTTACCTATTATAGTTGTAGCACCCTTTTCTGTTGCCAAAACAACCGAGTCCATCACTGCTTTAGTTCCAGAAGCAAAATTTTCAAATTCAAAAACACCAACTGGCCTGTAAAGGTGAAAAAGAGAGTCACAATCAGATGTGACAGGAACAAAATTAAATGTCATGTTTGAGTTTAGGTTTACAGTATCATTGTGAATCTATGTGAACAATGTACTTACCCATTCCACACAATAACTTTGGCTCTCTCAACGACTGATTGGAATTCGGACACGCTTTTAGGTCCACAGTCAAGTCCCTGAAAATAGAAATGAAACAATCGCTATTGATACATTCAGTAAAGCTACACAATACAATTTCAAATATAATTGAGACCTTTGTATTTAATTTTTGCTTCAAAAGTATTTTGTGGTGTGTGTGTTGATGTATTGATGCATTCACATTTATTCAGGATTCTGAAAACAAACAGGGAAGCTAGTTTTTTAGAATGGATCTTACACAATACAGCAGCGCATTACAGTTATATGCAACTCACCATCCAGCCCTTTGGAATTCCAGACTCGACTGTAGCTGATCCAACCTTGGCATCCTCAGCAAACTTATCAGCAGTAATGAAGTCACTCGGCAGGTGGATTTTCACTCCATTTTTCTCAGCAGTTTTCATTAATTCACCCACAATCTTTGCACCATCCTCGTCAAAAAGAGAGTCACCGATCTAAGGGTGCAGGGATTATACCAATAACTTGCAATATGATGCATACAAAGCATTTTGTAAATAGAGATAATCTATGTACGAGTATATCGAGACAATGTGAGATGATTCACATGACAATGTATAATAATAATAATGCAGTTCTTATAGAGCGCTTTATACTCCCCATGGGTGTCTCAAAGTGTGTAGTATTTTTTCCTACAAGGCAAGTGGAGTTACGTGTTGAAGTATGAGACCTATTCCTTTGCATATCACCATGTAATGGTTTACAAGGTGCTGTGGCGCAATATGCAGCCAATCAAACCAGGAACACCGGGGTGAACCCCTTCTCTTTTCGATAAGTGCACTGGGTTCTTTTACGTGCAATTCACAACACACGGGACCTACGGCTTAACGTCCCATCCGAAGGACGAAGCATGTGGTTAAGTGTCTTGCTTAAGGACACAAGTGTCACGACTGGGATTCGAACCCACACTCTGCTGATCAGAAACACCAGAGCTTGAGTTCGGTGTTCTTATCCGCTCGGCCACGACGCGCCACACTTGATAACAACATGGATAAAGAAACAACAAATGCATGTACTAACCTCCATCCCATGCAGTACTTTCAGGAACGTGTATGCCATACCTCCTCCTATTATCATCTCATTCACTTTATCCAACATGCTGGATATCAGCTGAATCTTGTCTTTTACTTTAGCCCTGAACAATCAACACCAATAAAACAGATTACCAGGAATTTCAAATCAATAACTATCAAGTCATTAGGAAAACATTAATGAGTTACTGACAGGATCCACGGGATAAATAGTGTCTGTGTTTTAAACTTACCCACCAAGGATTGCCAGGAAAGGTCTGTCTGGATTATGTAAAGCTTTGGCAAAGTAAGCTAGCTCCTTCTTCATCAGAAATCCTGCTGCCTTCATGGGTAGATCAACTCCAACCATGGAACTAAATAAGAAAATAATCACAAAGTTATCCACAACTGTTGCTTTGGGCAATGATAAAAGAAAGATCATTTACCTCTGGAAAATGAGGATGAACCAAATCATCTGAGAGACAAAGGAGATATGGTAATACAATGCGATATAAATAATATACAGATGCACATGAATTCAAATTAGCCCATCAGTTAGCACTTTTGTAGGCATTGTTGTGTAAATTGTTAACAAAACTCACCTATGTGCCCTATGTGCAGTACCAAATGCATCATTGATGTAGACATCACCAAGTTTAGACAAAGATGAACGGAAAGATGAAACATCTTCTGCTGAGGCTTTCACCTGAGTTCAAAGATAAATTAACAAGTTGCTCAACAAAAATTTAATTATTTCTGAAATTTGTTTTTTAAATTGTAAACTTTTACACTCTTTCCAACCAAGATGTATTGGAAAAGAATGCACAAGAGAAGCGTAGAGACGAACCTTCTTGCCTGCAGCATCCTTACTACTTCCTTCTTCTTCAGGATGAAAGCGAAGGTTTTCTAGAAGGATAATAGATCCAGTAGCAGGGTCTGCACAGACTGACTCTACATCAGCACCAACACAGTCTGATAAGAATTTAATCTCTCTTTAAAGACACAAAACAATTGATGATCAGATTCTTAAACAATATTCCTGATGATGAGAATTTTTTTATAAATAATTCTTAGCAAAATTAGTCCGATCACATAGTTTTTCTGAAAAGTACTTACTTTCCCAGTAGTTTCTTGAGCTCTTCGGCAACAGGCTTGAGAGTGAACTTATCTTGTCTCTTTCCGTCTGGTCGGCCAAGATGGCTCATAAGAACCAAAGATTTAGCCCCCTTCTCAAAAACATGCTTTATGCTTGGTAAAGCTGCTACAATCCTAATGTTTAAAATATTAAGAACATGTGGAAACATAACATTTGAAATTACATTCATGAAATGAACAGCTTTTTAGAGACATGAAAGATACATTTTCAAGTTTTTGAAATTTTTAAGACCCAGAAATTAAAACATTAAAAAAGGCTTGCACATTCCAGAATCCCGCCTTTCAAAGACCGAGCTACGAGTGAGAGGAAGTACCATACTGTGTTGTTAAATACAAATAATTTCTGATGTAAGGCTTACAATTTTCCTTCAGTCAACTGTTTATAAATCAAAATGAAAATTTACCATGTGGTACTGTCACATGGTTAAAATCCTCAAAACATAATGTACCTTTGGTTGTTGGTGATCTGACCATCTTTGAGAGGAACATTAAAATCAACTCTGAAAAGGAAATGACAACAATAAATACAGTTAGTAGTCAATTTAGTCAACAGTTTTTAGTTACAAATTGCGTTTGTGTAAATCCTAAAAACATTGACTTGCTTGACTTTCCTTTTATCTATCAATTGTTTGTACACAGGGGGATGGTTACTTACTACTTAGATTGATGATGGAAATGAATAGGTTAATAATTTAAACCCAGACCCCATATCCAATTTCTTTCCAGCAGTAGTATTTATCAATTCGGTTTTTGAACAGGTTAGTTGAGGCTGCGTTCACCACATGTGAAGGGGGGTTGTTCAGTTGTAACTTTTTACCAATAAGCTTTTACACTTTCACAGCAGGGGAACTTACGTTTTCTATACTGAACTCGATGTCAACGACAATGGGGGATAAACAGTGAAAAGAAATGTTGCAGCATAGACTGTCAGTGTCACTGTCAGTCAGTGCATGGTCACTGCTGACTTGATTGACAATTTTAAATTAAAAGCAAGTTACTCTGTAACATACCTCATGATGACCCTTTTCTTCCCAAAGTCAATGCTATCTATGCTGAGTTTGTTTAAAGCCATTTTTGATTATCTCCGGCAAGAAGTTTGGACGCATTTAGAGTAGGAATCTGCAAATAATTGTGCCGGTACCGGTTTTTCTACGTACCGGTAAGGTCCGGTAAGTATTAACTTTTATTTCAAAGTTGGGTTACGTGTATCTTTGCCGTGTCAAGTTATTATACTTAACAATAGGTACCAGTCTATTGCAATTGCTATCCCCTGGATGACCTTCGACCCATAGCTCTATGCTTCGATCCAGCCTCGTCCCCAAGGTGTGTCGAGCAGTACGAGGTTGACCGCTCTCTCTTTACTTTGTAAACATGGTTGGAAATAACGGTCCTACTACTTGCCGTCAACTCGCCGACTTGCCGTCAACTCGCCGTCAACTCATTTTCGTGCCGTCAACTCATTAAATATACATCAAACATTTGTAAATGGGGCATGGAAGTGTTAAGTCTGGGCTAAACTACATATTTTCTATGGTTTTCGGTAAAATTTCAAAAACGAAATTTTTTTTTTTGTGTTGTTGTTAAAATATACATATACCAATCATTGACATCAAGACTAATCCATATCCATATGCAGGAAAAGCAGCCTCAGTTGCCATGTTGTGCAAGCGATTTCACAGGAAAAAAAAAAAAATAAATTTTTAAAAATAAAATAAAACCTAACTTATGAGAGAACTTTTAATATATTACACAGCTTCTCTATCTTTCTTTTTTTGGATTTTAATTGGATATTGTGACGAGTTGACGACGGCACGGTGAGTTGACTGAGTTGACGGCGTAGTGACCGGAAATAAAGTAAACCATGGGGACGAGGTTGGTCCCCCGGAGATTCTGTCCCCATACTTCGCTCGTCCCCAGCGCCTTGCCTTAACCAAAGGCGATGGGATGGGCAAACGTATCAAGCACGCTCATTGGTATATCCCGAAAATGCTCAGTCCCATGGTCCCATCATGCTCACGCTCACGCTCACACTGCTATGCACTGTACGCATGACGTACTTCTTCCTGAACAAGAATCTGTGCAAGCTGTAGCCCATCCCAGCGCTCCCCGCCCTCTCCAATTATGTAGTATCAACTCTTGAGGGCGGCAGCACATTCGCGTGTCCGCCGCTGGCATTTTTTGTTTTACACCGCATCCAGCGAGGGGTTTTGTACTGTAACTGCCAATTCCTCGTCCGCAGCAAGAACAATGGCTGCAAGACATGCAAGACATGGAAGAAAGAAAGAAGGGTGAATCTTCTTCCAAAAAGTAAGATTCTTTTTTTGACTGCAGTGATTGAGGTAAAAGGAACATAAGCTCTAGGTTAGTTGGGAACGGAAAAAATTTCAGTAACCGGCCGCCACTTCTTCATTCATTATGAAATAAAAAGTATCTTATCGAGTAGGCCTATGAGTAGACCCAGTAACTGGGGCGCTGTACTCCTTTTTCGAAATTTTGACATCATCGGTCGTACTACTAGCGCCCCAGGGAACGCTTGTATTTTCCAAAGCGAAACTCTCTGATCACACACGACTACGCGGTTGAGCAACGGCACCCGTTGATTAGACGGGTGCCTTGCCTCAACCGTGATAACAGAGCGGTTGAGGCAGGACACCCGTCTAAAAATACAAGGAAGCGTTTCCTGGGGCGCTAGTACTAGTAGTAGTAGTACGACCGATGATGTCAAAATTTCGAAACAGGAGTACAGCGCCCCAGTTACTGGGTCTACTTATCGAGTTACTTACTCACAAAAGCGACAGGCAAGACTAGCATGACTAGGCTAGTCCTATTGCTTTTGCTTTGTTAGGGTTGGAAACAATGAATGAGGATACAGAACTTTTTCCCATAACTCAATGACTCACTCATCATGTCACTGATTGTTAAATAATGGACAAAACTAGTTAGTACCAGTAACTGGAGTGCTGCATTTGTATTCGGTACTCCTTTTTTCTCGAAATTTTGAAAACTGCGACCGCAGATGTCAACATTTCGTAAATAAAACGAGAGTACAGCGCTCCAGTTACTGCATGGTTACTGGGTCAAGTCTAGGTCAATAATACTTTCACTGCGCCACTGGACTCTTGTCCGCTCTCACTCGGATTCTTTCCAGCCAGATGCCATTTTTTTCGGTAACGATTTTTTAAATTTTTATGTAGTATCTTTTTATGAATATATTATTATTACAACATCTACCTATTGGTGGTTACAATTCGAAAAACTTTATTTTATCAAATAATGTAAAGTTTAAATCATATAACACTTAGACTTCACTTTGTGAGTGAAAGGATAAACTTACGGATTTCCCTTTCAATTGCTTATTAAAGTTTCTTCTTTGTATTAATGTGCTTTTGTGAGGAAATTAATTGAAATCTAATGTCATGCTATATAATAAAGTTGGGATAATCCTAATCCTGCATCCTTCGTCGGAAGGATGGAGGGTTATGATTATTGCAACTAATGCTATGTAGGAATGTTTGTAAGGCATGTATGTATTGCTTAAAAGACTGGTCCCCATTTTGATTAATATAATAACAGTTTTCACTTGATTTGCAGCACTGAATGAATGTGACTGGTCAAGCTCAGGGAAAAACACCATGCCGACACTGTGGCAGCAGGTTCGAGGAAAATTTGACCGCAGCAAAAACTCAAAGTTGGGTTGGAGAGTTTCAGCTGTGTATGGCCTGTGCGTTTGGACTTTACTCGGAGTAGTGATAGTCAAGGTGATATCAAGTTCAACTACATTGGTAGCTGGTCAGTATGGAATGTCTGAGGACACCTATACCGCATTGTCTGAGAAGGAAAAGGAAGGGCTGGCTCGAGAGGCAAAGTTAAAAACTTGGGCTAGTAAGTTGAATGTTTGTTTCCAGTTTGCACTTCAGGGGTGATGATGGATTGATAAGCCCAATTATCCGGGGTAGTAAGATGACTGCACAATTGTTTACAATACTTGTACCTCGTTTTCAGCATCCGTTGTTCCCCAACATATAATAATGTACAGCTCTTTTACAGTCCCGGACTTGCATGGAGGCCATTTCCTCTGTATTGGCATTCATAGAATATATAAAGATTTTGTGCTAGAAATTCCCTGCACAAAATGAAAATAGCCTTTAAGAGGTAATGTTGATAAATTCAGTCTTGTTTACACTTGAATCATTCTAAAAGGCCATGTTTAGTATTGTAAAATTCAACTCAAATTTGTTATCTTTTATTTATTTGCCCCAGGACAACAAGAGCTGGCTGAACATGTTGCAGAGAATATCTACACCCCTGTGGACTTCATGGGTTGAAAACTCATACAATTATCGGGAATGACTGAAATGTTTACCTTGGAAACTGGCACACTTGACGGGGGATATTTTGATATTTGAGTCACTGTCCTATATACTTCTTGTATTTCCTTGTGTCATGACACTATTCGATCCTTATACATAGCTCTATATAATTATCTGAAGTGAGTTCCCCCAGCTTTAGTTTAATTAGAGGTTCATTTTGTCTATAGGTTAATACCATAGACCATGGAGGTAGCATATGATTGGTCATCTACTTGGAAATTATCTCTTAATCCTTCCAAATGTAAAGTGATTACTCTGTCACTCAAGAAGCAACCTATCTTACATATCCTATGAAATGTCTTCTTCTCAACTAGAAAGGGTTACCAAACACAAAGATTTAGGCATTTTCATTGATTGTAAACTGACCTTTGTTTCTCTTGTAGACTACATCAGGCGCGGATCCAGGGGGGGCGTGGGCGCACCCCCTTTTGCCAGGAAAAAAAAAAAAAAAAAGGAGAAAAAAAAAAAATTCAGAAGTCATACTCATTAGTGCATTGGCAATTTCGCAGTGCAGAAAAATAAAATGCTGTCTGGGGATGGCGCGGTCTTTCATTCTGAAAAAAAAATCACGCCCCCCCCCCCATTTGGAAAATCCTGGATCCGCCCCTGTACATGTACATTGTTGCCAAGGCAAATCGCATGCTTGGTATTTTTTTGTGACACTGCAGGAATCTTGATCGCAAAACAAAGCTAATCCTTTACTGTTCTCTTGTATAAGACCTGGTCTAGAATTTGCATCTGTTTCTTTCAATTCATTATCTGTTACCCAAGAGACTCGTATCGAATGTATCCAAAACAAATTGAATTCATCTGTTTTCTTGACAACAATGTATATGTCCCACAAGCCACTTCCCAAGTCTCACTCAAAAATCGTAGAAATACTATGGATTTGGTTTTCCTTTTTAAATGTGTTAATTCTAAATTTTCTTGTAATTTGCTTTGTTCTTTATTTCCCCTTAAGGTCCCCGTCCTAACCTCCGTCACCCAGGTTTGTTTATTGTCCCTAAAAATAGGGTCACAACAAAGGGCTTCATACACCGTCTCACTTCACTGTTTAATTCCATCACCCCAGGAAACCCTGCTATAGACATATTTCATAACTCTATCTCAGCCTTCAAAGTTCAAATTAATCAAGTTTTTTTAGCCCATCCCCTCACCTATCTTGTCATCCTAGTCTGGGTCTAGTGTAGATCTATTTTTCTTGCTTTTATTTGTCTTCTTGCCTTGTTCCATTGTGTGTGTTATATTATTGTTTTTATTTAAGTGTGTACATTTTAAATTTTTAAATGTTTAAATTTTTATAAAACCTTTATCCATCCTTTAATTGGCGCTTGCGCTGTTCATGCTGTATGAAATAAAATAAAATAAAATAGACCTACACGCCTTCTTTGGCCTTTAATTAACAATATTAATCAACAATATTAAATGTAAGAGATTGTTTTGAGCTACAAATTATATTATATACTTGGGTCCCCATATGAATACTAATTAGCCATCCTTGCCTCTATACATTTAGAAAACCCTTTTCACAGTCCTGCCAAATTCCCGCCGGCGTCCGCTCACATAAAACCACACATACCATTAACACGGTTCTCACAAAATGGCCATCGTTACAGTGACCGAAAGTGCAAAGTGCGCACGCGCGAAGGCCAGAAAACACGCCCATTTTTGCTAAGTGGCCTCGTGGAAAAAAATACGCTCGCTGTTCCTCCTGCCTGGTAGCGAGGCTGCCTAACTAGATTATCGTTCGAACTATAGTTGGAATTGTCCTAACTATAGTTTTAATCGAGGGTACTTAAGTTGGGACAAACCCAACTGTAGTTGGGACTACGACTCTAGTCTGGGTATGATAATTATCTCAGGTTCATGTTGAGCCAACCTCGTCCCCAGGGTGTGTCGAGCAGTACGATGTGTACGCAGAACGATGTGTACGAGGTTGACCGCTCTCTATTGTAAACATGGTTGGAAATAAAGTAAACCATGGGGACGAGATTGATATTGAGCGCATTTTGTGAATAGTGCACTAAAAATAATGTTCTTTCTGAAGTCTTGAGTGTCCACTTTCTCTTGTTTAACATGTTCAAGTTCTTCAGCAGTCAGGCTGCAAATCCAGTGCCCAAAATAAGGTAAATATCAATAAATCAATTGTAAAAGTAGTGTGAAAAAGACTATATCGTAGGAGGTCCTGTGCGGGGTGCCCCTCGGCATGCTCGGCCTCGTAATCAAGGCATAAGTTTATTTTTGTGGTTCTGTTCCGCCCCAACTTGACAATCGCACCAACTATAGTTGGGACTGGTCCCAACTTGAGTGTTCAAGTTGGGGCGTCCCAACTGTAGTTAGGACAGTAGTAATTGTACAGGGTACTCTAGGACTAGACTATCCTAGGGAGACATCCCATAGGAGCAAACAGGGGAGATATCTCATCTGCATTAATTGCAGGTTGGTTGCTTGTGATAGCTGAATCCCAGAAAAAAAGAAGGAAAACTAATTACGGTCGATCGAAACAGTAGACTTTTTCAGGGTAAATAAGTTGGAACATGGAGGAAGGAAATCCTTCCTCCATGGTTGGTTGGAGCATGGAGCTATTCTTTTTATAGCTCCATGGTTGGAGTAATTACTTTCTCAATGATTATTCCCGCCTCCTTATTTTTTTTTTTTTTAGAAAAGGTTGGCACCAAAACCACAGGCACATAATGACAACTTTCACACTCATCTAGTACTATTCTTAAGCCAAAACTGGGCTCAATACCCACATCAACGCCCGTGCATGTTGCAGTCCCCACAATTTATTAATCACTATCCTGTACACAGCCTGGGCCCAATTTCATGGCTCTGCTTACCGCGGAATTCTGCGCTTACGGAGCCCTTGTAGCACACAATTCTATGATACGTAAGCACAAAATTCCGTGGTAAGCAGAGCCATCATTGGGCCCTGTACGGTCCTACTACTTGCCGTCAACTCGCCGACTTGCAGTCAACTCGCCGTCAACTCATTTTCGTGCCGTCAACTCATTAAATATACATCAAAAATTTATAAATGGGGCATGGAAGTGTTAAGTCTGGGCTAAACTACATATTTCCTATGGTTTTCGGTAAAATTTCATTCACAAAAACGATTTTGTGTTGATAAATAAATAGTACCAATCATTGACATCTTGGGTCAAGACTAATCCATATGCAGGAAAAGTGCCCTCAGTTGCCATGTTGTGCAAGCGAGATAATTTTTTCACAAGAAAAAAAACTAAATTTTTATTCCGAAATGTAACCTCAAACTTATGAGAATTCTCTTTTAGCTAATACTTTACAGTTCTATGCTTCTTTTGTGGATTTTAAATGTATATTGGAGGAGTTGACGGCGAGTTGACGGCACAAGTGAGTTGACGGCGAGTTGACGGCAAGTAGTAGGACCCACAATTTATTGATCACTATCCTGTACACAGCCTGGGCCCAATTTCATGGCTCTGCTTACCGCGGAATTCTGCGCTTACGGAGCCCTTGTAGCACACAATTCTATGATACGTAAGCACAAAATTCTGCGGTAAGCAGAGCCATCATTGGGCCCTGTACTGTAGAGTTCTATGGGCGATCCCAACTACAGTTGGGACGCCCCAACTTGAACACTCAAGTTGGGACCAGTCCCAACTATAGTTGGGACGATTGTCAAGTTGGGACGGAACAGTTTGACCATGGAGGAGGAAGGTTTGACTTGCCAAGCAAAGAGTATCCTCTCCCTTCAACCAAAACTTAGAAACATGAAAGGCTCCACTGGTTAGCATTACCTCCATGGTTGCACTTGTAAATGCAAAAAGTTGTCGTATTTTTTTAGGCAAACACTGATGTATTTGACCATTCAAATTGAGTTCCGACTTCATCTGCAACAAAATCTTCAACAAATAACAATTTTTTGCACATTTCCGGCAGATCAGGCAAATCCGGCTTTTACCAATTGCCAAAAAATTGCCAACCGAAAAAGTTTCATCAAACACTTTTTCAATTCACAATTCACAATGATCAAATCATGTGACTGAACATTCTGCTGAGCATTCTGGGGAAAAAAATACAGAGGCTTAAAAGAAGCCATGTGCCTTATTTATATCATTTTCTGATAGTCTGCAGAAATTTTGTTGTAACCCTCGTCATTATTATTATTAATATCAAAATTTAAACATCAGCTTGGTAATTCAATTATCACTGTTTATTTATATGCTTTATTATAAATGTTAAGAAACATAAAAAGACACAAAACTAAATAAAAATCAGATTTAAAAGTCAATCATTATTTAAAGGAACGTTACAGAACTGGTAATTAAAATTTTCTTTAAGATCACAGACAGATAAAACTTACACAGTCTAATGATGATGATAGTAGAAAACATCCCTAGAAATATTTCTGTCCGAAATGGGCATATTTGATGAGAAATAAATAAAATTAATTTCCGATTGGAGTTTATTATCGCTCATGAGCGTTTTATTCATACATTGTATAACCATGGAGGTAGAATTAATTCTACCTCCATGAAATAACACATGCAAATGTGTAATCGGTTTTTCACTATTTTCTCGTGACCCAGATGGCCGATCGATCTCAAACTTCTACAGGTTTGTCAGTTTATGTATATGGTGGATTATATGAAGTGCTTACACTGTTTTGTTTGCAAAAAACAATTCTGTTATGTTCCTTTAAACTTTTTAAAAAATTTTTATTTTAGTTTTTGCAAATTACCATGGTAATTTTAAAAATTAAATAAGACAACTGCTGGCTATAGAGTCATACACAAAGTCTCACAGAGCACTTTTGTAGTCACTGCAGGTGTTTCTTCCACGTATGGCTTCACCGGGACACCATACTTTCTTGTTTGCCTTGAAAACAGGTAAAACTCAAAACAAATGGGATGCTATTGAAGTCATCGAAGATCGGTGCGTGGTGTGAAAGTTTCAATGTCCATCAAGTTTTATTATATGTTTGCATACTTCTTATAAACAAAGGAAGCCAATTAAGGCATTAGTTGATATATGGCATCATTTTTTTTTTCAATTCAAAGAAAAAGCTATGGTACCCCGAAAACCGGCGACTGTAGGATATAAATAACTTATCAAAATAAAGTACGCCAGTACTTTAAAAAAAAATCTTTCGTCCAGTTTCGTCCAGTTTCGTCCAGGAAAAATCTTTCGTCCAGTTCTCACTATCTCAGTTTCCGTGTCCAATGTTGTTATTCCACACACACACAAGACCGTACAAAATACAGGCAACGGGTGTGTGGTATGTATCCTACAGTCGCTGGTTATCGGGGTACCATAGCTTAATTAGGCCTATATATCATCTTTTTTAATTTCATGTGCTTTGAATAAGACAGTGAGACATGAGAGGTATTGCTGGTTACTGTTTGTATCATTATGTTTTCTATTTCCTCTGTTTGTAGAGTACACAAGGGATGGGTGAGCGTCATTGGTCTAGAGATCCATGCACAGATTGCATCCAAAACTAAACTATTCTCAGGGTCTAAGAGGCAATTTATGGCTCCACCTAATTCTCTGGTCTCATACTTTGATGCATCTCTTCCTGGGACACTTCCAGTAAGTAAACACAGTCAAACTTCTTTATTTAGTTGACAGGATTTTAGAATATTAAGATAGGAAAGTACATATGTATGGAATTAGAAAAACAGGTCAACTCGTACTCCAACCAACTCGTACTCCCAACAACTTGTATTCCAACCAACTTGTACTCCCAACAACTTGTATTCCAACCAACTCGTACTCCAAACAACTTGTATTCCAACCAACTTATACTCCGACCAGTTTGTATTCCACCAACCCGTACTCCAACCAACTCGTGCTCATTTTGGTTAATTCGTACACATGCCAACTCGTACTCCAACCAACTCGTAACTCCAACCAACTCGTGCTAATTTTGGTAAATTCGTTCTCATGCCAACTCCTATTCCAACCAACTCGTACTCCGACCAGTTTGTATTCTGACCAACTCATGCGCGAATGTTTTGCATGCACAAGTACAATGTAAATTTTTTAAAGATAATAGATTACGTATATAATGTTTATGAAACGAATATTCCCTAATATTCATTGAAACTAATTGCCCCATAAAAACTTAATGTTTTTTAGCCTTTTAAAAAGTTCTTGTTGGGTAGTAAACATTCATTAAAAAAACATATAGCTTATGAGGAACAAGTATCTTTCCGATTAAAAGGGAATTTCACTTTGGAACCGGGAAGGGAATCTATTGAAATTACTTCAACTCTAAAACTATTTTTAAGTTAGGGCATTTGTTTTTGAGAAATGCACAGCAAGAAGTGATTGGAGTACCAGTTATTACGAGTACGAGCTGGTTGAGTACAAGTTGTTTGGAGTACAGGCTGGTTGTGTACGAGTTGTTTGGAGTACGGGCTGGTTGTGTATGTGCTGGTTGTCCCTTGTTGTGTACACTTCGTTGAAGTATGAGCTGGTTGGAGTGCAATTTGGTTTGAGCACGAGTTGTTTGGAGGACGAGATGGTTGAGTTCGAGTTGTTTGGATTATGAGATGGTTGAGTAGGAGTTGTTTGGAGTACGAGATGGTTGAGTACGAGTTGTTTGGAGTACGAGATGGTTGAGTACGAGTTGTTTGCAGTAGGCCTACCAGTTGACTCAAGTTCATTGAAAGTAATGGAAATCAAAGTCTTGAAGCAGTAATGCAACATTGTGTAGATTTCTTTTACATCATGTTTTTGTTGCATGGTTAATGTGTTTTCTCATTCACTCCGTTGTAAGCCTGTACCAGTTTGATCTTTAATTCTCGTTGATCTGAGGTAATTTGTTAATCACAACTGAACAGTGCAAAAGATGATCTCAGATGATTTGAGTTTCTTATTTTCCTCCATGTGTAGATATTAAACAGGCGCTGTGTTGAAGCAGGCGTGCTAACATCACTAGCACTTTCATGTCAAATCAACAAACGATCATTATTTGATCGCAAGCACTACTTCTATGCAGACCTACCGGTAGGTAAGAATATTAAATAATATTATACAACACATGGATTAACTTTACTTTGGAATGTTTAGTATAAGTAATATTATGAAAGGAAATGTTTGCATAATATGATTAGTTTGTTTATGTTTATTAACCCTCCTACTTTGGTACCTTTTTAAAATAAGTTGACGCACTATTTGAAACCATTCACTGTTGTGGTTTTTAATAGTAACATAACTGTGTACCGTGTTGATTCCCTGGCAGGTAAGCTGATACATGACCTTGTTAGGAGTCGTAAACAAACACTCCATTCACTGTATTCACCATTTCAAAACCATTTGACTATGGCAACACACAAAGGTAAAGTGCATTCAGCTTGCCATCAACACTGTTCAAATGATAACACCATGTGTGTGTATGATAGCAACTGGGAAATGTTAGAGTTTGAATTTGGAATGGTTTTTGAATGGTTTAGCAGTAGGAGGGTTAATCATGAATTGTCATTTAATTTTTTAATTTTTTCAAATCTATTCACTGATGGCATTTCATTATAGTAATCACCAATATCTTTTTTTTGTCTCATTTATGATCTTGAATGCAGTCAGGGTACCAGATCACTCAGCAGAGAGTTCCCATTGCAGTGAATGGTCAGATTACTTTCACATTATTTGATAAGAAACATCAAGAAAGCCCAACAAGTCACAGAATAAGGATTAAGCAAATTCAACTTGAACAAGATTCAGGGAAGAGTCTTCATGATGATGTCAATCATGAGACGCTGGTAGATCTCAACCGAGCTGGTAAGCTTTCATTCCCTCACTTCATACTTACAGAGATTTCACAATAATAGAATGTTTACAATCTGTTCTCAAGGTCATAAAGCTGTTAAAATTTGAAAATTGCTTAGCATGGACAAATCCTTCATGAGATAATTAACTTCCAAGTACATTTTTAAAAACCAGATTTTATTTTAAACAGGATACTTTGCCCTCAAGTTTTTTTCAGTTAAAACCCGTAAATATCCTTGGACACATTGTGTGAAACTATGAAAAGAATGTATCATAAAAATATAGTTACAACTTCTTCTCATTAAAAATAATTAACTTAAAAACTTAATTATGGGTCAAAGGTCAGCTATACGCATAACCAGCCATCCCAGTCCTCCTGCCTGCCGAAAACTGCAGTCATATCACAAATAGAATGGTCCTCTGTTTACCTTCATGAAATCATTGTGATGTTGTATGGTGGTACAGGGGCCCAGACTGCTGTCTAGAAGCACAACAATTCATCCAGTTGTGAGACACTTGGATCAAGCAGATACAATAATTTACTGTAGTTCATTGGTACAAATCATGTGAAACATTATTGTGCAAAAGAGAATTCAAACAAAGGTCAATGCACAACTCAATGAAAGTCACGTGGTCTGCTCCTACACTGAGTGCCATGATCATCAGGGGACCCATCTCTTTTAAAATAACCACAAAACTGGCCAAATTTGGGGGTTGTTGCAGTGGATGTTTATATTCTACTTTCGGACGATCTTGCTAGTCACACTTGAGTCAATACCTGTTATATTTCCACTGCCCAAAAAACGCCCAATGAGGCAGAAGTGTTCCTTTAAATTGAAATGGTTCTTTGACTTACGTTGTTAGGAGTTGGATTGATGGAGATTGTAACCGAACCAGACTTGTCAAGCTCACTGGAAGCAGCAGCCTTAGTCAGAGAGTTACAACTCATTTTACAATGTATTGGAACATGTGATGGGCGTATGGATGGTAAGGATGTGCTTTGTCATAAATTCATGACATTTGATTCATTTGTTATCTTAAAATACTGCTGTCCAAAGATTATAGAGCGCCGCAGGCGCAAGATGGGGAACTGGAGCTCTATCTATTGGGCGTCATTTCAGCAAGTAAATGTTTTGTTATACCCTTGATAACAATGGTCATTGTCTGCATTAATCTATTGTTGCTGAAATGACGGCCACTGGACATTTTCACATTTCAACCCGAATTCCCCATCTTGCGTCTTCTGTGCTTTGTAATCTTTGCTGCTAATTAGGTCTCAAGTAGTAGTCTTTGTGAGAAGGAAACTTATTTATATCCATGTTAAATCTAGTCTTTAGTCTGTTTGTTCAAAACGCGGAGAGTTGTTGCTCAATGATTAGACTAAAAATGTTTGTGTTCTCAATAGAGGGCTCCCTCCGTGTTGATGCCAATGTTTCTGTGAACAGACCAGGTTACCCACCAGGTACAAGGGCAGAGGTCAAGAACATCAACAGTGTCCGCTTTGTTAGGAATGCTATAGGTATGTTAACATCCAAAACTCTGGCATGGACATTGCTAAAAACATTAGAGCTCCAAAAATTGTTATTAGTCAAGACCAGGTCCCCAGCCCTCCACATCCCCAGCTCTCCACACCCCTAGCTCTCCACACCCACAGCCTCCCTCACACAGCCTCCCTCACACAGCCCTCCACATCTCACCACTCCATACCTCACCCCACCTCCTACCATAATATGATGGGGAGGTTAACCCATGGAGCCAAAGTGTGTTTCACCAGATATATAACTAGGATGTAAGTGTGCTTGTGTTACACTGAACATTTTGATCTACTCCTATGGCTAATTGAAGTCTCATTTTCTTGATTAAAATGTAATATCAGAGGACTAAAAATAGAGTCAAAATGGTATTGTTTTCAGACTATGAGATAAAAAGACAAATAGAGCTCCTTGAGGATGGTCATGACGTCATGGCGGAAACACGCTCCTTTGACCTTAAAACAGGGTAAGTTATCATTAGTGTGCACTGAACTCACGGCAAAGTTATTGGAGTGAGCGTTTGAAACTCCAGTAATTGCACTTGTGTCCTTGAGCTAGACAATTCAAAGTAGGATCATACTTTGGTAACAACCCTGCAAAGAAATTGTGATATTTTGTGTCCAAAAGTCTACTTGTTATAAAGATCCTGCAAAACGATTTTGTCTGAAGTGGATTACAAATCAATAAAAGAATGTTGAATAATTCGAATCTCCACAGATCCCCTGCAGCTGACTTCTGGAAAATTTCTGTGGTTCCTTTTGAATGCTGCTTTCATTATGGCTAGAGATGTAGTTGGTACCCACTGTAACTTCACTAAATGTAGATGAATTTAATATTGATGAAAATACTATGACACCTTTTTGCTGTTTTCTCAACAAGTAGACACTGTATTCAACTGAAACTTTCTTAGGTGACTCTCTATTTTATCCTTCTTGATAATTTTGCCTGTAAATAAGCAATACATAGACAAAAGCCAAACAGTCATCCTACCTTTAATTCGGTATAATTGCACCTCCTGAAGCACATACTGGGTCTGTAACTGCAGGAGTAGAGATTTTTGAGATATTTGCAACCATTTGTTAAGTTTCCGACATCCAAAGTTGTGGGGATGGTTTCTGAAATGCATCCAGGGGTACTAACAGTGTGATGCACCTTGATACAATGTTATTGTTTTTATCATTTTTAAGTTATAAACATCACGTTTGCCAGGTTAAGACTACATAAACGTGAGAACCAAATCATGGAAAATATGTTGATTGTTAGACTTTTGTTCCATTCATCTGAGTGTATTCTGTAAAAACAAATCATTTCAGGCAGACTGTTCCAATGCGTGACAAGGAAGGAAAACAAGACTATCGTTTTATGCCAGAGCCTAATCTACCACCACTCATCCTTTATGATAGTAACACCATTAGTAAAGCCTCTAATAACAGCTGTATTGTGAATATTGATGAGGTCAGAGGTCAGCTGCCAGAGTTACCGGAAGCCAAGAGACAAAGGCTTGCAGAGGATTATGGCATAAGGCTGGATAGTGCAGTCAAACTTGTGGTACGTGTCTCAGTATAGAATGTAGGCTAACGAATTGTTATAACAATGTGAGTATGTTAGCATTATAAATTAACCAATTTTGTGTTGTTTGTAAGTAAATGAGAATTAGGGTTGGGACGTTTAACCGAAAAAAATGTTGAATTCTGTTTCCAGATTTCGTTACAGTTAACCAAAGCTGACCTTCCTTGTCAGCCCCAGATGCTATCCATGAAGAATGATTGACATCCCTTTTGTTGGTGGAAGAACTGTCTTATCTTAAATCCCCTTCTAAATGTAATACATTATTTTAAATCCCCTACAATACAATTTGGCCACTACTTTGGTTTGTGATTTTGTGACTGTCAAGACTGGCTAAAGTGTTCTATTTTCAATCCTGATGGATTCTGGAAACCGTGTTGACATTTGCTTCTTTTGCAGGTCTTCTTATTGTTCAGATTTGAATCAGTAGGAATGGTGAAACGGTCAACTGGAAGTCATATGTTCTGTTTAATCCTTTAGGAAAATAAACATAGATGCACAACCCTAATGAGAATGACATAATTACAAGTTTATCAATCCCAGTGATACAAAACAGAAAAAACAAAAAAGTCAATTTTACAAATCCCTCTCTTCATAGACCATTGTCGAGAATAATTTTGTCACCTAAATTATCAAATAACATGTGAATAACTGATTGACTCTGTTGTGTAGAATGAAGATGGTTTGGTGGACTTCTTTGAAGCTGTAATCAAAGACAATTCTGAGCGAGATCCACAAAAAATTGTTAATTGGATTGAGACTGAACTCCTGAGATGTCTTAATGAGTATGACTTCCATATTGCTGAAAGGTAAAAGCTAATAACACCATTTTGTCATATTGGAACTATTGGCTGCGGCTGTGGCTTGGTCATCATGTGAACATGCATTGAAGCATAGGAAGCCCATAGCAACACCCTTAGCAACAGCTGCAGCCAAAGCCGCCAATTCAGACACAGTGTTAATGAGTATCTAAAAGGTCAAGTGTATTGCAGTATGACCTCTGTATAGACCTTATGCAATTGATGTCATTAGAGTAGGGCGCCCTCAGCCTAAAGGTCAAAAAAAGGTTGCTCATTGGCTGACCCTGTGTCTACATAGATGTACATTTTGCATTGTTTCATCATCGTTTCACCTCTAAGGTGGCGGCTTGATGGCATCAATGCATAAGGTCAATTGCTAAAAGGTCACTGTGGCAGAACTGTCTATTGCAAACATTGCTTGTTTTTTCCAAGTTCATCAATACCTTGCAAATATTATTATTATTGGTTTATTAAAATTTAACATTTAGGGCTGTGCCGGGTATCCGAGTACCCGAAAGCCAACAGCATTAAACAGTTCCATTTTTCCGGTTGTATGACCCGACAAAAACCTTTCGTCGCACAATATAAAAAACAATGTTTACGACATCCAATTAACTTACAGACACTTTCAGCTGCCTTTAGAGTTTACGAAGTCTCTGCAAGTATCATTGTGATAACTTTGACCATTTATTGTCAGTCACTAATCCAATTTGCTAAACAAGCAATACATTGTGCATTGTAGTTGCAGTTTCTCTCTCCTTGGACTTATTCCAAATATTGGTAAAATGCATCTGTAATAAGCAAAGTTTATCGTCTCCCCTAAAGCTCAACAAATCAGTTGTATGGTACTTTTTTTTCACATCTGTGCAAAACTGTTTACGACGGCTGGCTGGGGCATGTTTTGTTTACAATGATACTTCCGGGCTTCACCTCAGGTACCCTGGTCTAAAATTACCAGTGGATGCACAGCGCTATTTCGGGTCCGTTTACTGGTACCCGAGAACCAAAGGGTTGTGGCAAACAGGTACCCAGTTCCAAATTTATCCGTAAATGCACAGACCTACAAACATTGCAGCCCAATTGTGTTCAAGGGACAGCAAAATTCATTACAGATTAAAAAATACAATAAAGAAAAAAAATACAAGAAACTTTACAAGGCTCAAAGATTACATTAGGGATTAAGAAATAAAAATATAACCAAAAATACACAATAGCGAGATAATATACATTAAAAATACCAGAGAAAAATGGGACCAAACAGTAAATTTATTGATTGATCAATTTAATTAACCAGCTGTTTCTCAAGTTGTTTGTCCACAGGAAATAAGTTTAACTTGGAAGACTATGCATGATGGATGAGTTTGTGTCTAATAATCTTCATTTGTCTTTGCAGCCCAATGGACTCTGGTACATTAGGTGAGCTTTGTGATTTAATGAGTGATGGAACAATTTCTTCTAAAATTGGGAAGAAGATCATGTCAGAAATGTTTGGCGGTAACACAATAACTATTCAAGAGGTGAGAGACAACTTCAGTTGTTCTGTCTTGACATTTCACTTGTAATGCATGTACTTGTTATAGGCAAGTGTTTTGTTTTTTAACCACGCCGGTATTTAAAAAAACATTTCTGTGCCCACACGCATTCTTTTTTTTCCAGGTTTTCTTGGAGCTTCTTGAGTAATCGTTTTCCTTTGAAAATATCGTTGCCGTAATGAAACCCTGACTTAACAAAGGAAAGACAACAAAGGGTCCTCATAATTAGTTCTGGGATTTCATGTTGTGTAAGTCAGAAAATTTAATATGCACTCATGATTCGCAGAACCTCGGCCGTGAGCCTCGGCCAAAAATCTGCCATAGTATGCTGGAATCTCGGAAATCTCAGACTTACCTCCCATTGAGCCAAATATCTTGATGAAAAATGGTGGCAGCCTGTCCATTCTTGTATGCCACATTTGTACAACAATAGGACAAAGGTCTGGGGTCCTGGAAAAGGGATTTTTCACGGCACGTTTTCCAGAACCTGTTGTCGCTCTTTATGGGGGGTGAAACAAAGCATATATGATAGGTGCCTACCTTGGCACGCTACACAATGGAAAGTCCGGATGGATGAAAACGTCAGCCATCCAACTGTCAGTAAAAAATTGAGGAAAATCTTAGTTGTTCCGGGGGTTAAAAAACGTAAGTCTGTCCCAATTTGTTTTGTTCAGATAAATGCATCATTCTACGAGAAGTGGTTAATGAATGACTTGATTTTGGGTTGAGCTGCAAGCAAAGACCACAATGTCGTGATACTTGTATAATTTTGTGCCTGATTTCACTAGTCACATGAGGCTTGAAGTGCTGAATAGGCACATAATAAGCATGCTGGTGATATAGCATGCTATCATGTCATAAACCATGCACTCTTATAATTGTTACAGTTATTGTGTGCCATCAACCGGCCACAAACAGCAAATCCGCACTTTAAAAGTGGATAGTTATTGACATGATGGCATGATATATCACCATGTTTCTAGTTGACACATCAAGCCTAGCTTAAATAAAGTGGTGGCTAGTGGAATCAGTAGAATCTGAGTTCTTGTGACCACAGAATTGTGGTGAGAGGACATAATTTTTCATTGTTTACAAATACAAATAGACCAACTTTGTTCACTATTTAGTGTATGTTCTACAGGGTAATGATGAGATGTATTTTTATTCGATTCCAGATGATCAAGGAGAATGACTGGGCACAAATAACCAATCGAGAGGAACTGAGTCAACTATGTGATCAAGTTTTACAGAATAATCAACTAGTGGTTAGTTACTTCCCTCAATGACTCTTAGTACATATGACTTACCATCGATTTAACTCTCCTTAATGTTACACATAAAATAAGACACCTAAAAATAAAGTACCTTACGCATTCTGTTTATAAGTCTTGCCCTACAAATATACACGAAAATATGAGAGAATAAAATACAACCTGAAAATGAGAGAATAAATACAAAATCAAGTAATAAACTTCATATAGCCAGGGATCTTAACCTGGGAAGAGGCAGGAGAGGGATCACCTTAAGGGGATGCAACTTTTTATTTCAAATATCAAGTAATAAACCACTAGGGAAACTGACTTGAAAAAGGTTGTATCTAGGAAAACAAAAAGACTAGATTTTACACAGCCGGCAAAATCCAACCTATAGACATGCACATAAAAACCAAAACATGACTTATCATTTTATGTTTTGTAATAAGTAAACATAAGTTGCCATTATTGTTCATTTGTTGATTCTTTTTCTCTTTCAGGTTGAATCTTACAAATCTGGTCACAAAAAAGCCATTAATCGCCTGATGGGGGAGGTGCAGAAAATGACACATGGTAGAGCAGACCCTGTAATAATTCTGGACTTACTCACATACCAACTAAACAGGTAGCGTTGATCCTGTTCCAGATAGTACTGAAGTATGATGGAACTAGTGACATGAGCTAAATTGAGCTAATGGAACGTCATATATCTTCTAGATCACATACCAGCCTTGTGGTGCCCTTTGTCATGTTGGTTAAACTACAGACTACCAAGTGACAAGTTCATTCGGTCACAACAAAGATATTTCTTAAATCTAGTTTTACTTTATTTAAATTTATTTCCTGTAAGTTCATATTGAAGAGGATGCTATTTTAATAGATGTGATAACTGCACGGGGGATAAAAAACTATTTTGCTGGACATTGTTAGTTTTCGTGAAACAACCCCATTCCACGATTGCCCTTTGTCATGTTGGTTAAACTACAGACTACAAAGTGACAAGTTCATTCAGTCACAACAAAGATATTTCTTAAATCCAAGTTTTACTTTATTTAAATTTATTTCCTGTTAGTTCATATTGAAGAGGATGCTATTTTAATAGATGTGATAACTGCACCGGGGATAACAAACTATTTTGCTGGACATTGTTAGTTTTTGTGAAACAACCCCATTCCATGAATGGGAACCAACCTTTTGCTCCTCAGTTTGTATAAACAAAATATACTATTGCACAAATTTTATATCCTCTATTTGTTTGTGTTAAATGTTTTACTGTCCTGTTTTATTTTCCATCTGAAATGCTCTTCAAACCAACAGATGTAAAGGGAGCTGCCATCATGATCATAGCAGGTCTGTATCAAAGGGGGCTGTCATTATATTGCGATGTGATGGGCAGCGCACAAGCTTGCTGTAGCTGGGTGAGAGTTCATAATTCCATGTACAGCTATAGACCTGCCACGATCATGAAGACAGTCCCCCTTTAAAACCAGACTGTGCTTAATATTGTCATTACTTGCACTTTATGTGTGTATGTTATTTATGTGAATGTTTCATTGTGTTGAATGTAATGGATGACATAACTTTGAGAATTATTGAATCCATTATGAATCAATCCTATCCAAATTATCATCCAAATAATGTGTAAAAAGATTTAACCAAAGTTCATTTGGATGGGGTAACAAATCTGATGAACTACTCCTTGGTTGTGGCTAACATTATAACAATGTAGGCGATCTAACACTATTATTAATGTGTTAGACAGAACTTAAACCCATGCGCCCAGTCATAATCACTGTTTTAGCAAAGATTTTAGAGTGCTCTATAAGTCTTTGGTTTCAAGCTAGAACAATGTGTGAGCTAGACTGGTCCCCTGTCTTTATCCGCCGCAAGGCGGGCCAGGATAAAGGCACTGGGTCTTACATGCAGGCCAAATGATTTCAGTGGATAAACTTGTAGTGACGTAAGCTTTCAATTTCTGTGTTATGATTGGTCTGCTCTGAAGTGACGTAGTTTGTCAGCTACACATACGGTAATGTTTGTATGTAATGTTGTGAATGGGATGCAAGGTAAAGGTACATCAAGCAGGATCCTGCCAGGCACGCAAGGCCGGTATCTGGCGTTATTCACTAGCCTCAGGTGACTTATGTTCAGGCCAGAGTGTCGTGGCCGAGCGGTTAAGAGCATCAAATTCAAGTTCTGATGGTTAGTCATCAGGCCCAGGGGTATAAATGGGTACCTGCGAGGGTAGAGGTTGATATTGTGTTTGAAAAAGCCTTCGGCAGCTCGGGCTGTATACTCCCCAGGGAGCTGAGAAAGGTTAAAGGAATGTTATTGGCCCAATGACCAGGGCACTAATGTAAAGCGCATTGATACGTTTATTGTAAAATGCGCTATATAAGAACTTGTTATTTATTTATTTATAACATGAGTCTGAACATTGATCTCTATTATATTTACATAGAGATCAAGCTGAACATCTGACGTCACACTTCCAGGCTAATAACGTCAGATACCTGCCTTGAGCGCCTGGCCTGATCCTGCAAGATGTAGCTTTGACCTCGCATCCATTTCACACAGAGATTTGCAGTCAATTCACACGTAGGCCTTCATGTACACATAGTGAATTAAACAACAACGTTATGTACAACGTTATGCACACTCTGTATGCAGACGACCGAAAGTGCAAGGTGCATCACCTCGGACCAATCAAAGCTTACGTCATTGCACGTTTATCCAATGAAATCATTGTTTCCAATGAAATCATTGGGCCTGTAAGACCAGTGCCTTTCATTTTATCCTCTTGCGGATAAAGACAGGGGACCAGTCTAAGTTAGCAGTCCCTTTAAATAGCGCCCCCTATAGATTACGTCTAGTTTATAAGCCTTGTTACTTTGGTTGTATGGAGAATTGCAGAGCGCCGTAGTCATACGTCTCTCGTCACTATAACCCCTGGTAGGGGATGTGCTAAATTTAAAAAAAACGCTGATTGGCTTCCCAAAGTCACTACTTTGCGTGCACGCTTGTTAAAAACCTTTGAGTGCTTGTGAGGACGCTTAGTATGGGCGTGTCAAAATGCAAGTATTTTGATGCAATTCCATTTCAAATGAATCATGTTTTTACATGGTCACCCTAAACTGTATAATACTAATAGACATAACAAGATCAAAGAAAAATATGAGAGGGGACCAGTTGCTCTTTGACTTGATGCCTCTTTTGCGGGTAACCATACTTGAACGGGCGCGTAGAGTGGATCGGCCACAGGCCTAATTAAAATGTGCCAGATTCTGACCCATTTTAATGAACCCAATTCCAGGGGTTATTAAAAAGTGGCGGGGCGAGATCGATCATTCCTGGGAACGAAACTGGGAGAATCTACAACCTCATTTTCATAAAGACAGTGTACCATAACATCGTCCCCTTAACCTTGAGGAAAAGCATACTGGGAGACAGGGGGACGAGCGGGAATTGATAATCGTGAGCACGAAGCTGTGGAACCATGAAAGTGAGGTATTGTGCAACCAACTATTTGATGACGTCAGATGTTCTGCCAAACCGTAAGAGGGCGCCATTTATGGGGACCGTTAACAAAACTAGACTACATTCACCTTATGGAGGCGCTATTTATAGGGACCGTTAAATAAACTAAACACATCTGGCCAATGAGAGCGCTATTTAAGGGGCCCGTCTGGGCCCGTTAATTAATTAAACTAAGACCAGTGAACCAAATGAGAGCGCTATTTATGCACACCATTCATAAAGTAAAGATCCCTTTGATGCTTTGACCTTAGGCCTAAAAAAAAAGAAGTATTTATTGCCCTTTTGGCTAAAAAATCGGGAGGGTCGGTCGGTCGGTTTTTTTATATTTTTTTTTAAAGAAAACGTCAGAGGAGGAAAAAACACAGTAGATATACACACAACTTTATGTTTTCAACCATTTTAATGTTCTCAAAGTAGTATACATTCATATATGGTGAATACAAAACAAAAATAAACTTTTGAAAACTTGATGTATGAATAAATAAAATAATAATATAAATATGAAGTTGTTTCTCAACATCAGGCCTGTGAGTGGACCATTAAAAAAAGCGGAAAAATACAACCATGTAACAATGATGGGAGTGGAGCTCCGCCACGCCGAAACTCTTGATAGATGCCGCTCTAAACATTAACGTTCAATCGGGAAAGAAATTGACGCGTGCGATGAAAACTGCCACGCAAGGAAAAGGTTTAAAAAAAACTTTAAAAAACCCGGACCAAGACGGAAAGAAATCTTACATTGTTCTGTAAAATAATAATTTTTGTTCAGCCAGGGTATCCATCACGCACTTGTGTTGCCCTATGGAGGAATGGTTGCACCGACATCTTGATTGATGTTCGAAAACATGACGCGTTCAATACCACGCCGAGCCGCGCTTAAAAGTGCGTGTACTTGGATATACATGTACATGTACATGCAATGCCAACGATCACACAGCGCCCTCTATTGGCAAGGAGTTGCAACACAAGTGCGTGATGGATACCCGCCCGTTGCGCACTGCATGGAGCAAGGACATAGGATTTACGGACTTCGTGTCGTGTGTGTGGTGTATGATGATGTATATGTAGCAGGCCGACCTGGAAAATTCGTCACGTCTTTTTATCTCACATTTTAAAAAGGCGGAAATAAAAAATCGGTACGGTCAATGAGAAAGCGGAGATTTCACAGGCCTGCAACATAAAACAATATAATTTTGCAAAAGAAACATAAAAACATCGAGGTTTCTATCTTAAATGTCGTTTACTGGGAATCAAAGTATAAAATACTTCAAACAAAATCAAAAAATCGCCATTTAAAAAAAAAAATAAATAAAAAAAAACGCGACCGTGGATTTCAGATTTTTTGGGTCGGTCGGAAAAGGGCAATAAAAACTTTTTTTTTTTAGGCCTTATTAAGCTGTGGAAGACACTGTTAATTTGAAAGACTTGTCTAAAGAAGAAGAGTAGACCAGCAAAGCAAAAGTTTGTATTAATCAGAATTTGTGTGATCATGAACATCTTATTTTCCTGTTATTTAATTTATACTAAAGTAATGGAGCTTACATGAGCTTTTCAATTAATTAGATTGATTGAATAACCATTTATTGACAACTACCCGATAGTCAATAAACAGTTTTACATGCTCACATTTTTTAAATCAATGTAAAGTAATAAACCACAAGGGAAACCGACTGGGGATATTTTAAATAATTAGGGGTTGGACAAAAACAATTTACTAGACCAACGACCTCTGGATTAACGCCAGATACCTTGCCTTGGTATTACCTGCCTTGCGCCTGGGCCCAATTTCATAGAGCTGCTTCAGCGCAACAAGTAGTTAAGCACAAACAATTTCTGCTTAGCAGAATAGGGTTACCAGCCTAAATCCCATGTCACATACACAATCTGTGACTGGTTTTCCGCTTATTTTTGCTAAGCGTAAATCTGTTAAGCAATATCTTCTGCTTAAGCAGCTCAATGAAATTGGGCCCTGTGCCCATTTCATAGATATGTAAGCACAGAAACTTGCTAAGCACAGAAAACTCTTGCTTAGGAAATTAGGTTACCAGCCAAAATACTATACTGTTACAATTGATGTGACTGGTACCCAACTCATTTCTTGCTTAGCAAAGAAATTTGCTTAGCCGAATTTTCTGCAAAACAGCTTTATGAAATTGGGCCCAGGTCGCATCCCAATTCACCCGTACATCATACATGTACACTTTATTACATGGTGAACAAAACAACATCACATGCATGCTGTTCAAACATTATGCACACGCATTGAGCCTGTTAGAGACAAGTGCCTGTCTTTATCCTTGCGGATAAAGACAGGGGATCAGTCTATGTTCAGGCTAGCTCGAGTGGTGATAAACTAAAGTTTTGGTTTGGGTGGTCCTTTCTGCCAATAATTATTTTTAATGACCATTTTTTTTTATCCCTGGGGTGCACTAAATTAATGTGGGTCTGAAACTTTGTAAATATTTATTATTTTATTCATAAAGGTTTCAACCCCAGATATCCCCGCATGATCCCAAACAATCAAGGTGATTTTGATTTAAAACATGCATGTTTGGCAGTTACGTTGGACATTTTCATAAAAACCAATCACCTAGTTAAGAAGGTTAATACACACCAGGGAATGCACAGGGAGCTCAGAGCTCAGTCAGGGTGCGACATCCCGACAGAACACTGCTCAATTATTGAGATAATGTAGTTATAAGAAGTCCCACCACACCCACCAGTGAATTCTAATTTTAACCATAGAGTATGGTTTAACAACACGTGACTTATCGTGGTAAATTCTCCAAACCCCCGTCTCCGTATCAAAAACTTGGAGTGCAATAAACGTATCATGAATATTCATGAGGTACATTAGCTCGTATATGCGCATACCAACCGCGCAGGTCTCACATCGGCGGTGCGGTGCTAGGTGCATGGTGCCTTGACTTCCATTAAAAAGGTGTGCATTTAATCATTGAAAAAAATAAAAAATAGTCTGACCAATTCAAGCGGTGTGTGTTGTGGGTACGTCGAGGAGGAGGCCAGTCAGTGAGATCTCTACCTCCATGGTCGGTGTATGCTTAATATTTACGACAATTTTTACTCATTTGGAGCAAATTCTTGACAAAGATATCGTATCTATGACATGTTGAATTTTTGTAGATTGATTTCGGTTGACAGCGTCCAGGATCGATTTATTTTCTAAGACTTAATTTGTTGGTGTTGGAGCTAGCTGGTAGCGGGGATTGCCTTTTTCAAATCTTCGTTTTGTTTGGCCAACAACTGATGAATGTTGATCAACAACAGTGCAGTGCAGTCAAATAATCTGATGGCGACGACTAGCTAGCTTTGGAGTAACTGGTAGCTGGTTAACACTCGGTATGTACAATTTCAAGATAATTTTTCATTATTAAATGTTTCAAATTAAAAATTTGTTAACTTTAAACACTAAATTTCGTATTTTAATGCATTTCACTAGCCCCCTGGCACTTCTTTGTAGCGAAGTGGGGCTAGCATTTTACCAGACACTGTAGAGAGTGGCACTGGCAGTGGTGGTAAGATCCTTTGAGTTAAAAGTTGAGTGCTGCAACTTGTATTATGATAACTAAATTTAACAATGTACTCGGCGCTAGATCATATTTTTGCAGTGTTTTTACTTTTGTAGATGATTTTGGATTGAACATGATGAAGAGTCAAGATCGTTGTTGTATCTAAAATTATAAATCATATAATGAAGTTGTATTTTCTTTTTGTGAGCCTCCAAATAATTGATTATTGTTTCAGAAATAATTAGATTCTAATTGTCACTTTTTCACTCACTATGATCAAAAAGTAGATCTGGATTATTTTATACTTTATAAAGATACTTTTTGTCACAAATGAAAAAGTGACGGTCTAGAGGGCAATTTGATTTGTTTCTTTCACTCAGTCACAAATTTATGTGCCATTTCAAGAAAACTTACCATTTTCAGTCAATTAGTTTATCTACAAAGCTTATCTACAAAGCTTACAAATCCTTGGTTTTAATTTAATTAATCTTTTTGGTTGACACCCAAGTGATTAATCACGCGTGTAACTTTTCAGCTGATCAGCTGATTTCCTATTTTTTGAAAGAACACACTTCCATAGAAAACTGATAACACTGCAAAGTTTTTTGTGCTTGGCCATTTCGTCTTTTTTCCCTGCAAATACAAAGTTACATCTGATTTATACATGCTAAGCTAGGCTATAACCAGTCTGAGTCAGTATTGCATTATAGAGATTTCAAGTTAGTTTCACTGGTCGACACTCTGCAGTTATTCCTTAATCAACATTTAAACTTCATAACTGTGTTGAAAGTTGTATTTAAACAAAACAAAATTATTGATTCAATCTTACAAAAATCATTTTTCAAATTGTTGATGTATACTTTGAATGTGTTTGATCATAACAGGGAGTTTGGATGCAAACTGAACAATCTGGTGTGTGTTGGACAAGAACGGATAAATCCTGTAGCCCTGCTACGTGTATGTACAGCAATCCAAGAGCAAGCAAACCCATTCTTCAGGAACATTGGAGTTAAGGAAAGGAAAAGAATGTGACAACTTGTTATGAAGTAACATGTAAGACAACAGCGATTCCATTGGAATCCTAGGCTTATGTGGTGTCCATGATGAAGGATAATGTATTTGACCCAAATATGGCATCCATACCATGTGTTGGGTGTCACAGAACCAATAACAAGTCAACCTTTAAACCTTGGAAATCCAGAAGTAAAATGACTTCAATTTTCATCTTGTTACTATGTATTTCTGTGTGCCATGGCCAAACCCTAACAGAACTCAATTACAACATTGAGGAAGGGTTACCAGCAGGAACTATAGTTGGAGACATCAATAGTGATCAGAGTGTATCGGGACCTTACTTAGTTATACAGATTCAAGAAGACGACCAACCGTTTGAGATGTCAAGTGAAGGAGTCATACGGACTAAAGTACCACTAGATCATGAGGATCAATCTTTTTTTAGCTTTGTTGCTGTACCTCTGTCAAGTTCTACCACACAGATTTATGTTAAAATCACAGTGACTGATGTTAATGATAATTACCCTGTCTTCCTCAACCTGGAAACACATCTTGATCTGTCTGAAGCCACTCCAGTAAGTGCCAAACTATCACTAGACTCTGCTACTGATCGTGATGAAGGAATATTTAGTACCCAAGGATACAGGATTCTAACTGGTAACGAGGATGGCACTTTTATCTTGGAATTCCGGAGAGCAACAAATGGTGAAGTCTTTCTTGATTTAGTTGTTAACCAGAGACTTGATCGTGAAACGACACCTAATTACACCTTAGTCATTGAGGCATATGATGGTGCTACTCCTCCCAAGACAGGAAACATGACGCTAAACATCAACATTTTGGATATTAACGATAACCCACCTATTTTCAGCCCAACACGTTATAATGCAACTGTGAATGAGACTTTAGCAGTTGGTACTAAGATATTGCGAGTAACTGCCTTTGATGCTGATGAAGGTGTGAACGGAGCTGTGATTTATGAAGTACGCCGTCAAAGTGATCCAGGAGAACTCTTCCGTATCGATCCAATCACTGGCTGGCTTTATCTTAATAAAGCATTAGATTATGAAACAACTTCTTCTAAAGTCCTTGTGATTACTGCCAGGGACAATGCTACTCAACCAGAAAGAAGCAATGCCTTTGTAACCATTACCATTCTCAATGTTAATGAGCAGCCGCCCATGATAAACATAGTCTTCCTTAGTGGTAATGGTGAGCCTAAAATTTCAGAAGCGGCATCTGCTGGAGAATATGTCGCTCGTGTTTCAGTGAATGATGCTGATGATGGTGAACTTACTAACGTTAATGTGACCCTTCTTGGTGGTGGGGGACAGTTTGGTGTTATAACAAGTAACAATATAATTTATCTCATCTGTCTTCAACGGCCGTTAGATCGAGAACTTGTTCCAAGTTATGATCTGTCCATACACGCTCATGACTTTGGTATTCCACCACTCTATACTCGACAAAACATCACCATCTACGTTGAAGACATCAACGATAACCCTCCCATATTTGAAGAAGTTGAATACAGTGCCGCGATTATTGAGATTGTTGAGATTGGATCAATGGTGAAGCAAGTTCATGCAGATGATGCAGATGCTGGTAGTAATGCTGCTTTAACATACCGCATCCTTGATACTGCAGGGTCCTATTCAAACTGGTTTCAAATCCATCCAGTTTCTGGCTTAATAACAACCAAGGAACTTGTAGATCGAGAGGTTCAAGAGATAGTAACCTTCATAGTGGAAGCAAGAGATTCTGGAGATCCATCTTTAGCAGCCAATGTCTCAGTAACTGTTACACTCCGTGATGTTAACGACAATCAGCCACAGTTTCTCATGTCATCATATAACGCCAGCATACCAGAAGATACAGAGATTGGTTCCTGTTTTTTACAGGTAAGCAATTGTATTTCAACTATTAACTAACTAAAATGTTTTAACCTTTTTAACAAAATTTGTGTTGGGCTTAACATAACCAGTTACCACCAGGTAGAACAAAATGATCTTCTGCCTTATTTAACAGGACTTTGCTTGCCATTGTTATGGTGTTTTCCAACTGTGTAATTGCTTGTTCAGGAAGTCGTTGGCTTCAACCACTTTCCACTAAACTATGTTATCAATCTATTTAGATTAAATCCAGGAAATACCCTGGACTATTATGTTTGGAAATAGATAGGAAGGAAGTCCTTGTTGAAAATGACATGAGTGTAATAACGCATTGTCACTTGACTTAAAATCTGATTCTGCGCCCATACCTGAAAGTAGTATGTCAAATTACATGCAAAATTACAAATGAAACTCAATTCAGTTCATTTGATTCAGTGAAATTCCTGTGATTTTATTAAGTTTTCTTTCTGAATTTATAAGTATGTCCAATGGTAAGTTTTTTATGATACTTTCTAGAGAAAGTTAAAGCTGGTTTTGCCAACTAGGGGCTAGACTTGGTAAGCCTTTTATTCTCTTTACTGGCCAATTCAGTGTTTCCAAACAACAGCTTTTGTTATCATTTGATCCTACTCAGTAATCTGTCACAACACTCTGTCTGGCATAAAACAGGTTAATAAAGCTCCTATTATTCAAACTCCATTTAAAACACAATGTGTGATGGTTGTTCAGCCTGATGGAACCATGGAGGAACCAAGCTTTGATCATGCACAGCAGTTAGATGCACAGTCATGCAGTAATTTTGAGGCAGTACTATCTTCAGTGGTACTTTAATTGAACAAAGCACTGTGGACACCTTGTAATTATTCTCATGTGATCAGTATAAACAAATCTTAAGTTCCGTCATCTTCAAGAACATCTTCTTACTTGTATTTCTTCTGCTGTCTGCACACAAGTTGTTTCAAAGGATGTTTTCTGAAGAATGGAGTTCCTAGAAGTTACCATATAGTCTGATGTTAATGATGTTTCTTGAAGCCATTTGATTTTCATACTTTTAACACCATATCCGATATATAGGATCATACGTTATTTTTAATCTTTGATGTGATTGGAAAGGAACTAAATAAAGAACTAAACACATTTTTAGACGTCCTGATTTCTTAGATCTTTCGTCTGCTCATAAAATGACTTTGTATTGCAACCTTCCCTTGGGATAGAATCAAGAACATATCTTGTTTCACTCTGGGTCATGACCTTTGATATAAATTGACCTAAGGAATACTTCTATTGTGCTGGTTTTGTATTAGCTGAGATTTATGGTATAACAAATGTTCTGACAGTTAAAATATTAGTCTCAAATAGATATAATCAAGAACTTTCTGCAAAGTTTCTCCAATTATCAATCTTTAAAAGTGAGTTAAATTGTGTTAACAATTTTAGAAAAGAGTCAACTTCACTTGAATGTACACTTAACAGTGGTTTCTAAACTCGTTTATTGAGAACTTCATAATTTGCATTTATTCAACTATTTAAACATTTTCATAATGGGAGTTTTTATAAAGCTATTTCGGATTTCGTATAATTTGTTGTACACTATAATGTACACTATTTCAGAGGAAGGATGGTTGGAACCAACTAAGATTTCAGGGTAACAACTAAAAAGTGTTTTCATGCCCATCACCAATGATTTACTCATCATTCTAGTAGGACTAGAATTTCATCTTTGAGAGGGCAAGGCCATTTTCATTTTGCAAATGGCACTTCCATTGGAATGTCTTAAAGTCTATGCTAAACTTTTGAAGGGGCTCCAGAGGCCAAGACCAGGGCAACAGAGGCCATGACTTCCATGGCCTCTGTGTTATTCCAGGCCTGTTCATGTCTTGGACACTATTTTGTAATTCAACATAACAAATTCATATCAGTACTTCTAATTTTATATGAACATACTTTTGTAGTAATGTATTAAATGTTAACCCAGACAATATACAGGTCAATCAATTAACAATAGAGAGGTTTCGCAAGCGTACGGATACAGATACGATAACCGTATCCGTTCACGTTGGATTTGTGTCAGATTTTGTTTCGCAATCATAGATACATGCGTCAGACCTATGACAGAGTACATGTATAGGCCCCCTATTATATACACTTTGGCATAAGTTTTGCCAGCAAAACAAATCCAAAAACATTTTGTATTTTTCTTGTTACATGTACGTTGGAGAATTTGATTGAATAGTATTCTTTGTTCAACTGTTCGTTTTCGGACCCACATGTAAAGCGGTTGTAAAGAAAGTTTCCAGCAAGCATGGCAAAATGGAGATCCTGTTTACACTGCATTTTCTTATTTTTTTGCTTACAAATGAATTACACATTTCTATCTGTATCGTGAATGACACCCTTAACAGTAGTATCGGGCGAAATGGTGTTAATCTAGGGCAAAAATACAACGAAAAATCAGCAAAACTGTATCCGTTTTTAGCGTACGTGTATGAGCTCCCGTATCCGTTGTTAACGTCCATGCAAAACATGGAAGCCGCGATCACGCGTCACGTGAACATACAAAGTGTTGACGTATCCGTATCCGTTTATGTATCCGTAGCCTTGCGAAACCTCTCTAATGTCAAGCTACATGTACATGTACATGTACTGTACATGTACATGCACTATACTGTACATTTTGATACTGTATTTTGTTCTGTATATTACTTTCACCATGGAGGTAGAAAATTCTACCTCCATGCTTTCACCATTTTTAAATCTGGGGTGTGTTTTGAGGGTCGTAACCCAGAACTGTTTCGGTCATTGGCTAGTGATTAACTAAATGGCCAATTCAGCCAAAACAGTTTCTGGTTACAACTGCCAAAAACACACCCCAGACTTTGTATTGAAGTATGTCCAAATTCTGTCCTTATCTTTAATCTTTCTATAGATTGATGTAAAAAAACTCCACCATTATTTTCACAGTGGGTTCATAACACTTGAATATTATTTGGTGTTAGCTTTCTGGCATTTTAGATCCCATGCGAACTGCTTATTTGGTTTAATCCCTGAATATGATAGAGCCTTACATGGCCCATTGTTAACACTAGCTTACACCAATGCCCCAATGGCTTTCCCATGGGAACTGTGTTTGCAGAGTTGTATACCTTTTGAAGGTATTTTATTGTTGCGAATTCCATGACTCTGTTTGCGCTCAAAAGCTGTTATGCTGTTCAATAGACAGGAATGTATAAAAGGTGCGCACTACATGGACAGATAAGATGTAATATCTTAAAAAGATACTCGCAATTCCTGTGTGATGAACAAATCTTTAATTTAAACATTTTGAATTATAATATGCATCACATTATGGTTTTTCATAGCAGGTTGTAGTGGTTATAGTAGCTACTTGTTCATCATTCACACACTCTGTCCTGTTGCTATCATCAGTTGTGGTTTTGTGCTCGGTTCTCATTCTAATCTTAACAGTAATGTCTTTAGGGCTGGTTAGTGTAGCTGGATTAAATGAGTCATTCTTTTGGAGTGTTAATGGTCAATATTCAGAGTGTGCTTATTTCCTGTCATAAAATGGTGTTTATAAATGAGATGAAAGACACTATAAAGAGGGTACAGTTAACCACTGTGCTTCTATCCTTGTTATGATGCAGTCTTTAAGGAATGTACTGTTGGCCCAAGGTGTCTCTGTGTGTCTGTTGGACACCCTGTTTTGAATTTGACCTTTTTGTTGGTACACAGGTTGTTTTGAATTTGACCTTACATTTGAATTTGACCTTACATTTGATTTTGTGTCAGGAATCATTTCAGTGTTGGAAGTGGGAAAACTTTGATACAGTTGTATCAATTTTCAGTGGAGATTTTATTCAACTTTGGTTATGATTTTTAAGTGTCCTGAAAATTATACCGTAAAATGACCTGTATGGCTATCATCTTATAATTTTGATTTTTACATCATAGAGCAAGTATTAAACTTGTTCACGCTCACAAAAACCAACACCATTACCAATAACCTAACTGTTAGACTCTTGTTACTGGTGGTACATGTACATGTACATATAAATGTATGTCTGATCCCATGTACAACAAAATTACTACACGTATGTACTGATGATCCCTTGTACAACAAAATTACAATACTTCTAGTATTACTAGTGCACACGTTGATCATTTATTCTCATGAACAGCGTGAGTTTATGCAATTAAAGAAGCTGGTTCTTTTGTCTGTTTATATTGAGTTGATTTCGTTGAATGAATGGAGTAGAGGATAACGTTGTCTCGTCAGTGTGTTGGTAACCTATTCAAAGTAGTATTACCAAAGTGATCCAATCAATGAAAATCATTGATCTCAAATTCTACAATGAAACTCAACAACTGCAAATGAAATTATCCACATCAACTGCTCATTGCATGTATGCCGTTCACTTATATCGAGTACATTGTAATGCATGTTTCTCCACTGTCCAGTTGAAGTTAGAGAATGGTGGTGGTACATCTACTACTAGGCATCACATTCTTTGGTTGTAAACATTAATCCTCTCCATAGCATTGTCCAGTACAATAACACGCTGGACTTTTTGCCTTATTGCTGAACGTGTAATAAAAACCATGATATGATAATCAACCTTTTCTTTAGTGTAAAATGAAACCTTTTCAGTCATCTTTTGTTGTGTTGTGATCATTTTAAGGATGTTGTTACTTTAGTAACCACACCTGAATGCACCATTGGAGACCGAGACATACTTAAGTCTAATACTGTAAGCGCTTATCAAGGATAGATTCTAAGTGGTTAATCAGTGCACATCTTAATATCAATAACTAGTCCCAACTGTTTCACCTGTCAATCTTTCTTTGGTCTAAAGATGAATTACAATGTATGTAAGGACAAAGTAGTCCTTATTATTTTTACACAGGTTGCACTTCATTTCTTTCAAGTCTCTCAATAATTAATTAAAATTCCTAAATTTCATTCATTTTGAAGTTTATAGTATAATGTGTTGTATGTATAGTACCAGGCCCTGATACAAACTGCAGTAGTATTGTACCATCCCAAATTTCGAATTGTTCTAACTATAGTTGGGACCAGTCCCAACTTGAGTGTTACAGTTGGGACCAGTCCCCCTTGAGTGTTAAGTGTTACAGTTGAGACCTGTCCCCCTTGAGTGTTACAGTTGGGACCAGTCCCCTTTGAGTGTTACAGCTGGGACCAGTCCCCCTTGAGTGTTACAGTTGAGACCTGTCCCCCTTGAATGTTACAGTTGGGACCAGTCCCCCTTGAGTGTTATAGTTGGGACCAGTCCCCCTTGAGTGTTAAGCGTTACAGTTGGGACCAGTCCCCCTTGAGTGTTACAGTAAGGAGTTGGGACCAGTCCCCCTTAAGTGTTACAGTTGGGACCAGTCCTCCTTGAGTGTTACATTTGGGACCAGC
Source organism: Plazaster borealis (assembly GCA_021014325.1). Taxonomy (NCBI): domain Eukaryota; kingdom Metazoa; phylum Echinodermata; class Asteroidea; order Forcipulatida; family Labidiasteridae; genus Plazaster; species Plazaster borealis. The sequence continues at coordinate 208,535 of CM037457.1, read as the reverse complement.
CCCCCCCCCCTTGAGTGTTACAGTTGGAACCAGTCCCCCTTGAGTGTTACAGTTGGGACCAGTCCCCCTTGAGTGTTACAGTTGGGACCAGTCCCCCTTGAGTGTTACAGTTGGGACCAGTCCCCCTTGAGTGTTACAGTTGGGACCAGTCCCCCTTGAGTGTTACAGTTGGGACCAGTCCCCCTTGAGTGTTACAGTTGGGACCAGTCCCCCTTGAGTGTTACAGTTGGGACCAGTCCCCCTTGAGTGTTACAGTTGGGACCAGTCCCCCTTGAGTGTTACAGTTGGGACCAGTCCCCCTTGAGTGTTACAGTTGGGACCAGTCCCCCTTGAGTGTTACAGTTGAGACCTGTCCCCCTTGAGTGTTACAGTTGGGACCAGTCCCCCTTGAGTGTTACAGTTGGGACGGCCCAACTATAGCCAGGGTTGCCTGATAGTGTGATTAGAGTGATGTCATCCATGCTCTATGGTGTGATACACTGATAGAGATAAACCGTGATCAGTCAGTTGATCTTAACAATTATTTTCAACCCTCTCAAGTTTCCCTTTGTGTCGTTTGTATGTGATATTTGGGAATTATCACAGAAAAACTTCAGAAAAATTCAGAGTGTTGCCACCACCCTATGCAATCACAGAGTAGTCTGCTCACCTGTACAGTGAAAGATTAGCTAGACCTCAGCTATAGTTGGGCTGACCTATATTTGGGACAATTCTTAAGTTGGGACGGACCATTAGTAAACTCTTGAGTCAAGACTTTAGGACTGTTTAGTTTTATACTCAGTTAATGCAAGTAGCATCAAAGCAGTAACACGTACAAGGTTCACTGCCAGGGTTCAATCCCGTTTGTGTTTTGTAAATCTGTTGCTTTAGACATGTTTGGTCCATAAAAAGGTAACTGCTTTGGAGATCAAAGGACCTAATCCACATAAATTCTTTTAATTTTGTTTGATTTTATAATTTGCACAATGTATATCACTAGTTTATGTGTACAAAAAGTATAAAGTGTGTTCTTTGCTCCCATTAGTAAAACGTTGATACTTTATACACATATGGGAAGCTCATAAACTGATACTTATCTATTATGAATATTAACGACAGTACAATCAATAGATCCATGGAATGGTACAATACAGCACCAAAATATGCTTCCATTTCGTCACCTTTTTCATGAACAGCCAATTCTTTAAAAAGCACAAATTTTGGCAAATGGTGTTTTTATAGCATAAAAATAACAACAAATTTGCATGATTTAAGGATCTCCACTTTCATAGTTGGTGAAATGGCAATGTTTATTTGGCAAACTGTCTTGAAAATTAGTTAAACTTCAAATGCGGTTTTCTCCAAACATGACAGGTTCGCTGCACAGTAAATTGTCTCTTCATGAAAACTGACGATTTGTCTAACTCAAGGGTACACCATCAGGGCTTGAACTTGTTTTTTTTTTTTTAATTTGACTGTTAGTCTATACAGCTTTACTTTCCTATTCAGAAAAACAAACTCTTTCCCTTTTTAGAGAATTTTTCATTCTCCTTAGAATAATTGTTGATAAGTTTCCGCTTTGTCCAAACTCCAACATGTCCAAACAGATTCAAAGGTTTAAAGTTAAATCTCTTAGCTATGGTAAGCTGGTTGTCTCTTTGCATAGTTCAAGGTTTGAGCTATCAGATTGCATGAAACTAATTGCAATTTAATTTGAACTCCAGCAGTGAAACCATGAAATGTGTCATCCAAGCAGCTAATTCATAGACCAGATCCATAAGTCTTAACTCAAAACAATTCTTCATCAAAACATACCGTGGCTCCATACCATAAAACGTTCATTTTCAAAATAACGTTTGCCGAGTTGTACATGTTTTTCTGTTTTGTTTGGGGTTAGATAGTTGCTGTTGTTGTTGTTTATTTCTTGGTATGTTTGTTTTTAGACTATTGTTCCAATCTAATATTTTTCCATTTATAACGTAACATCTTATAGGCTATGAAATCTATCAGTAGACATTGGCCCTACCCAGTTGATATCTATAACTACACACATGGTTAACTTCAATGCCATCAAAATGTAACTAAATACAACTATTAAGACAGTTGTTATGTCAAAATTGAAATTCATATTTCAAGTATTTGTTCTGTCTGTTGTATCATTTTATGAAATACAAGCTTTGGTTTAGACTTTCATTAACAATATTTCCACATTTTAAAAGATAACTGACTCTTCAAAAGAAAGTGTAAATTCCATTTACATGTATACATGTCAAACCATGGTCAAACTTATGGTATTAAAAATGAAACTTGAGTACAGAAAGTTGAACTGTTGATTTTCTCTGAGGCTTGTTGGTGTATCACTTATAATTCATAACGTAACTTGCACAGCATGTCTGGATTTATTCTTAAATGATTGTGATTCTGTGTATCCTCTCTTTTCATTACCTTCAAAGAAAATTCCTATGAAGCAAATACCTAGAATAATCACCAAAGGTAATCCTATTCCTGAGATTATCCGATTAAAAGTCTTTCTTTGCACTGTGTTGTACCCCTTCCTTTTGTTAAAAGACTACAAAAAGCGTTAGATTTATTTTGAGGAATTCGAGCTGAACACCCCCATTGTAACATTTCCTTGGTTGTCTTTATCTGAGGTACACACCCATTATAAAACCCTGGTGGATAGATAATGTACAGGGTGTCTTCACACACCGGGTATATTCGCATAAAGTCTTTGTTACAGTTATTTTATAAAGTTATTTTATAAAGTTATTATCTCTGTTTCTAGTCAGTGCCCTGGAATGGGCCAATAAATTAACAAAGAAAATGTATTTTCCCTGGACTCAAATTTTTTGTGGTTACTAGTTAATCATATTTTGTTAGCACATGTAGTGTGTGTTATGTTGAAGTAATTGTGTGTTTTTGTAAGATTGTGTTTTTGTTAGGTGTATTTTTTGTGTGATAGACCTATTGTTTCAACACTAAATGGTTGACAATCTAATGTAAAGATGTAGGCCTACATGTACGAGTTTACAAAATTAGATGCATATTTTAAGCTGATTGTCTTTCTATCAGTATAAGTTCAATTGACCCTTGAAGAAGATATCTAAATCCTTAATCTTGAAGATCAGAAATGACAACCATGGTTGGGAAGCCTTGCCAGTAGTTGCTCACGATGATGATTGCATAGCAACCAAGGGTGGAGCAAAAATGGTTGTTTAGTTTAATAGTCTTTTTATTTTATTGGACAAACCATTCATAAGGAAGTAGTGTAGTTAAGATTCATGTCTCGCTGTACAGTATACTGTTAGAATCTATACATTAATCTACATGCAGACATCAATGTGATCTACATGTACCATGTCCTTGGGTGGGTTATTGTGACCTTTGTGGGTTGAAACAATTTTAAAAGTAAAAACATTTTCCCTGATATCTTCAGAATAAGATTTTTTCTGATATCTTAAGAATAAGATGTATCAGATTACAAATTGCAGTTGTAATATGGAAAAGATAAAAGTTTTTTAAAATACTGTTGGGAATAGTGCGATTATTTCAACCTGAATCTCTTATATTTATTTAAAGGTATACCCTAAATTGTATTTATTTTGTTTCTTGGGGAAGTAAAAAGTCCAAGCAAAAGAAAACCAGCACATTGACAAAAGGAAAATAGTAGAGCAAGCTAGAGCCCGATAGATTGCTTGAAAGAAACAATGTTTCTGTGGAGGAGACTCTTCTCTCTGAAAATCTGTGGTCAGTATGGATTGGTATCTACCACAATAAATCCAACCTAAACTATTCATTTACAATGTAACATTATAGTGCAAGTCTTACTGATTTCTTGTTTTATACGGTATAATGTACAATGTACAAGCAAATGAGGCTTTGCGTATTACAGTGGAGACTTCGTTCAACAACAAGTACAGTTTGTGTCCATACTCACTCTCAACAAAAGATTCAATCCACCGTGAGTTTATATATGACCTTTATGGTCAATCAGCCATACACATTCACTGTGTGCTCTTTAGAATTATTATTCCCTCAACTCACAACTACTTGGGTTGTGGTGTTCAGGATCATTTGCATAATTTATGTAAAGGTAGAATGTCATTCAAGGTTGTCATTCCTATTTGGTCATTCCCAGCTGGTCATGCCCAGTTGGTCATTTCCAATTGTTCACAGTCAAACCCAAAGTGAATAGACTGCAAGTCTCGCGCATATCAAAAATGAGAAAAAAAATCGATCGAAGACTGTATTTTTCTATGAAATCAAATATTCTTTTTTGATTATATTTATACAAAATTTTTGAAAAAAACCAAACAGCCTTAGCAGGTTGTTATAAATTGTCAATTTTTTGTATTAATACAAATAATTTTTTCAAATTAACATTGAAACAAAATTAAAACTTGGGACGAGGATGCTTATTGTAAAAAAAAAAATTTGCCAATCACGCCCGAATGTGTGCGTCCATGACAACAAGACCGTCAGTTGGGCAAAATTCTTAACCATTTACAAGTAACCGGAAACGGAGATCAAGTCTTATTCTCAGGTTTTCTTTGTTATTTTGTTGAATTGATTTTACTTTCATATTGCTTATCACTTAGTATTACATTCCCAACAACATATTTAATGCAATCAATGGCCTCAGGTATGAACGCCAAGTTGGATAAAGTCATCGCCAACCAGGAGTCCCTTCTCTCTAGACTGGTGACAATTGAGAATAAACAGAAGGAGATGGAGGATTCTATAATATTTTCTTCAAAATCCATCGAAGATCTAGAGGCCAAAAGCAAGACCACGGCGGATAAGATCACAGCATTGGCCACCAAGCTAGAGTCTGCTGAAAAGAAACTGGCCAGCGTCGAGCAAGCAGCTCTCCAGCTTGAACGCTACTCACGCAGCTTCAACCTGAGGTTTGGTGGCATTCCTGAGTCGAAAGGAGAAAGTACAACGCCATACAACAAAGTCAAACGGATCCTGGCTGACTACCTTAACATGCCCGATGCAGAAATCGAAAATGCCCATCGTACAGGTAAAGCTCCAAAGTCACCAACGGACAAGCCTAGGCATATTCTCGCGAAATTCCTGTATCGTCCTGAACGACAAATGGTGTTAAGTCGTGCGAAGGCAGCGCTAGCCGACACTGGCATCTTCATTGTACAGGATCTACCCTCTGCTGATGTCAGCTACAAAAGATCACTGCGACACCTAATGAAAAGGGCATACAACAACGGACAGAAGCCTGTCTTCAAAAACGGTCAGTTGTACCTCAACGGTATCCAATTTATCCCTAACTCCTCAACAAACCTTGGTCCATAATCATCTGCGGTTTTCCATGGAACACTTGGCGTGCTAGACCTGGCTGACTGCTCCACCCAGTCCATTATATCTAACTTGATTGTTACTGATTGTTATTGTTTGTTTCTTTACTTTGTCTATAACTAGAGTATTTATTGGTATTGTTAGTTTTGAAGTATGACTAGTGATCACTCTAACATCCCTAATCATCAATTTTTAGTAAACGACTATAGTCTAAACATCCAGGATGATCCAAATAATGATGCTTACAACTTAAGTGACCCCTGCTATTATTCTCTTGAACAGTTTGAGGATTATGTTAATACCGACCCTTCGAATAACCTTTCTCTTATGCATGTTAATATCAGAAGTCTGTATAAAAATGTTGATCGACTGAAAAGCTGTCTTAGCCCATTAAATAAGAATATTTCTGTTATAGGACTGTCTGAAACATGGTTAAAAGATACATCTTGCAAAAATTACCTGGACATTCCTGGCTACAATTTGGAAACAAACAACAGAAATGAAAGAGTTGGTGGCGGGGTAGCTCTTTATATTGTCTCTAACTTATGTTATACCCATAGACCTGACCTCAAATCCAATTGTAATTTACTAGAATCCATTTTTGTTGAAATCATTCCTCCTGGTAAACAGAAAAATGTCATAGTAGGATTCATTTACAAACCCCCTAATGCTAACTTTAATGATTTTGCTATATCCTTTCGTACAATAATGGAACGGATTACCCATGAAAATAAACGGTGTTTAGTTACTGGTGACTTTAATGTTAATCTGTTGGATAATGATCACTGTAGCCAGACTCAGGAATTCTTAGACATTATATTCTCTTCATCGTGCATACCTCTCATCAACAAACCCACCCGGGTAACACAGAACTCTGCCACTATTATTGATAATATTTTTACTAATATTCTCCCCCTTCCAAAATCTGGCATTTTAGTGACTGATTTGTCAGACCATTTTCCTATATTTACGTCCTTCCCTTTTGAGTTTAAACGACCAACTTCCCGACTGATTCACACTCGTGATTATTCTCAACAAAACATTTCTAATTTTAAGCACGACTTGAATTCCTGGGACTGGTCTGTTGTCCTTAATTCATCTGATGCAAATACCGCCTTCAAGAATTTCATAAGTACCTTTGATACTCTTCATGAAAAAAATATTCCCACAAAGAGCCACAAGTCTAATTCTCGCAAGTTAATTCCCAAATCTCCCTGGATAACAGTAAGCTTACATGTATGTAAATCTATTTATCATAAGAACAAGCTTTATCGAAGATATATTTCGCACCCTAACGAATGTAATCGATCTAAATATGTACGGTACAAAAATATTTTGACTAATTTGATACGTAAATCTAAACAAAGTTACTATGCTAAACAATTTGAGAAGACAAAAGGTAACATCAAAGGAACCTGGAAAGTTGTAAACAGCGTGCTTCATAATAAGCCACGGTCCGAAATTTCCTCCATGAACATTGATGGTCACTCTGTTGATAATCCACAAATTATTGTCGAACACTTTAATACTTATTTTACAAATATAGGCAATTCACTTAGCAGTACTATTTCACCAAGTTCGGTTAACTTCGATAGTTTTCTTCAAGATCCTAATCAAAATTCTATATTTTTCACTCCAATTACCGAACATGAAATTCATAAAATTGTTCGTAATTTGCCTGCTAAGAAAAGTGCTGGCTGTGATCATATTGGTAGTGCTATAATTAAAGATGTGATTCTGGCAATTTCCAAACCCCTTACTTTTATCATGAACCTTTCTATTTCAACTGGCATGGTTCCAGATGCCATGAAAATTGCAAGGGTCACTCCTATTTTTAAGAATGGTGATTCTCAGAATGTTAATAATTACAGACCAATATCTATTCTCACAACGCTCTCTAAAATTCTTGAACGTATTGTTCACACACGTTTGATACATTTCCTGGATGATCATGACATTTTATCTGATTCCCAATTTGGATTTCGGAAAAAACACTCCACAACTCATGCCATTATTCAGTTACTAGATAACATTACCAGTAATATGGATTTACATTCAAATACAATAGGCATATTCCTGGACCTCTCAAAAGCTTTCGATACTGTTAATCATGATATTCTTTTATCCAAACGTAACTATTATGGTATTAGAGGGGTCGCCTTGGATTGGTTTAGGAATTACCTTTCTAATCGATGTCAATTTGTATCAATTAATGAAAATTCATCATCCCTTCAGGAAATTTCATGTGGAGTTCCACAGGGCTCCATACTTGGACCTCTGTTATTCTCTATTTATTAATGATTTTCATAAATCCTCAGATATGATTTCATTTATTCTTTTTGCTGATGACAGCAACTTGTTTTATACACATCCTAACCCTGATGTACTTTTTCGAACGATGAATACAGAGCTTAAAAAAGTCAATGAGTGGCTTAAAGCCAATAGGTTGTCTCTTAACATTAAGAAAACTAACTTTATGTTCTTCAGTAAAAAACACAAATTTCAAAATCAGAATGTCTTTATTGATAACACTCGTATCGAGAACACCAATTGTATAAAATTTTTAGGATTATATATTGATCAATCTCTCTCTTGGAATAAGCAAATTAATAACACTTGCTCAATTATTGCAAGAAATATTGGTGTTATCAACAAACTTAAAGCCTTTTTCCCTAATAATATCTTATTTACTATTTACAATGCCTTAGTTTTACCTTATATTAGTTATGGCATCTTGGCGTGGGGTAAATGTGGAATAGGTAAAATTAATAGAATTATTACCCTTCAAAAAAGGGCACTCAGAATTATCAACCATGCTGATTACCGGGCTCACAGCAATCCTTTATTCCATAAACACAAAACACTTAAAGTCGATGACATTTATCTTTTACAGCTTGGGATCTTCATGCATCAGCTTCACAATAAAAAACTGCCTAGCACTATATGTTCAATGTTCAGCAAAAATATAGATATCCACTCTCACTTCACTAGGCAGTCTACTGATTTTCATCAGCCATATGCTCGTACCACACTAACTCAAAAAAGTGTCAAGCATGAAGGGCCTTAGCTGTAGAACTCATTGGATACCTCTTTGAAAAAAATACAGAGTTTATTCTTATTTAAGCGGAAACTAAAAACTCAATTAATCAGAAAATATTTATAAGCAGACTTCCTTTATTCCAACCTCGAGTTTACTTTATATGCTAGCTATGCCAATATCTAAGTTATAATTTAGTTGTAATAGTGTTTTCATATTGTTGTATTGTTCTTTGTTTTGTTATTGTTTGAGTGGGGTCTCTACTCGACAAGCTAACGCTTCTTGGAGACCTCCATCCTCACACAAAATCCTATTGTACTTATGTTTTCCTTAATCATTATAATATAATGTAAATTATATCACTTTTATTTGTGTGTGGTAAAAATAAAAGAAATGAATGAATGAATGAAGTTCAAATATGCACAAGACTTGCACAGTCTATTGGCACAAGTAAAAATGAATGATGGGCTGTGTAAGTTTCTTCCTTTTACATGATTCAGGATATTTCCACAAATTGACAGAAAGTTTTTAAACATGGATCAGGAAGTACAGTCAGTAGTCTATCAGACACGCTGGTTGATACACCTAGGAATATATACCAGGGAAGTTTGAATTGAATCCAGCTGTGTGTTTAAAATGATAGACTACTAGTCATGTCATAGATCAGGTATCTGTCCAATGGTGATGGAGAGGAGGATGATGATGTCACTTGGATCTTAGAGTGAGGAATAACAAGAACATGCACATTGGGGTATAATAGGGAATTCCTGGTGGGGCAAGAAGTCATTGTTTCTCTACAATTACAGCTCTGTATCAAATCTCAGGTTTAGTTTTATTTGAAGTTTCTCTGTCAATATTTAGGCCTAAAGGAAGAGTTTGTAAATTGTTAGTTCAACTCCATTCTAGTAAAATTGTTCTTATTTGAAAAATATGGAATAAACCTCTTTCAAATCAGACAAAGTGTTAAAAGCAAAATACTCTTGATGACTTTAAAAGTCAAAATTTACCATTTGATTAGAATAAGGTCAGAGCTAAGCAGGAAATACAAAGATGAAGATCCTTCTGATTTCCACTGGCGTCACTTTGCCCTTACCATAGAATATTAATCAGTCAAGCGAGCGAAGAGTAACAACCTGGTTCTTTTTTCCTAGCTGGGTTGACCTTTATGATGATCTGTCATTGTCTGTATGCATGAATTCTTCTTTTCTGAATGATCCATTTAGGGGCTGATCAAATTCTTTGAAGCTTTGATATCACACAAAGCTACAAACATGTTCATACAGTGAACACTTTGTGTGTACAAGTTTTATTGGAACCATAACAGAATTTTGTACTTAATTGGGGTTTTTTAAAACAAGGTTAGAGCATTTTTACAAGATACATACGTACTTGGTGTGTAAATGACTGTTGGACTTTTTCAAAATGACAGCTTTGACTTCTTATTATTAACTTCTTCTGACTTCTTCAGTTTCTGACTAAGGTTCCATTTTGAAATAAAGTGCTATTAGCACAAAGCTACCAAAGGATGGACAGAACCTACATGGCAGAGTTGAGGCTCAAGTTGAGATTTTTAAATCCATTGTTGTATAGAGTTTAAAGGCTGTGTATGAGGCATTGTCTCAGAATATAATCACCAGGTGAAATCTGGACTATTCCATTTCATGAGGAAATTGAACAGCCAGATTTTACCGACAATGCAGGAACCGACGATGTACAAACGAAATGCATTTAATATTTGTTTCACACATAGATCCTTGTCATTTGAAATTTGTTCACAATAAACACAAAATAGACCTGGAAACATGTCCAACCCGCACTCTGAAAATTCTAATCTTGTCCGCTATGACGCTACCTTGCCTCGCTTGGACAAACAGGCGGGGGACAAAGAATTTTGACATAATGCTGCAAAGTGTCCAATAACTATCCATATTGGACAGGTGCCTGCCCAATATTAAATTTTGGAGCATCGCCGTAAACACATGACAAAATAATCGATGACACATGACGCATCTTGCATCAATCTAATGACAAAAATCTGTGTGTGGGGTATATAAAACTGAAGAATTAGCATTCCATGTGAACAAAACATGTCTAAATATTTTGCTCTGGAAAATTGTTGGACGAAATCTTTCCCTGCATGTGTGTATTAATGTTGTTTTCCCTAAAACTGAGATTGATACAGTTTTAGAGAACTTGAAATAAAATACACAAACACTTGATCCAAAATGATTGTTGTACTATCACATATCTTTTATCCCTTTCATTAATCATGGTCATGGTCTGGTTCATGTGCAGTTTTGCCATTTGTTATATTACAAATTAATTAGTAATTGATGGCAATAAACGGAGTTTAACTCCACTTGAACAAATTTGTAATTCTTAGTTCATGTTTAATATGCCAATTTCACATAAGCCAGTTTTTCTTTGCACTTATTGTGGCTGTTATTTTCAACAACCAGTGTCTTTCAGTAAAGGCAGTAGACATTTAATTGAAATGCTTGACTTTAGCCTGGCTGGAGAAATATCAAGTTGCTGAAAATAACTGTTTTCAGCTTGGTTTGAATGAAACATCTTGAGCAATGCATGGACATGTTGGCTGCAGGAACACTATCTACAGTCAGATCAGTCCGACATGCAATATTATGTGAAATGTTAATCAGCAGTTTGGTTTCAGGGCAAATACTTCTGATTCACTTTCTGATTTTTTCTGTAACGATTTCTAAAAGAGACGCTATACGAAAGTTGATTGCAGTCTGATTTTTGACATACATAGAATATTATTTCTTCAGGTTGGTTTCACTTTGGATTTCTTTTGACTTTATTCAGTTGACCTAAATGAAAGCAGCTTTGATTGTCTGCTACTGCACTAATGATTATAACGTAATGATTATAACATAATGTAGGAATGATTATAACAGTAGTTACAGCCTCCAAATTAACTGTTTTTGCACTTATTCATCAGAGTACTTTCACTTACCTTTTTCAAATACTTAAAGTCACTTTAGCTACTTTTTCATTACATTTTAAACATCCTTAAACATAAGTCACTTTTCCAGGCATCCACTTTTTATAAATCACTTGCACTCCCCCCCAATACCACGAGAAGAGGGAAAGTGTGAATTTTGAGCAGTTCTAAATTGAATGTTAAACAATCTTCAAAACAATATATTTTTAAAGGATTTTTGAGTACAATTGTCAAAAAACATGGAGCAGTGTCTACTGGGGATTCATAATTTAATCATCGTGAAAACTGTAATATAAATACTGAAAAATCTTTGCACATTTACAAAAGTAAGCATATTTTGTGGATAGAAGATTGAAGTCATAATAATAATAATAATAATAATAATAATAATACAGAGAGATTTATAAAGCGCAAACAGTTGCAGATCGGTGTTCCTCAAGGCGCTGAAATACAAGCAAACAAAAATGGATTAAACGACATAAATTAAATTAAAAACAATGATAATTAAACAATTTTACAAAAAATTACGTCTTGACCAGCCAAAATACACAGTAAGCTAAAAAGATGAACGAGTTAAAAATAGTTGTAGAAAATGAATACTAGATACAAACCTTTCAATAAGTTGCAATGTTACAAAATTATTGTTTGAAAAGATGAGTCTTAAGGCGAGACTTGAACAACTCGATGGTGGATGACTCCCCAGGGACTATTCAATATTTTCACAAAGAATTCAAGGAGGTGGGGTTGGTTAGAGGCTGTGAAAGGTATTTAAAAATGATGATACTACAGTAGAATTCACATTAATGTTTGGGGAAAGTTACTAAAAGATGTAGCAGGCACTCCGGTTGATTAAATGATGTTTGCTTGGAAAAAGGGCTATGAATATTTACATCATCAGTTGCACCAGAAACCTGCATATTGGGCAGTTTGGCATTTTGAGAAAACCAAGTAGAACAAGAAAACCCGTTTGAATGTCACTTTGCATGAGTGAAACTTTGCGTTTGTGTTTTGTAAAAGGTAAGTTGTTCATTGAAATCACAATTCTTAGTGATGCACAGAAGTGCCAAGTTTAATATTGCCAAATTAAAATTTGGTGTACATATTACATCAAATTTTCTACAAATTTAGGTGCGCTGGTTTGTGGTGCAACTGACGATTTTAACACAATTATATTACACAACAAAAGTAGTGCTCTGTGTGTGACCTTAAACGATATTGAAAAACTTTCAAGGATCCATTTGGGTTTGAGGCTCATCAGTTATTATCCACCTTCAGTTATTTCAGAAGTTGATTGTTGAAGTCTAGACTCAATTTGAAAAACCTCTTTCTATTTTGCACGTATACACTTTCCCAAAATGTCATAACAAGTAGCAACATAATAAATCTATGTTGTATGTTTTTGCATAGCTCCATTATATACCACTGGTCTCTTTTGTCCGGTTTTATGGATGACTGACTGAGTGATACACAAATGCAGGACTAAATTCACAGAGAGCAAGTCTCGTGAAATAGGTTTGCTTGAATATTAGAAATACAGATGTCTACTCCATGCATTGTAATGTACCCCCCCCAATATCAATGCTAAGTAAGCTTCATGCTATAAGTATTCATGTCTGTTAGCCTTAGTAATGAAAGATCATGAAGTTAAATCATGATTGATTGCTGCAATGCTTAGTATGAGTAACAATGTTTGCAAGATGTTGTACATTCTTTGTTGAATTTTTCTAATCTGGCAGCTTGAAAGCCATTCACCTTAGCTTCTTAGTAATTATTTACCCACCTTTTCAGTACAATGACCCAGAAATTCTTTCTAAAAATGTCAGCGACATCAATGTATTATGAAAGAGTTGTGTGTGGCGTGTACCCTAAGGGTCTGTGCTGACAGATGACCCTACACAAAGGCCAGTCTCTTAATAGCTGGCAAGAAATCAAATCAGATTCTAATAGTGCCAAAGTGTAGCTGCCTCAGTACCATAATGTCTGAAACACTATGCATTCTAAGACCATACATCAAGGAACCCAACTCTAAATTTAGGCATGTCCAATCATACTGTTACTTATGTAACAAGTAATTAATATGATGCGGACCAATATGAAAATGGTACTCTTTTGGAATTTGGAGATTGTCAATCTTCTTCAAGTTGCTGTCTGAATGCTGTTAATTTCTTGTAAGAGAAAACTTTGATGAGTAAACCACACTGCAATATTAATTTCCATGTTCATTTTACAAAGCCACATACTTTAGGTTTACTCGGACTTTAAATTCGGACCGAGTTGTACTGCATGAAGATTGGATAGCACCTCTTTGAAAATAACACAAGCTCTTAAATTGGCGTTTTAAAACTGATATGTTCATGGCTGTGCGATAAAGGACCAAGCGTAAAGTGAGGTCCGTTATCGCACATCCACGACCTGCAAGGTTTTGCACGGCCGTTTAAGATCGAGTCATGATTCTTTTATTTTTAAATTAGGCGAAATAATTTTTTTTCTTCATGTTTAGCGTCCCCGCCCGCTTCCTTTTAAGAGGCCGCCTCCTTTTTTTACAAAGAAAAACCCCTACCATTTCCTGATTTCCTGAGTCCAAGTGGCGGCCATTTTGAAAAAAGCTGGCAACCATCTTGAAAAATACATGTAGCCAGGACGGTTGTCTTTAAAAATGTGTATGGCTATGAGCCCGAACACGCGTTCACAGCTTCAGTTATGTCTTTATCAGCCATTCAAAACCAGTCTTAAATGGTCATGTGACCACCTTTCAACCCACAGGTTTGCCTAAACTAAGGAATTTATGAATAAGGTTTTATGACAGGTTTGTAGAACTTGACTTCTTAGAAGATTCAGACTTTAGAGACAGACCCTTTATCTTTCTAACACCAATACACCTGTTGTTATTTCCATAACACCTGTTTCATTGGGATTTAATATGCATTTCAACCCTGCATCACATTCGCATGCTTTTCATTTTCTACTCAATTTGTGTATTTTCTTAATTGGGCGAGTGTTTTTAGAAAGATTTAAAGAGCGTTTTTTGAGAGAAGTCTGAGGTCCCTTTTTAACAGGAATTGAGGGGATTACAATAGGTATGTTGACATGAGGACTCACACTTGGGTCAGTACTGTACTAGGCATCCATACAGTACAATTAGGTTGCCCATTTGGGCCACAGTAACGCCAAGGTGTAAATTACACTTCACTAATACTATGTAATAGGCATACATTGAGTACAATACATACACCTTGCGAATAACATACCTACAACGTACCTTCATAACAGCATTACTCAATAATACTGTGCACCTATATGTAATAACCTTTAGATTAACAAATCATACCACGGTGTTAGAATAGGTTGACTTGTTTGAATAAGAAATTGAGCCAGATGATGCAATTAACACTTTGACAATCAACAAGACTGCCTTTACAATTCCTTCACAAAATTACAAGTAGAAATTGTAGTAAAGGTCTTTTTATTTGTAAAATAAAATTGTTTTGTTTTGTTTTTAAGGTTAAAGTCTCAACTAAGAATTCTAAGATTAGAAATAGATAAAACAAAAAACCACATCATACACACACCCGAGCATCTTGTGGCTTGTTAGTTGTTGCAGATCTGTAATAATGAAACTGGGCACTGGTTGCAATTAATCTGAAACATTTCTGTTTAAAATGTAACAAGGTATGAGATTGATGGCAAACAGGAATCGTTATATTGCTGTCAAAACACATTAAGACAACGGAGACATTAAATTATTGTATGTTCTCTCAAATTATTACATTTTGCAAATTTGCTCTTAAGTTGTGATTGTTTCAATAGGACATGATGTGTTCCACAGAATGACAATGGTGTAGGATCCCTTTAATAATGAACTCTCTAGTTCACCAGGTAAAGTACAGACAGACACATAAAACAAAAAAGTGCAAAAACCACAGATCACTCCACCTGACAAAATTCAATTTAATATTTGTAGCACCTGTCACTTCAGACCAATGCAGTTCCAATAAATTCATTATTTTGTTTTGACTTTCTTGACAATAAGTAGTGATTTTCCCTTAAGATTTGACCATATTGTTAGATATAATACCAGAGACCATAAAGATTGTTGGGACCACTGACAATTTTGTGAAGGGTCAGGGACAGTTGGAAGTAGATGGTCCTTAAAATTAAGTAATTGTGACAAAAAAAAGGTATTGACCATTTCCCCTACCCACCACCCCCCAAAAAAACAAATAAATAAATAAATAAATAAATAAATACATTTTTTTCCCAAGTTAGTGTCTTTACACGTGTTGCATTTGAACATTGAAAAACCTTCTACGTACATTTAACAACCATAACGGTATGCAAGTAATCAGGTTTTTAAAGTCTGTGTTATTTTCAATGGAAGAGTTGCAGTTCTGTGGTTTGGTCATCCACAGCTGATATATTAGCTTGGCAAGACCAATGGGAGATTGTCTTGATCTGTTGACCACCTAAGCTATAGAGCAGGCTTCTGGGGAATAATTACGTAAAAGGTTCAAATATCACCTCAAATAAGTAAAAGTACATTTTCATTGAAATTCAATATTGTCTCTTAAAAAGAATGAAATGTTAAATGTTCATTAAGGTAGGCTCCGTTCTGATGGGTCCTTGTAGACACTGTGGTTTAAAGTAACACTTACAAAAAGAAACTATGCATCCGGTAATGACTAAATAACCATGCAGTAAGGACCCCTAAGTTGATGTGTTATTCTCATTACAATAACTGTCAACTGTTTTATGACATTCTCATTGTGTGTTTTCAAATAAAACTAACTTATTAAAGCATTTATGGCTAGGTATTTAATTTCATTAATTGTCTTGATCTACAGGTTATTAATCCTCAGTTGGAAATTGCAATCTCTATAGTACATCACACACTATTTAAATCCATTTAGATTTAATAGTATTCAATAAACAGTTCAATGTAGTTTGGATCATTCCTTGCTGGTACAGTTTTAGGAGACTGTTCTTGCTTGTAACCTATATTGAATACAAGTTGAGGTGTAAAACCACAAATAATATTCTTTATCCCTGATATTAAAAAGATTATTAGATATACTGTATAGTTTATAGGAAAGCAATTTTAAGGTACCATATATGCAGGAATGCAGTGTACTGATAAGAAATATTGACCTTCCAATGGTCAACAATGGTTAAGATAATGGCACAGTTTACTGCAGTAGTTTGGTTACTATTTATTTAGTTATCACACCCTCTCACCGATTCTAGACAACTGCCAAGTATTTCTCTGTACTTTTGTATCTTTGTAGATTTATTGCTACCAAATGTTGCGTTAATTATTCACTTTGTTGTATTCAAACTCAGAAACTGACATATGATTAATCAAAGCAGTGCGATCTCTAACATCTAGGCCTATATGAACAAGTGATACTGTATCACTAGTTAATAAGTGCAGTATGTCAAGTTAGGTAGTTGTCAGCTTCTACAGGTACAACAAGGCAATGTTTGTTATGAGGCAAATTTATTTAGGGATGGTTGGGTTATCAATGTACAGTATTAAGTCCTTCGTTGTATGAAAAGTATTGTTTTTAAACAGAAAGTGGATGTCTATATTTCATACTCGTAGTTTACAATAATCCAGGCCTCAACCTTAACAGCGGCCACCAGCGGCCATTGCCGCGATGCCCCGGCGAATTGCCGTGATGCCCCTTTAAAAAACACGTACCTTACGGCCACTTGGCCGTCGTGCCCCTTTCCACTCCATTATATTATGTATTTGAAAGTGTTATTAAAAATAATGTTAACGTTGTTACCCATTTAATTAAGGTCAAATTGTTTCTGGACGTATGTAACGTACGCTCCCGCACACTAGTTTTCATAAGGCTGTTTGCCATCGCGCAAAATACCGAAGTACTTGCAGTGTGGAGAATGTGGCATGGCAACCATATCAAACGTTGTTGAGTTTATTACTACTAAAAGCACAGCACCAGACTACTCTAATGTATAGACTGGCTACAGGTCCCTACACTGAATTACACATTTTCGCATTGATTCTGTCTATTGAGATATGTATGTGTAGGGGATGGGGCCGGGAGCGGGATTCAGTCTATGTTTTTTTCTCGCTATTTCGCTGGTATCCAAGGCTTGTTCTTTTAGATAAATGTATTGGATAAATGTTTGTGAACCAGCGACCTGCCTGCGTTGCAACTTTCTTTTTCGTCGTCAAACAAACGTTTGTGTACACGCGTGGAAATGTCAAAATCGGAGCAGTTAACGGTGCAAAAAATTCGGAAATCTTTATCATAATCTATCAATTCAATATTGATCCATCATCATGCAATCCCATAACAGACGTAAAGAAAAAGCACGAGGTCGAATTGGCTGGAGCAGCAGCAAAGTGCAAACGTTTAGACGCAGGGTTTTTTGGTGAGATTGTTAAGCTGGAACTCGGAAGGCATAAACCTCGTCATGTTCGGCATGCACGTTTACATAGGCCAATTATTAGACGTTGGGGATTCGTTTTCAATTTTCATAATCATATTTATTTTTAAGAATATTGTTTTTCAAGAATTTTATATTCAACTTCAAGGTCTGGTTGAATTTTCCGGAACAACATATTTTATTGAGCATTGGGGTTGGGTGGGGAGATGGGGCGATGGTGATCCGGGATTGATATTTTTTCAGATGAGCACGCAGGGAATTAACTTTCTTAATATTTTTTCTGTATGATTTTTTCCAAGAATTCTGTGTTCTGGGGCAACGATTTTTTGTCAAGTGAGCGTGTTGGAGTATACATGTCATTAACAACTAAAAGTTTGAAAATGGCCTTGGTGCCCTTTCAGTTGGCCTTGGTGCCCCTCTCTTTTTTGGAGCCTTCAAGGCCAAGTGGCCTTGACCCTCTGAAGCTTAAGGTTGAGGCCTGAATAATCCAATTTTTATGTTTGTAGCAAACAAAGAAAATGATGTAAATCTCTACTTTATAAATCGTGTGAGTTATTAGTTAGTAAAGTATCAAATTGACCAATACTTTATCAATATCTATATTGGAATATGAAAGGATAAAGTAATAGTTAAGATTGCAGCTGATGATAAAAAAACCCATAATAAGCTATCTCCATTAAGTTATCTAACAATGTTACTGAAAGTACATTTACATTTACATCGAGACAATTTGAGATTTGTCTTGAATGAGCAGTCAATGCCCTTCCCAATGCACTTATTCTTTGTGAAAACTGACCTCATGTAATCTTACCAGTTACTCATTCCTTCATGATTACCTTAAACCATGACCAAACTAAACCATACCCCATAACCAAACCATTGTTAGCAAAATAACCCAAGGTGTTTTAATCAACAGTGTTTTCATTTCTTTGTTACTTGGCGGCTCCCCTGAAGATATTAATAACAATAATGAAAACAAAAAATGGTTGCCTGTATTGGCCAGGTGTTTTATTTAATATAGTGAGATAAAGCAGTGATCATGTTTAATTGTGGTTGGCTATTTTAAGGTTTGGATTTGTGCATGAGACCAGAATAAAGTAGATTTCTGGCCTTATAAATGTTGGACCTTTGTAATAGCATAGAGCTAGTGTTAGCTCATGATTAAAGCTAACTATTTGGCTATTCAAATGGTTTTTCTGCTGAATAAACTTCTATTCTTTTTTACATATTCTCTAAATAGTTCTTTCACAAGTTTACTCAGTAAGTTAAGTGTGTATTTTTATTAAGCTTTTTTGAGGCACTTTATTTTGTTGACACGACTACTACCCGCACATGATGTGAACTACAAATGCTGTTTGATATTTGACAAATTCCCATAATTGCTCTCTCTACTCATCCACCATCCTCCATCAAGCCCCAGTTTCACAAATAATGAATTACCTTTGGTAAAATGGTCTTAAAGGATCTCAATTTGCCCACTTAAATGACCCATTTGAACTGCACCTATTGTGGTTGTGTCAACACATTACTCATGTCAGGGTCACAAGTTGCTTCTTGGATAGTCAATGGTAGCATAGTGGTAGTAGCGTTGTTACATTCCATGGGGGGTTGGGAGAATTTAAAGTATGATCATCCAGAATGCATTGTCACTTTGTGTAATGGTGGAGCTGATACAGAAAGGGTGTCAGGTCATTATAACTTAAGGGCAACTTTGACTACCTCTTTGCATGGAGCAAGGTTCTGTGTTTCTGACATGAGTTTTCCATGGTTCTCATTCTGAGCTTTTATAAGTAGTACTATCCATCAAGATTAAAGCGAACTGCTAAAGTGACATTTTATTGAGCTTGAGTATTGCTTTCTTGATATCGTGTCTGTATATGTTTTTGTATTGTTTTGACAATGATATGGATAGACAATTAACATAGGAGACACTATTGAAAGTAATGATATGGATAACTTTGTAAATGAATATTTGTATAGTCTGGTTGAATGATTTGATGGATGGAAGATGAGTAGGAGGTGTCGTTATTGATTCGCTTTAGACTGAATTCAGAATACCAGTGACAGTTACAGGCAATCAATACATCAACAATACAACTTGTTTATTGTGAAGTGGGCATCTTACATAACATTTTGCCATATTGAAATGCAGACTACAGTGTTTGTACTGACATGGTACTGAGTTGTTGTAATGCAAGTAGTCTGCTAGTGGATTGCTGATCATAATACTGTCTACATGATAGACTTGTCATAGGAAGGTCTTGCCATGTTTATACCCAACCCAATAATGGAGAAATTTAGTTGATCTCTGAAGACCATGGTCTGATTTGAATCTAACAAGTAATATTAGTTTGGAAAATTCTAAGACTAAGACTAAGAGTAAGACTAAGACATAAGAGAGGAAGAGGACTCATTCCATGTCATAGATTACCCAAATGTAACAAATAAAGAGAAATTGGATATATTTAAACAAACATACTTTAATATGAGTATTTCTGTGGAAATTTCAAGGTTATTACTTAATCATACACTCTCTCCTATCAAATAGTTTTATTTAAAGATACATTAGTTGTTGATCAATGTATGCCAAATTATGATTGATACAATACAAAATTTGATCTTTATTTCATGTATGTGAACCTAATTTTAATATTAGTTCACACAAGAGCAAGTTGAATACCGAAAAATATAGTGCTTCTGCGTCCCATAATAGGATGCAGATGTGCTTAATTTTTCCGTGTTCCAAGAATATAGGTTTATATCATACTCTTGTTGTTATGGATTGACCAATCAGAATCAAGGATTCAAGTTGCTTGAAGATAAAAGTAGTTATTGAACTCATGATATTTTATGTGAGACAAACTTGTTGGACAATTCTTGTTGCTACACAGAAGTCCCTATTAAAGGATGCATCATTACATGGCCTCAAATTAAAAGTTCTTTTAATTGTTATTGATCGTTCAGGTTGAAGCAGAAGATCCCGATTCTAACAGCTTTGGTCCGATATCTTACTCCATTGGTCTTGGGTACGGATATCAACCTCCTCCAGAATTCTTTATTCATAATGACGATGGATTCATCTGTACAGCTGCACAGCTAGATAGAGATGTCGGAATTACAATGTATGAATTTCTTGTCCAAGCAACTGATGGAGGAAGTCTGAGTAGTGTAGCCTCAGTCAAGATCACTTTACTTGATGTCAATGATAATACACCTAGGTTTTATCCCTCAACCTATGCAGGTAAGAGTTCATTATCAAAACACATAAGGTGATTTCTTATGACTTACAAATCAGTTAAAAACTAGACATAAGTTTTTGTTGAAACGAAAACAAGGTGTTCGGTGTAGACAAATCAAAATTAGCAGAGCTGGTGAAAAGTAATGAGAAAATTTTGTAAGCGTGTCTTTGTATGGAATATTGTTATACATGATGTACGTGCAGTTAGTTGTGGCTCTAAAGATTTGCATTTTTGAAACAAGAAACTTCGATCAAGCCTAATTTGAAAACTGATTACATCTTCATGACATCATAGCTTATTTCTTATCCAGACATTGAGATTTTGTATGTTTCTGCTCAGTTTTAAACTTTCTGAACTTGCAACAGGTTAACAGCAAAAAGATGTCATTTTAAAATGTGTCACAAGAGGGCGAAGATAATTATGTCGTTACTCTTTTAATGGAAGGCCCAGAGGTCAAACTTTATTTCATCCAAAGACACCATGTCAAAATTCCACATCATATTGTTTGCAGATTTTCACTTCTAGTTCCGGTTTCGACCTGAAGTAAAGGTCACATGGGGTCACACTTTGTTTACTGATTGTACAATACTTCAAGAGCTTTCATATGGTGCCATTACCTTGAATATAAATATCTTAAAGTAATGAAGCAGAAAGCTTCTGTCCCAAATGTATATTATTTTAAGAGTATCAATAGAATTATCGAGAGCTACGAGCTTATTCCAGTGAAGTACTCGTAACGTCAGCTCATTGTGTCAGCACGTACAGAAGGATCGTATAACAGTGTTTTGATATGGGGCTGCGGGGGGTCCTGCGCCCTGAAGTCCGACCCGGAACTTCCTACTTAACCACTTACTATGGACGAAATTCCTTAACCATATAATCGATTTGACCGTTGCAATTTGGTCAAGGCAGATTGGTTCAAAGCTCCCGACTGACTGCTTCTGATCTTCGCTCCCAAATCGTACAACTATTCGTTGCCTTATGTGCACAATTTGCTGACGTTCGTTGCTGGCGTCCGATCGTAATCCTAGCCGGTTAAAACTCTTTCAACTTAATATTTCACAAAACTAGGCTTTTAACTCAATTCAAAAATATCCCACAAAGTAGTGAAGCACCCAGCTTCGAATCTCATTCTTTGTAACGGTATCTCTGACAAACTAGGCCTTAATAGCTAAACTACAAAAATTATATCAAAGTAATGAAGCATCAAGCTTTGATCCCGTTATTGATCTCAAATTAGAATCTGATACATGGGCCTTTAGCTAAACTACAGAAATATCACTGAAAGTAATGAAGGATCAAGCTTCAGTTCTCATCGTTAAATTTCTTCCAGAGTGTCAAGCGACTAATAATCAATAACTAATTAAGAGCTTATGCCAATAAGGTACTCGTAACGTCAGCTCATTGCATCAGCGCGTACAGAAGGCTCGTATAACAGTGTTTTGATATGGGGCCGCGGGGGGTCTTCCGCCCTGATGTCCGACCCGGAACTTCTACTTGACCACTTACTACGGACGAAATTCGTCAACCATATAATCGATTTGACCTTTGCAGTTTGGTCAAGGCAGATTGGTTCTGAGCTCCCGACTGACTGCTTCAGATCTTCGCTCCCAAATCGTACAACTATTCGTTGCCTTATGTGCACGTCTTGCTGACGTTCGTTGCTGGCGTCCGATCGTAATCCTCGCCGGTTAAATCTCTTTCAACTTAATTTTTCGAAAAACTAGGCTTTTAACTTAATTTAAAAATATCTCACAGAGTGATGAAGCATCAAGCTTCAAATCTCGTTCTTTGTAACAGTATCTCCGAAAAACTAGGCCTTAATAGCTAAACTACAAAAAATATATCAAAGTAATAAAGCCTCGAGCTTTGGTTCCCGTCATTGATCTCGACAATAGTATCTGATACATGGGCCTTTATCTAAGCTACAGAAATATCACTGAAAGTGATGAAGCAACAAGCTTCCGTTCTCGGCATTGATCTCGATAATAGTATAGATTCTTGTTGATGATCTTTGTATGTAGCAAATAACTAGGCCTTTAGCTAAGTTACAAAATATCACTGAAAGTGATGAAGTATCAAGCTTCAGTTCTCATCGTTGATCTCAACATCAGCATCTGGAAGATAACTAGGCCTTTAGCTAAGCTTCAAAAATATGACTGAAAGTGATGAAGCATCAGGCTTCGGTTGGTCATTGGTTTTGATAACAGTATATCCTGCAAATAACTAGGCCTTCAACTTAACTTCCAAAAGTATCACTCAAAGTGATGAAGCTTCAACCAAATTAAATAAGAAATTAAATCTGAATAATCAATGTCGCCGTTGAAGTAATATTGCTAAACTACACAATGTATTGCTCAAAGTGATAAAGCATCAATCTTAAGTTCTCGTCAAAAATGTTCGTGGGAAATACTGTAAAAAACTAGGCCTCTACCTAAACTCAAGAAATACCACTCAAAAAGACGAATCATCAAGCTTACATTCTCGTTGTGGATGTTGATATGAGAATAAAGACAAAATTCTTTTTTAGGCTTCCAGCAAAACTACAAAAATGTATCACTCAAAGTGATAAAGCATCAAGCTTCAAGTTTCATTAGATATGTTGATGGTATTATTTGTTTAAAAACTAGGCCTCTAGCTAAACATAAGAAATTCCACTCAAAGTGACGAAGCATCCAACTTCAGTTCCTGTCGTAGATGATGATAGGAGAAAAAGGAATACGTAGGCCTTTAGCAAAACTACGAAATGTAGGTTCATTTCAAGTTGTAGATTTTCATATAAGTAAAAAGGCGAACCACTAGGCCTTTTCCTTTAGCTAGCTACAAAAACATTAATTACATAACTTATCATGTAATTAGACTTTGGTCTACAGACGAAGCCGCAATTTTTACGGGATGATGACGTCATCGATGATGCCATAACATTAAAGTTTAAAAATAACGTGAAATATTTTTAAAACTCAGATAACCATAAACGATACATACAAGTTCTTTGCACCATATGAAAGCTATTGATTCATTACACAAATCTTACAAAAAGTGTTTCCCAATGTGACCTTTTCTTCCTGTCGAAACTGGACATTAAAGATAAATATTATAAAAACATATCTTATTGAGTAAACGTGCTACACTAACAATCATTACATCATCTGAAAGCCTTTTAACGATTCTACAAATCTTTCATAGGCTGAAACCCCAAATGACCTTTACTTGCGGTCAAAACAGGAAGTTAAATTTGTTATACTTAAACAAAAAAACCATCATATCTCATGAACCAAAAAGGGTTCAGACTTTAAACTTACCATGTACTTAGGCCTTAGTATGTAGATCAAACCAGGAATAGTTTGGGAAGATGATGTCATCGAGGATTTCACAACACTAAATCAACATGTAATATTAAAAAATCAAGAACTATAATTGCTACATACTACTTACAAGGTATTTGCACCATATAAAAGCTCTTGACGTATTGTACAAATCACATCACAACGTGTAACCCCATATGACATTTATTCCGGTCGAAACCAGAAGTTGAAATTTCATAAGTCAAAAGTTCATATCTCATTAACCAAAAAGGGTTCAGACTTGAACCCCCCTCCCCCCAAAAAAAACAAAAACCCCAAAACACCAAAAACTAAAAAAACCCAATCAAACAAACAAACAAACAGTAGTCAATAACAATAGGTTTTAGGCTGTTGGCCAAACACCTTAAAAACAAACTCCCAAACCATAAAGCATTTGCAGTAGTTGTTATAGATAGAACCGGAATTGACATTATGAGCTTTTTTTGTTTTTATTTCTTGTAGTTGATGTTGAAGAGAGTAGCATGGAAGGTACATTGATCACTACAGTATCTGCTACTGATCTTGACTCTGGACTGTATGGTTCAATCAGTTACTCCATTGTGGCTGGGAATGATATGGAACTCTTTACCATTGATCCAATCCAAGGTATGTAAAACATTGGCTTGCTGATCACATTGTATGCCATACTGTTAATAATAAAAGAACAAACAAAAAAAATATTAGATCATTTGCAGCTTCTGTCTGCCCATGGTCTGCATGTAAAGATATGTGCCCAATTTCATAGCGCTGCTTAACGGAAAGCAAATTTTCATGCTTACTGTAGCAGAAAAAATTGTAAGCATATTTCACAGGATAGCAAGAAAATTAGGCAGACAGCTTGCGGGATTACCATGGATTTGCATTGTGACATTATTCATTATCATACAATAAGCACTAGAGTGTTAACACAAAATCGGCTGTTAAAGGCACTGAACACGGTTGGTAATTGTCAAAAACGTGTTTTCACTTGGTGTATGCCAACATATGCATAAAATAACAAGCCTGTGAAAATTTGGGCTCAATTGGTTATCGAAGTTGCAAGAAAATGTTGAAAGAAAAAACACCCTTGTTGTACAAATTTGTGGGCTTTCAGATAGGTATAAAAACTTCTTGCAAGAAGTTTTTATTATTTTAGTGCGAAATGACCTCTTTCTCAAAAACTACGTTACTTCGGAGGGAGTTGTTTCTCACAATTTGTTATACTATCAACAGCTCTCCGTTGCTCGTTACCAAGTCAGTTTTTATGTTAATATATATTTTGAGTAATTACCAAACGTGTACAGTGCCTTTAAGCAGCTCTATGAACTTGACCCATCGTGCTTGTCTTATTGTACACTTGTTGCCTAAAATGTGCTCTGCAAAATAACACACAGGAAACCTAAATGTTGTAAGCAAGATTCATCAAATGATGACGTCAGGTGTATTGGGTTAATAGGATGCAGATAGACTACAATCCCATAATCCACTTGTAAATACAAATTTGTGATTGTATGTATTCAACAGTGCAAGGGATTTACCAAGCTAGTGTTAACGTGTAGTGTACAGTAGCAAACCGTGCTTGCAATTAATTCTTTTTGAACAGGTATTCAACAAAGTAGCTCAGCACAATACAATGTTGCTGACCAGAATATGGTTATCAGCCAAACAACCATATCACAAATACCATCTTTGACTTGTTTCATTCATGCTTAGCCTTAGCTTTACTTAGCGGAAAATTGTTAAGCAAAGTTTTTGGTTTAAGTAGCTTTATGAAATTGGTCCTGATTTACTTTTTCTCAACGTTTCAACTAGTGTGCTGTAGTTAGCATGAAGAGACTCCCAACACCTTTTAAAAAGGAAGTACAAAGTGTACTTGTCAGAACTAATAAGTACTCCAGTTCCATCATGTAAAGCCTTAAGTCCTACTCTTTGCGATATGACTTTGAACCAGACACAATTCATTTCTTTATTCTATTAATCTAAGATAACGTAAATGAAAACAATTTTCCCAAATTTTGTTCCATTATAGATTGATTTGATCCTTTGATAAGTACATGTAGAACATTTGTTGTCATGTTAACCATTTATATTCAGTGTTTCACCAGTTGCATTGACTTTGACTGGTACCCTTCATCATGTCATTATGTTGTTATACATGTAGGTATTGTGACTCTGACTGGTACCCTGAATCGTCAACAAGAATCTGTTCATTACCTGCAAGTGTCAGCAGTGGATGGCGGTGGGCAAGCTGCTCAAGAGAATGCAGATATCAGTATCAGTGTAGTTGGGCCTGATGACTCACCACCAGTCTTCTACCAGCCAAGATACACTTTCTCTGTGGATGAAAATGCTCCAAGATTTCACTTCATAGGCACAATTACTGCAGCTAATGCTGATCCAAGTAGGTTACTTACTCACTTGACTGAATTACTGCAGCTAATGCTGAACCAAGTAGGTTACTTACTCACTTCACTGAATTACTGCAGCTAATGCTGATCCAAGTAGGTTACTTACTCACTTGACTGAATTACTGCAGCTAATGCTGAACCAAGTAGGTTACTTACTCACTTGACTGAATTACTGCAGCTAATGCCGAACCAAGTAGGTTATTTACTCACTTGACTGAATTACTGCAGCTAATGCTGAACCAAGTAGGTTACTTACTCACTTCACTGAATTACTGCAGCTAATGCTGAACCAAGTGGGTTACTTACTCACTTCACTGAATTAGTGCAGCTAATGCTGAACCAAGTAGGTTACTCACTCACTTCACTGAATTACTGCAGCTAATGCTGAACCAAGTAGGTTACTTACTCACTTGACTGAATTACTGCAGCTAATGCTGAACCAAGTAGGTTACTTACTCACTGGACTGAATTAGTGCAGCTAATGCTGAACCAAGTAGGTTACTTACTCACTTGACTGAATTACTGCAGCTAATGCTGAACCAAGTAGGTTACTCACTCACTTCACTGAATTACTGCAGCTAATGCTGAACCAAGTAGGTTACTTACTCACTGGACTGAATTACTGCAGCTAATGCTGATCCAAGTAGGTTACTTACCCACTGGACTGAATTAGTGCAGCTATTGCTGATCCAAGTAGATCATTACTTGACTGAATTACCGCATCTAATGCTGATCCAAGTAGGTTACCTACTCACTTAACTCAACTACTGGTTTGTTGAAATAAAAATGTGTAATTTAAATACATTTTTTTAACAGATGTATTGATTGTTGTCCATTAAATGTATTGATTGTTTTTTTGTTGATTTTCTTGTTTAGGTAATCTGGATGTGATTTATTACTCCATCTACTCTGGTGACCCTCAGGGATATTTCACCTTACATCCTGCTAATGCAGAGTTATCAGTAAACTCACCTCCAGACTATGAACTCTATCCATTCCTGCTGCTAACCATCCAAGCTGCAAGTGGTTCACCACCCCTGTATGGACTCACTCAAGTTAATATCAGCATTGTAGATATTAACGATAACTCACCACAGTTTGGTAGCAATAAGGAGGTGGTAGTTGTCCCAGAGAGTACATCTATTGGAAGTAGTATCTTCATTGCTACAGCAACTGATCGTGATAGTGGGGACTTTGGATTGCTACGATATAAACTAGTACTGAATCTGGGTAATAAGTTTTCCATCCATCGAGTGACTGGACAGGTTATACTTGAAGAGGAAATCAGTTACAATGTACAAAGTTCATATGAGGTCATCATACAGGCATATGATCGAGGTAGTCCATCGAGGAAGGCCAATCTAACATTGTCTGTAGTAGTTCAAGATGTAAATGATAATGGACCACAGTTTAATCCTGCTACGTATCAGATGTCAGTCTCTGAATCAACGTCAATTAGCTCACAGTTCTTACAAGTCATGGCAACTGATCAAGACCAAGGTATTAATGCACAAATCACCTACTCCCTCAAACAAAGTGTTGATGCAGCTTACTTTGCCGTCTTCCCTGATGATGGTTGGGTTTACACAAGACAACGTTTAGACTTTGAGTTAAAGCCAGAGTTCATCATTGAGGTCATTGCTTCAGATAATGGTAGTCCACCCCAGAATAGCTCAGCCATTGTTCGTATCATCATAACAGACGAGAATGACAATTCTCCTCAATTTCAACAAGAAACCTACTACTTCACCATTGATGAAAACTTGGATGCAAACGTGGCGGTTGGATTGGTTGTTGCAGTGGATAGAGATTCTGGGAACAACTCACAACTCACATATACCTTAAGTGAAAGTGATGCATTCCAGATTAATCCAAACACAGGTAAGGTTAAAATGACCTCTTCTCTTTATTCCAATAGAGCAAGCAAACTTTTGGGGACAGTGCAGATGGTTGCATTATATATCATGGTTTAAATAGGGCTTGAATTTGACGGGAAAATCCACATGACCACAGGGCTTGTAGCTCAAAATATTGTTTCTGGACCAGAAATTGGTTTTTACTGGACCAGAATAAAAAATAAATAAAAAAATCTTCACAGTTCATTGAAACATTTGCCTGAAATGCTAATTTTTTTGAAAAAGGGGTCAAACAATTAGTTTGGAGTTGTGACTGCAAATCCAGATGTTTTTCTCATTACTCAGATACAAATTAAGCTTAAACTTTTACAGGTTTGTTATTTCATGTGTATGTTAATTGTGTCACACTATTTGTGGATACTGGTCCTTAACACTTACCAATGTTGTACACTTCAAGGTCTTCATATTGTCTGGTTGTGGGCAACATTTACCTGAGATTAATCATGACTTGTTCTCTTGTTACATTTATTTGTTAAATGAAGTTTAATTTGATTTTGTATTAGGCACCATTACTACAACTATGATGCTGGATAGAGAAACCGAAGCCAACTATAAATTGACAGTATCTGTTGCTGATCATGGTCAACCCAGTAATACTGCTACTGCTGTTGTTTATGTCAATGTCAATGACTTGAATGACAACGAACCGTTATTCTCACAAAGTTCTCGGTATTACGTATCAGTTATGGAAGAACAAATACCTGGAGATTTTGTTGCACAAATGATTGCTTCCGATCCGGACAATGGGGAGAATGCTAGAATTACATACTCCTTTCTAAGTGGTAAGTTCTTGTAATTTTTGTAATGATAAATTTCATATTCAAGCAAATTTGAATCCTTAATTCTGATTGGCCAATCCAGAGCAACAATAGTGAAATATAAACCTATATTAAACGGCCCATATCAAACCTTGTTCTGTAACGAGCTATTTTAAGCTACGGGTCAAGTTTGCTTGAAGATAAATTCGTTATCATTTGCACATGTATGGAGTATGGAAAATATAGCGTCTGCGTCCTATATCCAACTCCGCCTTTGGCCTCCTTGGAAATGGGACGCAGAACGGCTGTGTTTTTCTGTATTCCACTCGCACTTGTGTGATAACTACAAATATTTGAACATCGGAAAAACAAGGCTAAAATTTTAGGGGGCATAAGGGGATGTACCATATTTTTCTAGGGGGCACTTCTGGCCGATTAAAATTGTAGTTTCTGTTTGCATTTTCCTTAAAGGGTCCATGAAATTTAATTTGTTTTAATGCAATCCTTGGAGATGCACCTTTGTGTCCCTTTTCACCTTATTTTCAGTTCTCGTTTTTGCCATTTTGGGGGGTATTTTGGTGCCTTTTTGGATTTATGCTAATGCAAATCTCCATATTCATGAGCAAAAGTGTGATGTCATGTCAGGCAGAAAACTCGATGTTGTAATTAGTTTATGCACAAAAAGTCAACAGAATTTAGGCTATTTCGCTGTTGTAAACTTCCTTTTCTTTAGTGATTTGTTAGTGTGTAAGTTCATGGCAGTATGGTAAAGTGCAAACTTTTCTCTCAAATTCTTGTAACAAGCAAATGTTGGGGTTCACAATTTCATTTTTTCAATAGAAATAAAACAAGTGTCTTCCTGAAATGACATCACTGCGACAGCGTCCTCAGTTGTCTAGATAAGAGAGGAAATTGTTTAATGTTTACAGAAAATCACTTTTCAATGAAATTTACCAAACATGGATGTCATTTAGTTTTCATACACATAAGGGGATTAGGAAGTAGCTCAAAATTTATTTCTAAGAATTTTTTACTTCAGGGGCCCTTTAAGCAAGTCCCTTTTCAACGCTTTCTTTTTGATTAATATTTACAAGATTGTGGAAGAACAAATAAAAAACTTCTTAGAATTCTTTTTTGGGAAATGTCATTTTTTTGAAATCTATTTTGATGTTAAAAATTGACTACGATTTTGAAAAATGCACCATTCATTTGTGTTTTTCTACAACCTTGAAACTTCAATGGTTATCTTAATAAACTAATTTTATTTGTATTTTCAGGTGGTGAAAAGTTCAATATAGATCCCTCTACTGGTTTGATCACAACTGACACTTCTTTAGATCGTGAGAGAAGTCAACTTCATATCATCACAGTCAATGCTCAAGATCACGGCAGTCCATCTCTGCAAACACAGACTCAAATTGTAGTTCGGATTCAAGATATTAATGATCATATTCCAGTCGCTGAAAGAGCTATATATTCCTTCACCATAGCAGAGAATATATTACCAGGTACAATGGTTGGTCAAATCAACGCTCATGACCAAGATGCTGGTGACAATGCAAAGATCTTCTACAGTATAGTTGATGGAAATTCTAATAATGTGTTTGGTATCAACAGAACAACAGGTGTCATCATAAACACAAAGCAGGTGGATTTTGAATCACTTTCATATTATGAATTGACTGTTCTTCTTGAGGATAATGGTCCTGTGCAACCTCAAATGAGCAGAGTCATTGTTCATATCAATATATTGGATGTGAATGATAACACACCAGTGTTTGCTACAGATCCGATTCACTTTAGTCTGAGTGAGAATGTACCTATAGGTCATGTAGTCTGGACATTCTCAGCAATAGATGCAGATACTGGAACCAACAGTGACATCAGATATAGTATCCTTACACCTCAGTCTACCTTCAGCATGGATAACGTGTCTGGCGTTGTGACAACTATTGCAGACATTGATCGAGAGCTAGTTACACAATATTTATTTGTTGTGCAAGCCGAAGACCAAGCTAAAATGGATCCCAAGTCAACCTCAGTCACTGTCAGTATACTGGTTGAAGATCGGAATGACAATGCTGCTATCTTTGTATCTCGTGACTTTACACATATAAATGAGGATGAACCAGTGGAGTATCCTATCCTTCATGTACATGCTAATGATAATGACTTGGGGGAGAATGCTCGCTTGATCTATGAGATTCGATCTGGAAATGAGGAAGGAAAGTTTGTCATGGATTCTGTTACCGGTAAGTCATTTATCATGTTATGTTTAGCTTTTGCTCAGTAGAGAGATATGTTCTGTAATTGTTGAAATATTCAAATTAAACCGGCTGCGTATGTAGCAAGTGTATGTCTGTAGCAACACCACAAGTTTGTTTTCATCAATTACGATAAAGTCAGTGTTCTCCAACATGTAAAAGAAGCCTGGCGCACCACCACGCTTTCTGTGTGTTCAAATGCAATCGTTAAAACCTCTGCTCAAAGAAGTCAGGAGGAAGAGGCCATTAGGAATCACCTCAGAGTGCATTTCCATGATCACAGAGCATGTACATGTACAATCCTTTTTTCCCCGGGCCCTTAGGCGGGCCCCAGATCTCACGCTGAAAGGCTTCACGCTTTGCGCTTGCATAAGGCCCCTCGCCCCAACTTTTAAATTGCAAAGTTGGAGAACACTGGATAAAGTGAAGTATCACTGTTAAGTGATTGATAAATGACTACCTTTTTGTTATGAATGTTTATTTGTTTGTTTGACTATCCCTAGGCCTACTGTCCATAGCTCATTCTCTTGATCATGAACATGAGCGACTATATCATCTTAACATTACGGCCACTGACCATGGACTTCCACCACTGACCAGCATTCAAATTCTGGAAATCCGTGTTGAAGATGTCAATGATCTCCCTCCGCATTTTGATCCATCATCGTATGTCATGAATGTATTTGAGAACCTGGATAGAGCTACATATGTTGGTACAGTGGTTGCAGAGGATGGGGATACAGGTAAATGAATAGAAACATCCTGTTGCTATTGATGTTTCCCTGTACATGTATGTAGTAGTAATTATGAATTCTGGCACCAGACTATTTATCCTTCCAGCCTCATTCTGGTTACTATTATTATTATTATATATATTTGTGGTAATGAAACCAAGGATGCCTCATAAGTGAACTTAATCACTGTATGTGGCAAGCCTGAGGAAACCTGTAAACAACGGTGGTTGCTATGTGAACCAGAAACACCAGGGTTAACCCCTACTCTTCCATGATAAGTGTTCTGGGTTATTTTATGCACACTACCAATCGTAGTACGCGGGACCTACGGTTTAATGTCCCATCTGAAGGACAAAGCAATTATGGTAAAGTATGTTGCTCAAGGATACAAGTGCTACATGTACGACCAGGGCCCAATTTCATAAAGCTGTTAAGCAGAAAATTCTGCTTAGCAAATTTATTTACTAAGCAAGAAATGAGTGGGGTACCAGTGGCAACAATGTAAACTTTATGGAATGTTGGCTGATAACGTGTTTCTGCGAACATTTTCTGCGCATAGCAAGTTTTTGTGCTTATAGGCTTTATGAAATTGGGCTTAGGACTTAATTGAACCCACACTCTGCTGATGAGAAACACCAGAGCTTGAGTCCTGTGCTCTCAACTGGTCGGTCTCGACACGCCAGCATTACATTGATTTAATTAGAAGGAAAGCTAGATGTTACACCTTGATAGCATTTTTGTACTTAACCTCTTATGCTCTGGGTTTCTGTAATTTTTTTCATGCTCACCTGCAGGATTAATTTTTAGAATTTCCAGAATAATTTTTATTTTGAGAACATTTATTGTCACCCTGACACCATGACAAACGCAAACACTCTTATAAAATGCATTTGGATTTCTTTTTCTGTTTTGCGAAAATTGTTGTTTGTGTACACCATGAATTGGCCATTGTGCCATAAGCTACCGCCAATAATCGGCCATGGTAAGCTTGAATCTCGGACTTAACTCCCATGCCGAATACTATGGTAAACAAACAAACAAACAAGGTCTTAAATACGGGATTACACCCCCAAAAAGGTTGGTTTTGAGTATATATTTTATTACCATTTGTCCCTGTTTTTACTAAGTAAATGAAGCAGACTGTGGATGAACTGTGGATGCTACGCAATTGAATGTTTGGGCGTGTTAACATGTCACCCATTGTTGACCTACTTCTAAAAATGTTCCGGCATGTATACACTTCTGCATACGGCAATCCATGTACAAACTTGTTTATCAGGCATTCGTTTTCTGACTTGTGAATGTTTTGTGTGTATATTATACCTTCCCGGTGGTCACTGGATATTGGGAATTGCAGTCACTGTTTATTGTTTCTTGTTTCTTCTTGTTTATAAGTTGATGAAGACTCAAAACCTTGAATAGTAATTCTATCTGATATGATTTGAACTGTTAAAGAAAAACTTTATACTAAATTCTGCCTCAAAGCACATTGTCTATTTGAGAATGAGTAGAAATGGAGTGGGTTTTATGCAGTAATCCAGTGATGTGAATGTTGACTATTAACATTGTTTTCTTGGTAGGTACCAATGGAGAGATAACATTTGAGATTCCATACGGTATAGCAGACAACATGTTTACTGTTGATTCAACAACTGGAGTAATAGTTACTAATGACAGACTGGACAGAGAAGCAAAGGATTCCTATAGTATAACAGGTAATGTACCATTTCTGCAAATCCCAGGTAGTTTATCCAGTCTGGTTGGTCTAGAGGAGATCCCATCGCCATGTTTAAACATGTGTATTGGCACACTAGCTTATGCGGGTGCTAATTTACACGTTTCACAATCGATACATACTGGTACTCAATGTGAAATTTATGAGTATATTTATTGAGCGATGCATGCAATTTGAACCTTTGCAAAACGGAGCCTGAGGACATTATAGGAAATGAACATTTCCAAAACAGAAAAGTTTGACATATTTTCTTACATTGTTAACAAAATGGGCATTTATGAATGGGAATAAAAGAGTAGTGACTCATTCGTGGTCAGGCGATAAAAGGACCTCGCTGTGGCTCTGTCCTTATGACATTGCCGACATGACCCTGTCGGTTTTAAACGGCCATTTAACACCCTGTCAACACTCTTTTATTTGTCTAATTATCCATAAATGTTAATGCTGTGTTTATTGTTGTTGTTTGTTTTGTCAGTGTATGCAAGAGATGGAGCTTTTCCAGCCCGATATGATGTTGCTTCAGTTGTTGTATACGTACAGGACGCTAACGATCATAATCCAACATTCCTGTTGGAGTATTATGTGCTGAGTGTGCCTGAAAATGAAGTGTCAAGCTTAGTCCACATTGTGCTTGCTGAGGATAAAGATATTGGTGACAATAGCCAATTGAGTTATTTCATTGTAGGTAAGTCAATCAGATTAAACACTGGGTATTGGTTTAGTTTCATCCCTTTTCTCGCTGAAAAGTTCAATGGTCGTATTTATTTGATCTTTCTTTTAAATCCTCCATTTTGAAATATACAAACTGTTCTTTTAGTGTATGAGACTTTGACAAATGTATGACTATAAAATGTTACTAATTGCTTGAGAACTAATTCAATGTAACATTAGTTTTGGCAAGAAATGTAATGTATTAAGAGGATTGGATTCAGGGATTACCCATCACCCCCGCAAAAAGGTAGATTCTAGCATTATTTTCGACCACCATCTGTCTTCATTTTGTTGATGAAACAAAACATTGCATGGAGAATGAATGCAGTGTGCCTGCTCAGTAGTACAGACAACCTTTGTTTCAGTCACCCAATGTGACACGATAATACAAAAGTCGCGTCTTCCGGTTTGCATCCTGGGAAACATTGGCGCGTTATAATGCGTCATCTGGCGTTAACTGGTTGAAGCATGTGATTTTGTATCCTTCACCTGTTTAAGAAATATATATTTTAGCTCTAGGTTTTCCATTATGTTGGACTATTTGAAACACTTGTATGGTTTGTATGTACTACATGTATACAGTAGAGCTTCAACATTATTTATTTTTGTCGTCTTGTTTTAGGTGGTAACATAGATAACTTGTTTCAACTTGATGCTGTGACTGGCCAATTGTCTACAAGTGGCCCGCTTGACCGTGAAGTTACAGCCCAGTATAATCTGACTGTCCGAGCTACCGACCAGGGTGATCCTTCTAGGTCAGGAGAATCTATTGTCACTGTCAATGTTCAAGATGACAATGACAATAATCCTGTCTTCTCATCGCTGTCTTATCATCACCAGCTATCTGAGAGTACAGTGATTGGTCAATCTTTGTTGACAGTAGAGGCAGTTGATGCTGATGCAGGAACTAATGCTGTGGTACAATATTCATTGGATAATTCTACACTTGGTCTCTTTGGAATAGATGTCAATACTGGAGAAATCACAACTACAGGGTAAGTCATTTTGTGTGGGTAGATTGTGTTTAGGGTTATTAAATGGTTTGTTTCCAAACTGTAAATCCATTTTGAAAAGGGAATCAATTTTTCCTGTGTATTTTCTTTGATTAAATTTATTTACATATTTTATTACACTTAACACTGGCATAAGAACTTAAGTCATTAAAAGTTACAATCCACAAAATATAACTATGAATGCGAAAATAAAAGTATATACAAATTTTCAAAATTGTATAAAATACCAAGCCAGTGAGTGACATGGACGAAGAGGTGACCAGCATTTCTACAAGGCCGTCCTACCACCAAAACAATTCAACAAATATCGGCCCGCAAAAAAAACAAAACAACAAAACCCCCAAAATATGTAATAATAACGAAACAAGTCAAAAACTGTGTGTAAATTAAGTACTGACTGAGGAAAATAACTGGTAAATGAGTATGGATAAATATGATTTTTCAAGCAAAACTGTCCAATAATGAAAACAGTAGCTTAGGTAAAGATAGGTGTGATATTTTAATATCTAGCTTCCCTAACATCTAATAACAAACTTCTTGAATTTCTTAATTTCTTCAGGCTGTTTGATTTTGAGAAAGAAGAACATTACATCTTTCAAGTGTGTGCAACGGATGGTGGAAGTTATGGACCTCGTTCAGAAAAGGTTCAAGTGACTGTTGATGTCATTGATGTCAATGATAATGCACCAGTGTTTACAATGGTTCCATTCAGAGCAAATCTAACTCTTGGAGCACCATCAGGGACATATGTGACTAGGATCATTGCTGAAGATAAAGACGCTGATGTTAACGGCCAAGTTAATTACCAGTAAGTTCAAATTCATTTTGTACATTCAAACATGTTTACTCGTTGGATTTTACCCATACACTGATGTGTGTTAAGCACTGTTTACTTAGTAATTTCTGATCCCTCATACAAATTTAACATCTATGAAATCATTTTTACATTACTTCATCTCAATAATGTATCAAAGTTCTTCTTAGATTGGAAGAAAGTCTGCTCATTCTGCTGAGATTGGTACAAGAACAACTGATCCACATTCAAACAAAGTACTAATGATCAATTTCCACAAATTGAACAGATTTGAACTATGTTGATTATTAGGTGTTATTTATGTAAGTCACATGATTGTTGTACTGGTTACAAGTCTGATCTAAGAACAGAAGCTGCAATCTTTAGCCCATGTTTGACCTTTTTCCCCCTCATTTTTGGAGTAAGTGTAATGATTTGTGTGCATTGTTTTAGGAATATTTTCTTTCTCTGTAATTAAGCCTTTTGAGACAGGTTTTTGTTACTAATTGTTAATGAATGTTGTTCTTAGGTTTGTACAGCCCTCTGCTCAGTTCAACTTGGAAGCATCGTCTGGTGTGATTCTAACTACTGTTGATATGAATACTTCAGCTTTATATCGATTAGAGGTGGAAGCGTATGACCTTGGATCACCATCGTTAACATCAAGAGGTAAGTCTGTGGGTTTAAATGGCTAAAAGTAAACACTACAAGATTTATGTCCTTTGGCAAATAACAGGACCAAGTAGGTTGGGTTTACTTTATTTGTTTAACAATAAGGGGTGTGCATCTACCTTCTATTTGCCTAAATGATTAAACAGAAAATATGACATCCGGTTAACCGTGTAACCATTTCCAATCTGAACTATGAGCCAACCTGTAAAAGAAGCAAATGTCAAACACACTTTCCAGGAACGATCAATATTCAAAAGTTTTCCTCCCTGTAATGTTGTGGAAATTTTATCGGAAAAAGTAGCCCCCCTTCTTTGATTTTTGTAACTAGTGTTTTTTTGGCGCCCTGCATGGTTCCCAGCAAAGACCCATAAAAATGAAAAGTGAAATCAACACAGAAGTACGAGTGTTTCAGAAAACCTGCATAAAAATACGTCACAATACGAACTGGATAAAGGTTGCTTATCTTCAGTGCTATGCATTTTCCATTGTCTTGTTTGGATCGAGTCTGTGGTGTGATGTCACTGTGCTGTTTTGATTCTTATGCACTTGGGGGTTTTCGTGAAACGCAGCATTTTTGCTCAACATGACACTGATCAAAATGGGTGGGTTTTTTTACAAATTGAAACTTTTTTTATTAAGTTTTACTCAATTGTATGAAATCGTTACTCACAAAGTAGAAGCTGCATTTGGAGTTGACTTGATATACATTTTACCATTGGTTAAGAACAGTGGACACTATTGGTAATTGTCAAAGACCAGTCTTCTCACTTGGTGTATCTCAACATATGCATAAAATAACAAGCCTGTGAAAACTTGAGCTCAATTGGTCATCGAGGTGGCGAGATAACAATGAAAGAAAAAAACAACCTTGTCACACGGAGTTCTGTGCTTTCAGATGCAAGTTGATTTCGAGACCTCATCTAATTTTGAGGTCTCGAAATCAAATTCGTGGAAAATTACTTCTTTCTCGAAAACTACTCCACTTCAGAGGGAGCCGTTTCTCACAATGTTTTATACTATCAACCTCTCCCCAATACTTGTTACCAAGTTAGGTTTTATGCTAATAAATATTTTGAGTAATTACCAATAGTGTCCACTGCCTTTAAGTTTTACTGCTGTATAGTTGCATTTCTTGTTATGTTGGAGATAATATATTATCTGTATATCATTTAGTTTATATCTATGTGAAGATAACTTTACAGCAGAGTGTATGGAAATGTTAACCTTGGCTATTTTCAAGTTGTTTTAATTGGTGTGTATGTCTTGATTGACAGGCTTGGTTGAAGTACATGTTGGTAATGCAGCTGCAGTTAGACTGGTGTTCACATCATCAGAATATTCTGCATCTGTAAGAGAAGATGAAAATCCACATGGTCAGATGTTAATCGTGAAAGCTATAAGAAGTGATGGGAATCCAGTAGGTGCAGTTTCTTATTCTATCATCAGTGGAAACGAAGATGGAGCTTTTGAAATAACAGGGCAATCAGGTTGGTTGTCAACTCGGAGATTTAATGCTCAGGAAATGTGTAGAAACAAAATAAAAGAAAATAAGACAAAAAAAGTTTCATGTAAATACAAGGACAAAATACAACAAAACAACAGACATTAAAACAGAAGAGAAGAATCTGGTCTACGGTTGGCCTGACTGCTCTGTTCAAGACAGTAGACCAACATTAAAGGGAACAATCTGGCCTACTGTTGGCCTGACTGCTCTGTTCAAGACAGTAGACCAACATTAAAGGGAATAATCTGGTCTACTGTTGGCCTGACTGCTCTGTTCAAGACAGTAGACCAACATTAAAGGGAATAATCTGGTCTACTGTTGGCCTGACTGCTCTGTTCAAGACAGTAGACCAACATTAAAGGGAATAATCTGGTCTACTGTTGGCCTGACTGCTCTGTTCAAGACAGTAGACCAACATTAAAGGGAACAATCTGGTCTACTGTTGGCCTGACTGCCCTGTTCAAGACAGTAGACCAACATTAAAGGGAATAATCTGGTCTACTGTTGGCCTGACTGCTCTGTTCAAGACAGTAGACCAACATTAAAGGGAATAATCTGGTCTACTGTTGGCCTGACTGCTCTGTTCAAGACAGTAGACCAACATTAAAGGGAATAATCTGGTCTACTGTTGGCCTGACTGCTCTGTTCAAGACAGTAGACCAACATTAAAGGGAATAATCTGGCCTACTGTTGGCCTGACTGCTCTGTTCAAGACAGTAGACCAACATTAAAGGGAATAATCTGGTCTACTGTTGGCCTGACTGCTCTGTTCAAGACAGTAGACCAACATTAAAGGGAATAATCTGGTCTACTGTTGGCCTGACTGCTCTGTTCAAGACAGTAGACCAACATTAAAGGGAATAATCTGGTCTACTGTTGGCCTGACTGCTCTGTTCAAGACAGTAGACCAACATTAAAGGGAATAATCTGGTCTACTGTTGGCCTGACTGCTCTGTTCAAGACAGTAGACCAACATTAAAGGGAATAATCTGGCCTACTGTTGGCCTGACTGTTCTGTTCAAGACAGTAGACCAACATTAAAGGGAATAATCTGGTCTACTGTTGGCCTGACTGCTCTGTTCAAGACAGTAGACCAACATTAAAGGGGAGAGGTGGGCCCTTGTAAAGCACGTCTGATAGATGATTTAAACAGAAAAAAAAATACTATTTGAGTTGTAAATGGAGTTGTATGATGAAGTCAACCGGTGAAAAAACCCATTTTGTTGTAGCACTGACAATGTTACATGGAGCTTGGAACACACCAAGATAGATGAGATTGGAGACAAGAAATCAAATTACAATTAAAATGAGAATTTATACACTTGTCCTGAGTTTGCCTTCGTTGTTTGAGTGAATCCAAGGATTGAAATTGAATGAAACTCATTGAATTGTAACATGATCCTCAGTAGCAGATTGTAATCATTTGAATTATCATGCTCTGGTTGTTAGCAATTAAAAGGTTGTAATTTTCTTGAAGTCAGTCATGTTGTGATTTGATTTACTAACCCCAGGTATTAATTTGTTTAATATGTAGACTCGGCAATACTTTCTGTTCTGGATTCAACTTTCTTGGATTATGAGACAACAAAACAAGTTCGGTTAGTTGTACAAGCTGATGCACCATCTGGTGGGGCTGTTCCACTTTATGGTTACACCACCGTTCAACTCAACCTTCTGGATGCCAATGATAATTCACCACGCTTTGTACAAGATAAATATACAACATCAGTATGGGAAGGACAATCTAGTGGCATCTATGTCATCCAAGTAAGTCAGGATTAGTAAATTAATTAAGAATTACTTATGGAATTCAAAATGATATCGAAATTCAAGAGAAGACAAAAATGTGTACATTTTTCTCAAATGCCTCCCTGCCATTAACCCTTTTTTCTGATTTCAGGATTTTCTCAAAATCTCCTTGAGCATTAAACTTTCTTGAAAGAAATAAAGCAAAAGGGAGAAAGAAATTGTCCACATTGTGTTTAAACCTGTAGTGTTGTATTTGTGGTGATGCACAGAGTCTGTAAACCTCCTGGGAGGTTCCTGGTCTAGAATAAGGGGGACCCAGACCAACAAGCCATTTTCAGGAATTTTCACATAGCATAAAATTTGATTCCTGCTATGTACAATAACTAAAATTCTGTATTTTAGTAAACCAGGTTCATTTAAAATTAAATGGAAAATTTGGTTGCATAGGTATACATGTGCATATATATTCCAGTTTTGTCTGTACATACATCGTTACTTTATTTTATTTTATTGACCTTTCTGAAGTGGAATTTATTTGGTATTAATGTTGGATGTGCTCCTGAGGCCTGACCCTTCCCACATTTTAAATTTGTAACAGTATTGATCCTATTACTTGTTTGTTCAGTTGTTTGTTAGCTATCTGTTCATCTGGCTACTGTGGCCTAATGTTCTTGTCATGATGACTTGTACACATGTAAATGTTTTGAAATTAAGACTTTGTGTTGATGACAGTTTTTAATAAACTATTTATTTATCTATCTACTCTTTATATTTTGCCTTTGAGGAACCAATAGACTGTGCAAGTCTCGGGCGTATCGGTTCGAGGAGTTTTTTTGTTTCTGAAATCAAATCTTTGTTTTAAATTTTATCTAATGACTAAATCTGAACAACAAAAATACTCATTACAATTTTAATAAAATTAGTTTTAGCTTTTGTAATAAATACACAAATAATGTGTTAATTATTATTTAAACAAAATTAAAACTCTGGGACAAGGATGCTTACTTGATATTAACTTTTTAGAAACCCCTTACGTGTATTTACGATGGTCACACGAGCGTAAAATTAACGCTTGACGCAGTTTATAGAGGTCGCAGACGCCTCAACAACCATAGACTGCAATGAAAAGGCTTCGCGTTGCAATTACGGCATCTGGCGATTATCATCGTGCATTCAAAAACAAGCATTTACATAGGTTTTGTGATCGGAGGTGAGCACAAAATTCTTAAATTTTTGCAGTAACCGGAAGCTGAGGCCAA
The DNA here is from genome assembly GCA_021014325.1 of Plazaster borealis. Taxonomy (NCBI): domain Eukaryota; kingdom Metazoa; phylum Echinodermata; class Asteroidea; order Forcipulatida; family Labidiasteridae; genus Plazaster; species Plazaster borealis. The sequence goes on along the minus strand of CM037457.1, from coordinate 166,746 downwards.
GTTTATTTCTCGGGTTTTCTTTGTTATATTGTTGAATTTATGTGACTTTAATATTTGTTATCACTAAGTATTACATTCCCAACAAGATATGTCATTTTCATAGTCATAAACTTCATCAAACTAAAATAATTGATGAAATAAAATCTTGCCCATGTAAAACTTCATTTGGGACCACGATGGTCCCGGAAGTTCAAATGCGCGCGAGACTTGCACAGTCTGTTGATTGGATTTCAAAGCCCTTGTGAGACAGGACAATTTTGACAGGCAACCAACTGCACTGCATGCAAATGGAGTACCTCATACATTTTGTTACTGTCCCCAAGACAATTATGTAGAAATTAGTATGTGAATATTTTAGATTACCTGGAAGTGTTTGCCTGTAAATTGCCTCGAGTGACATGGCCTTAAGTCCAGTTGTATTAATTTTAAACACTTAAACAAGTAAACTTAAGAAGTTTAGAAGTCTTCATCAGCACATTATATATATTTTTTGATTCTTTCTGTTCAATTGAAGGTTTCAGCCAATGATGCAGATCATGGAACAAATGGACAAATTCGTTACTTCATCAGGAGTGGTAATATTGATAATGCCTTCAATCTGGATGCCAATACTGGTATTGTAACCACCAGGGCCAACTTGGATCGTGAGATTCGTGATTCATATAAACTGACATTAGAAGCTGCTGATAGTGGAAGTTCACGTCTGACAGGAACAGCAACATTGAAGATAACAATCGTTGATATCAATGATAACAGACCCAGATTTCCACCTGTCAATCCAGTTATTATAAGTGAAGGTAAGTGTGTTAAATAACAAACTAATAGATCCCTTGCATATGCCGCCATTGCCGGAGCAGTTGCTTTTAGCCACTGATGAGGGCGCTGTTTAAGGTTGTGTGCTATACAAGAGGTCTTTGCTAAAACAGCTGGTGACTATGACTGGGACTCGAGCTAGAACGGGGCCCAATTTCATAGAGCTGCTTAAGCAGAAAATATTGCTTAATAATTTTCTGCTAAGCAGAAATGAGCAGGATACCAGTCACAACTGGTAGATGTGACATGGTAGTTTGGCTGGTAACCTTATTCTGGTAGGCATAATTTTGTTGTGCTTAGCATATTTTGTGCTTAAGCAGCTCAATGAAATTGGGCCCCCTGGTCATAGTATCAGCCCAAGTTGTCCATGTGATTGACTGAGTCACTGACGTTCATTAAGATGATCAAAGCAATTTGACTGAATTTATTTAAGCTTTTACACTACCCAATAAAAAACAAACTGCTATTTTGGTGACATTTTTCTTTTTTTCTCGTATTTGTAGGAGCTGAAGTTGGTTACCCAGTCACAACTGTAGTAGCTAATGATGCGGATACCAACCCATCCATTATTTACCAGTTCACATCTACTGGTAACCCAGGCAGTATGTTTGCCATTGATCAGTACAGTGGGAGTATTACTCTAGCTGAGCCACTAGATAGAGAGATACAAGATCTTCATAGTCTTGAAATCCAGGCATCTGATGGTGTTTATACAGACACGTTAACATTGGTTGTAAGAGTCAGAGATGAGAATGACAATGAACCACACTTTAGTCAACAATCTTACCAGGTTAGTATTAAGATTAAAGTCATAATTCACACAAATCAAAGTGTACTGGTAGAACCACCTGACCGTTTTCAGAGCCACCAATTCATCCATAAAGAGATTCTTATAGTATGGTGTATGTATAACAAAGCTGCCAACTCTCCCTGATTCTGCAGAAAGATCCCTGAAAAAAAGCAGATCTTGCCATGTTCTGATGAACAAATTTGAAAATCTCCCTGATTATGGAAACTTTCCCCCTATTATTTTGAAAATTCTTCCTGATTGTTAAACAAAATCTCCCTGATTGCAAGATGTAGATTTTGGCAGCTCTGGTATAACAAGAATGTCACTTAACAATCAAAGTGATAACAGATGGCTCTGAATTGAGCTCTATAGTGGTGGTTGTTGAGTTTCCAAGTCCAATTTGTATAACAATCTCTGAGGGCCATTTCACACCAGGCAATTTACAGACAACCAGTTCCTGGCAATCTCAAATAATGAGAAGCAATTCTCACCCATATTTTCACAATTGTATTGGGGACTGAAGTGCTCCCTTTGCAAGTAGTGCAGTTTGTTGCCTCCAAATTGGACTGTACAGATTGCCACTTTTGACGCCTTTGAGTAAAAAGGTTTTGTCATTTGATAATTTTTGAATTGATGACTGAGTTGACTTTAGTCAGTGGTCATTGAAGATTTGTTTCTTTGAATAACACATTGGTTTACTTATGGCATTTTTGAGCCCATCCAGTAATGTTGGTATTTCTTCTTCTATACAAAGATTGACTCTTGTGCTTTGATATTTGCATTGAATACCTACATTGCTGGCCCCCTCCCCCTGGTCAATCTGTCCTGGTAACAACATTGTTTGGGGGACCGGGGGACGGGAAGGATATACTTTTTGTCAAATGTCCCCACCATTTTGGCCAGGATTGTTGGATTTTTTTCTCTTAATTAATCTATTAAGCCTCTACTGGTTGAGGATGTGGGGATTATGAAAATATGTCACTTACCCACGCTGCTACTGCTGTGTTCATGCAACAAGTCGGGGCGGCAGTCCGCAGATCCTACCAGGCGAAGTAATTCACTTGATGTAGTAGTAATAATGTCCACAAAGTTACAAACACACATAGACGAAATACATAGACGAAATCACTAACAATACAACGATGAAGTTCTGTTCCAAGCAGAAGTTACCTCACGTGACGTTCGCGTAAAGTTACAATGTAAATGTAGATGGCGGAGCGTGAAGAAAACAAAAGTTCCACTTGATCTTGAAGTGTTAATAAAACTTTAGGTGATGAACAATACCTCTCCAAAGGTGGCACAACTAACTGTAGAATATTCGCTGTTCTACAGGTGTGGGTACTCAGGAAACAAACTCCTGATGAAAAGAACCTTGATGTAAATCCGAAGAGGAGCCGTCGAACGTGACGAAACAGTAGAAAACACTATATCAAAAAGCCATGCCTTGCTACTCACATGGCCCGACATGAAACAAACTATGTATACGTATGTACATGTATATACAGTGTCGCTGGTACTTGCAGTGTTGTAACCAACCGGTGACCTCTGACACACTGTGGGGTATGGCATGCCAAGTGATACAAAAATTAAAAACACACAAATGTTTGTGTCACCACAAGGACAAGGTGGGAGTGGGGGACAGGGAGGGTATACTTATTGTTGACTGTTCAAACAATTTGGGCCTGGATTGTTTCCTTGAACACTAATTAGAATTGGACAATACTCCAACTTGTCTTGTATTTGTTTACTTTTCTTGTTTTTACCAGAATGAACATAAATGAATTGAATTGAATTAAATTGAATTGTCTCTATACTTGTTTTTTGTTTCTCTAGGTTACGTTATCTGAATTGACCCCGTCTGGTTATCCTGTGTTGACAGTCAATGCTACTGATGCTGACATTGATAACAATGCTCATATTGTATACAGTATGGGAGTGGCTCCAGTTCAAGGCTTTGTCATTGATGCTATAACAGGTTAGTTCAATTTATACCTCCATGGTTTATTGGTGCTATAACAGGTTAGTTCAAGTTATACCTCAATGGTTCATTGATGCTATAACAGGTTAGTTCAATTTATTCCTCCATGGTTTATTGATGCTATAACAGGTTAGTTCAATTTATACCTCCATGGTTTATTGGTGCTATAACAGGTTAGTTCAAGTTATACCTCAATGGTTCATTGATGCTATAACAGGTTAGTTCAATTTATTCCTCCATGGTTTATTGATGCTATAACAGGTTAGTTCAAGTTATACCTCAATGGTTCATTGATGCTATAACAGGTTAGTTCAATGTATACCTCCATGGTTCATTGATGCTATAACAGGTTAGTTCAATTTATACCTCCATGGTTTATTGATGCTATAACAGGTTAGTTCAAGTTATACTCAATGGTTCATTGATGCTATAACAGGTTAGTTCAAGTTATACTTCAATGGTTTATTGATGCTATAACAGGTTAGTTCAAGTTATACCTCAATGGTTTATTGATGCTATAACAGGTTAGTTCAAGTTATACTTCAATGGTTCATTGATGCTATAACAGGTTAGTTCAAGTTATACCTCAATGGTTTATTGATGCTATAACAGGTTAGTTCAAGTTATACTTCAATGGTTCATTGATGCTATAACAGGTTAGTTCAAGTTATACCTCAATGGTTTATTGATGCTATAACAGGTTAGTTCAAGTTATACCTCAATGGTTCATTGATGCTATAACAGGTTAGTTCAATGTATACCTCCATGGTTCATTGATGCTATAACAGGTTAGTTCAAGTTATACTTCAATGGTTCATTGATGCTATAACAGGTTAGTTCAAGTTATACCTCAATGGTTTATTGATGCTATAACAGGTTAGTTCAATGTATACCTCCATGGTTCATTGATGCTATAACAGGTTAGTTCAATTTATTCCTCCATGGTTCATTGATACTATAACAGGTTAGTTCAATTTATACCTCCATGGTTCATTGATGCTAAAACAGGTTAGTTCAATTTATACCTCCATGGTTCATTGATGCTAAAACAGGTTAGTTCAATTTATACTTCATTGGTTCATTGATGCTAAAACAGATTAGTTCAATGTATACTTTATTGGTTCATTGATGCTATAACAAGTTAGTTTAATTTATACTTCATTGGTTCATTGATGCTATAACAGGTTGATACTATAACAGGTTAGTTCAATTTATACCTCCATGGTTCATTGCTAATACAGGTTCGGTGTAGAAATACATTTTTAGTGACCCTCTGAATTTGCTGTAATCACTGTTACTTTCTGAAGATGTAAAATGTGACCTGAATCTGAAATGTACCACTCGCTGGGAATGAATCACAATAATAATAAATGTGTATCACATTTATGGTTTTTCTTTTTTCTCTTACTCTATAGGTGCAATAAGAACCAATCAGACAATAGACTTCAACCTTGCTCAGCCTGTCATTCAACTGGTTGTCACAGCAACTGATCATGGCGACCCACCTCTTTCCAGTGTAGTGGCTGTTCGTGTGCAAGTGTTAGACGTCAACAACAATGCTCCAGCTTTCACACAAACAATTTACTCTGCTTATGTGGATGAAGATAAAGCAATAGGCTGGCTTGTAACAACTGTGACTGCTGAAGATCAAGATCCATCATACCATAACAGAAAAATTGACTACAGTATTGTAAGTGGAAACCAAGCTGGTAAATTTGAAATCAAAGCTGACAGTGGAGATATTGTTGTTTTTGACAGCTTGGATCGTGAAGTTGAAGATACTTATACATTGATAGTTGCTGCAACTGATCGTGGACTTCCGCAGCGTAATTCAACGGCAGAAATTGTAATTGAAGTTCAAGATATTAATGATCATGCACCAAGATTCACACAAAGTCAGTATTCAGGAACTGTACAAGAAAACGCCACAGTTGGCACAAGTGTTGTTCAAGTGTCAGCAACAGATGGTGATATTGGACGGAATGCAGAAATTCACTTTGATATCAAATCAGGAAATGAATTAGATATGTTTACAATTGATGAATATACAGGTTGGATAACAGTCAAAGGTAATCTTGATCATGACACTGTACCTGAAGTGAGAATCTCAGTGCGAGCTACAGACCGTAGTATTGATAATCAACTGCATGCCATTTTACCAGTGTATATTCAAATCACTGACTATAATGATAATGTTCCCTATTTCCCATTCATGATGTACTTGGAACGTGTTGCTGAGAATCAACCTGCAGGCACTCTCGTTTTCGAGGCTCATGCCATTGATAAAGACACAGGTGAATATGGTAATCTTACTTATGCTATTACTAATAGCAATGGACATAAATTCTTCAACATTGATCCCATCACCGGTAACGTCACCACTAAGCAGCCATTTGATTATGAAGAAAAAGATTCATATCGTCTTGTCATTCGTGCCATAGATCGGGGTGGAGAATCTGTATCTGTACAAGCTCAAGTAGAAATAACCAGTCGTGATGATTTCTCACCGGTGTTTGATGAGGAACAATACTTGTTTAATGTTGCACAGGATGCCGCAGTTGGAACTAAGGTTGGAACGGTTCATGCGAAAGATGACGATAAAGGAATAGATGGTGCAGTTGTTTATGTCTTTGAACAAGGTGATGAACTCGTGCATGAATTCTTTGCCATTAATCAGAGTACAGGAAATATAACAGTAAAGAAACGACTGGATTCTACAAACAGACAGAAACGTTGGTTAGATGCCCCGAGGTACAGGAAACGCCGCCAAGCTGAGGATGGGAAAAACCAGTACACACTGATTGTAAGAGCAAGTTCAGGAAGAAATGATTCAAAAGAAGGTCGTGTGTCAATCGTATTAAATGTTGGTCCTGCTAGTGTTGGAGGAAGTCAAACAGCACCCCCTATTACAACAATTCTTGCTGTTGCCATCCCTGTCATCGTTGTCATCATTTTAGTGATCATTGTTCTTTGTTTTATAAGGATTAGAAGGAAGCGTGAATGGCGTCAAAAGAATCCCAAGCCTTCTGATTACCAGGCTGGGGACCGGTCACTCTCACCGCGATCCTATGATGCCACTTTTGATACTGTTGAAATGGGACACAGTGCCATGGTCAATCATGCTATGACACCAGAACAACCTTTGACTGCTGGTGATACTCCATACAGCATGTATCCTCCACGAAATATTTACAATATGCATAGAAACAACATGAACAGCTCAATGGAGGTTGGTCGTACCGACGTATCGGAAGGTAACTCTGCCTCCAGTGGGAGAGGATCAACAACTGTTGAAGATGAAGAAATAAGACGCATTAATGAGAGAAACGTTCCAGAGGATCATGGTGGTAGTGTAAGGGAGAAGGTATTAGATTCTGGAATTCAACAAGATCACGAGGATGGTTTGTCATTAAGAGATAATGCTTCCGATATTATGGGATCACCGAGAGAAAAGAACATGAGTTTTATGAATAGTGCTAGTGCTGAAAGCATGCATGTGTTTGTTGAAGAAGGAGGTGGAGAGGCTGGTGGTGGTATGGATATTGGCAATCTTATATATGCAAGATTAGATGAAGTTGGTGCAGAGGAAGATGATGCCATTATGGATGGAACAAGAGCATTTGGATGGGGGGATGACATCCAACCTTCCATGGCTGGTTCTTTAAGCTCCATTGTTAACAGTGATGAGGAATTATCAGGAAGTTATAATTGGGACTATTTATTAGACTGGGGGCCTCAATTTCAGCCTTTGGCCCACGTCTTTGCTGAAATTGCCAAACTGAAAGATGATACTGTTGTCAAAAGGCAACTAGAAAGGCCTCAACAGAAGCATAAAGCAGCAAAGCAGTTCCCACCTCCACTGCTGACTAATGTTGTACAGGGTCCCATTAAGCCAGTTGCACCACTTGCTATGAACAATGTAGCTACCACCTCCAACTCTCATGTCTTGCCGAGATCACCAATAGTTAATGAAAGTGCTTTTGCTGCTGTAGGTGTATCACCTGATTTATCACCCTCTTTGTCACCCCTTGCGCCAGGGTCTATGTCCATTTCACCAATGGTTACATCTACAGGTGTAAGTTCTGGTCAGTCATCAAGTAGAGGTAATTCTGGTTCTAGTACACCCCAAAGAACAGCCAGGAATCCCAGGCAGGTTGCTAGCATCAGATTTATTCCCTCGTTTGCTGGGGATGAAGAAGAAATTCAAATTTGAGCATTCCAGCAATTTGTTAATTTTTGTAACAATGTTCATATTAATGATTATGAAGGGGGGGAACAATTCATTGAAAAGGTACCTTGATGAGGTGACAAGTTCTGTAAGTGTTGTGTATTTGTGTTTTACATGGATTGTAAATTATTAAATACAGTACAGGTATGTCCCAAAATATTGATTGAGTTTATTTCTAAAGTGACATAATGTCAAGCCAAATTGGTGTACATAGATGGAGTTTTTACCATGTACTGTTACATTTTATACTGTATTTTTTATGCGACTTTCAGAGTCATGTATATAGTTCTTTATATTATTATGAGGCTGCATTTTGACCAACTGATTTTGAAAACAATTGGACCTGTTTTGTGGTGCTACTTCTTTGAATAAACATTTCATGCTTAGATTTGAGCGTTTCCGACTGATCCCAATATACATGTAATTATTATTTGAAATTTATATACAAAATTATTAACAGAATCTGTTCAACTCAAAAGACCTTTAAATCTTTCCTTTTTGTTTAGATGGTTCTAGTTCGTATTGTCTTGTATAATTAAGAGTGTGTTTGGCTGTAAATATGTATTAGAACCTTTCAGCTGTGGTTTTACTTCTCAAGAACATATTCAGATTAGTCTATCCACTATGCAGTACTTAGCTTCTAGTTTTTATGTTGTATTCATATTAGTTACACGTGAATCGTTTTATTCATCATAATTTATTTCATTTGTAATATTTTACTCAATTCACAACTGTATTGTGACTGTTGTGTAAATGGCAAATAATACTAACATGCACAGTTTTATTGACTTAATGTGAAAAAAGAACATTTGCTCTAATGGGGTCTTAGGTTATTCAATTTATTGTGTGATAGGGGTCATAGGTCAGTTGATTTGTAATGTCACAAGTCTATATTTCCTTACTGGACTGGAATGTCATTGTGTTCATATACATGTACCTATGAGAATAACTAGCTTGAAAATGAGCATGTTGGGATAAAGATCATGCTAAATCAAACTATTGTTGAACTCTCCAAAAAGAGATTCTTTACAAAGGTTTAGACTCTTGTCTATTGAATAAATGTTGACCGATGTTAAAAAGCAGTGTCCTTTATTTGAGATCCTTTACTGTTGAAATAAATTACTCATTAGCTTTTAAGGTATGAACTATTTCTAGGTCTTCCATAGGTTCTCATCTATCAACCTTTATCCAACACATTAGCATATTATTAGGCCTGAAAATGAAGATCATAAAAAAAATCTGAAAGTATGGTTAAAACAATGTTACTACATTTAATATGCCAGATTTGTTTTGGATTCAGAATTTAGAATACAGGAAGGTTTTACTTGTGGAACAAATTTTTTATGGATGGCATTTTGTAGGAAGGAACTAGTGAGATGCACAATAAAGATCAATACAGCAACTAACTATGTAACTCCTGTTGAACATGATTAGCGTTGAACAGTTTATGCATATTATTGTATTCTAAAATGAGTGGAGACTAAAAGTATCTGCCTTTTTTTCCAATCAGGGTATTCAATATAATTTAAAGAACAGAATTTATATAAATTAGATTACCTTTGAATATCATTCCACTACAAAATTGTTCCAAAATTAATAAAGAGACAAACTATTAGAATAAAGGTACATAAAGCAAAAAATGATTACAGGGTAACAAATGTGAATAGCTGTTTTCCTTCAGATGTAGTCAAGTTATGATAAAATAAATTATTTGTAAAATAATACACACTAATTCATTTGAATGTTTTATCAGTAATTAATCAGTTATTTATGGCACCTTTAGGTTATAAAAAACTGCATTCAGACTTCAAAGTCTAAAGCGATTACTCAGAAACTTTCACTGATTACATTTCAGGCTTTGTTTTAAATTTGCTTTGAGAGCTTGTTTCTAGAAATGACTTCTTTTCTTCAATTGCAAGTGGTGGAATATTAACACAATCATCTTTTTAAATCGATTTATGTTTTATTGTATTTAGGAAATGTAAACTATGACTAGTGTCAGAGATCTTCCCCATTGAATGAAGTGTGGAGTAATCAGTTCATATGTATATCATTAAATTTAACTGACACTGCCACCAAGTATTAGGATCTAGATCTAATTTAACTTGGTGAATAATTAATTTAATTATTCAAATATTCATATTTTGAACATGGTAATTATGTACATTAAATTGGACCATATGTGTTTATCATACTGATTAAAGAGTACATTTATGCAAACAGAAATCTACAGGTGTGTATGTGTTGCTTGATGCTTGAATATCTTCCTAGAAAGTAGTCTTGGTTCAAAGACCTTCACACCGAAATAGATCCATTCCAACAACGCATCGAAATGGATCAATTACAACAACAGAGGGCGTCACTATCCCTGGTTCGATTTAGCTTCAGCCAGTCGTCAAACCGCGATGAATTCATGAAGAAAAGCGCTCCCTCTGTCGGGTTTTCAAACGCGATGAATTCGAGAAGAAAAGCGCGCTCTCTGTCGGGTTATCACGAGTATGAGATAGTGACGTCTTGGACCAAGACTACCTAGAAAGCTGACTACTTGTCCAAGGAGTGGTAGAGGTTTATTTGTAGTGACATTCAAACTGAGGACTTAGAACGAGAGTAGGCCTACTAGCAACAAACCAGGGCCCAATTTCATAGAGCTGCTGAAGCTGAAAAAGTAGCTCAGCACAACAATATTATACTTACCAGAAAAAGGTAACCAACCAAAATACCATTCCAATATGTACCATATGTGACTGGTATCCTGCTTGTATTTGCTTAGCAGAAAACAGTCAAGCAACATTTGCTGTTTAAGCATCTCTTTGACATTGTGCCTAGGTATAAAGATTTAACACTATGTGACATTGCTTTAATATACTAGTGCAGACAATGATATTTTGTTTCAAAAATTTGGGAAACGAGATTTAAACACTTTGAAGCAAATGTTTGTTATGGTCGATGGTCCATATTGGTGGGATCCACAAATAAAAGAAACCTTTACATTTTACTTGGACTGTTCGAAGACGGGAGATTGTCCGGGGGCGCTTTTGAATATCCAGCCAATCTAATAGAATTATTTTAAACATTTATGTGAGTACATGTGCTTCATATTAATTATAAAGACACACCAACAAGTGCAAAGTGCAAAGTGCGCACGCGCGAAGGTGATTCCGGTAGAAAACACGCCCATTTATGCTAAGTTGACTCATCTGTCCTGGGAAAAGAAATACGCGACCAGCAGGCAGGGGGTAGGGGACCCTGTCTCGAAAGCCGCAGTTTCTAGCCTATTGAGGGCGCTATTTCAAAACATTGGACAGTTCTCTCAAATTGTTTGCAGAAGTTGTTTTACGAGCTGTGGTAGTTTTGCCACAAACGGTCAATTATGAAACGAAAAACAATAGGTAAATGGATGGTTTTCGGTGTTTGTTTTGCTCTTCATTTTGGTATACAACTTTGGTTGATGTGGCGTGTTCCTCATTATTCTGCCAACGTGAATTCAGCGGCAATAATCCAGCAGCGCCGACCTGATGGAGTCAAGCACAGAGCACACGGATTGAGTGACGTCATGAATAAAACCCAAGGAAAGATGTCATTGTCAGTACATATCCCCCATATCATCAGTCCAGCGATCATTAACGGTAACTAATTAAACAAATGGGTTAAAATTTCGCATCCGACCACCACTTTATCTCGCTTAACTTAGGTCAAATTATATCCTTACCATGAATGACCTGTCCAGTTCTCCTACTCCTAGCTTAGCTAGAAATAGATAGAAGTAGGCCTAGACTAGAAGTAGAACTTCTTGTAGGATGGGTTACCCTATTACCGTGGTGGTTAGGACGTTTTTCGATTAGATTAAAACAAAATCAGCAACCTATAAAAAGTGTCCAGTTATTATTGTTGAAGTATTACTTTCCACCTTGACATAAAAATCATACATCGTTTGTCTGATTAAATTCGTCCACGAAGTCTCCAAAAGTGTGCATGCGCCCGGAGTGATTCTGGAGGTGAGCCTCCTATTATCGTGGTAATCAGAAATAATTGTTTTAAATGAACTATCTCTACATTAAAGGAGCTAAATCCAAAGATTATATTCAAATATTTACCTAATACTGGGATTACGATGTTTAACTTCCCACTCAGCAGATGGAATTTGTTTGAACTTTTAGGCATTTTAATTGCGAGTACCGACAATTTCCTGAGTCACCCCTGCGCTCAATTTTGGATCAATCCGAAGACGTAGATTTCAAGCGCAAAGTAGTAATCTGCGCAAGTTAAAACATAACTGCGCAAGTTTGGAAATTGCGTGCATTCGCCTGCTACAGGTATTGTACTTGTGCAAGCATGTTTGAAATTTGAGCGAGTTTTTTACTTTGTGTGTTAAACTTACATATTGAGGGCGCCCTTTGCAAAGGTGCTGAATTTTTTAGCCTTTTTAGTTTTCTATCCTTATTTGGACGGCAGACATTGGTTTACGTTTTTGAGGTGAAAATACGTACTTTCGATGTCAATCTTTTTTTTACCGTGGAACAGGATCTGGGCACTGATATTTCAATGCACAGAACAACATTTAAGGTAAAAATGTTAATGATATAATGGCACTTTTGACAGACATGGTCAGCGAAAATTTGTCCAGACGGTAAAATAGCTTTTTTTTCAAAATTATTTAAATTTAAAACATTTCCGCAACATTTCATTTTTTATGTTTCTGCCAGATCGGTAGAGGGTTGTTGGCTATCGATTTAGCGTATGAAAGGTGTCTATCGATGAGGTTTTGACAACGAAAAAAGTGAATTTTCTGCTACCACGGTATTAGGAGACCCACGGTAATAGGAGGCTTGACTATACGTTGTAGAACTAAAACTAGAAGAGAAGGGTTGACAGAATGTATACAGAGAGAGGTACAGGCACTTTGAACTTGAATTACAAAGTGTCAAAATCATGAAAACAAAAGCAATTTTCTGGTCTATGGCGGTAATGACAACGCTACTCGCTACTGGGCATGAGTGCTCAAGTGTTTCGTCTGCGCATTGAATTATGCCCTTGAATTTCCCTTTTTAAAGGTCAAATTTAGCATTTCAGCTACCAATTCCTCAAGTTAAGACTAATAAGAGGTATATTTCGAAAAGGGAAATAAAGTCCAACATCCATTAAGAAGTGGTGGCAGGATGCAGACATTTTTCGAAAAATTGTAGTAACTAGTGAGTCATGTGAGTAGTGATGACGGTACTGGCTTTCTTTTTATCTTTTCATGCATCAGGCCATCATACCATACTAGTTTTTCAAACAATGCACGCACTGTGCTATTTTTAGACTCAGCTGGCACACATAGCTATGTCCTTACCATACAGTCCTGACAGTCCCAACTGTTGTGGGTATAATATAGGCCAAGTATATTTGATATTTCTAGGTGGGGATGGTCATAACTATAGATGGGACAAGTCAGTCACAACTACAAATGGGAGCATCCCTACTGTAGTTGGGACTGTCCCAACTGTAGTTTGGACCGCCCAACTGTAGTTTGGTCAGTCCTAATTTTAGTTCGGACAGTCCCAACTGTTGTGGTGACAGTCCCAACTGTAGTTAGGTAAGTCCCAACTGTAGTTTGGTTGATGTCCCAACAGTTGGGTCAGTCCCAACTGTAGTTGTCAGTCCCAACTGTAGTTAGGTAGGTCCCAACTGTATTGGGTGGGTTGGCCGAGGTTTATTTGATGTTGTCTGAGCTGGTAGGGGTGGTCCTTACCAGAGATGGGACAGTCAAAACTGTAGTTGGACCGCCCTAACTGTAGATGGGACAGTCCCAACTGTAGTGGTGACAATCCCAAATGTAGTTGTGTCAGGCCCAACTGTAGTTGGGTCATTCCCAACTGTACTTGGGTCAGTCCTAACTGTACTTGGGTCAGTCTCAGCTGTAGTTCGGGGTTAGTCCCAACTGTAGTTGGGTGAGACATCTCTAGTTGGGTTAGTCCCAACTGTAGTTCGGGGTTAGTCCCAACTGTAGTATGTAGTTTGTGTAGGCCAAGTTTATACACGTCAGGCACTTTAGGGGCATGGCACCCATTGAGTTGGCAGAACTAGAGGGCAAGTCAACTACCTCAGGTCTCCTCGATGGACTTGTGTGTACACTGAGCTTCATTCATCATGTCATCATACCGGGCACCATCTTGTATACCTGGTGCATGAGGCAAAGGTAGTGGCTGCCTAAACACCAATTCATTCATAAGGTGTGTGCTTTGTTGTGTCTTGCCTTGTAGTGTTCATATCATTTACAACAAGACAAACAAAAAACAAAGGTTTGTAAGAACAGTCCAATTTTTGTGTGGATGTTTTCAATTTATAACTTAGATTTGTTTGTAATGTTACACCAATGGTAGCCCCATAAATAGTGCCAATACGCTGGACTCCCACCGCTTCTTGGCTCTACGCCCAAGTACCATCAGGCGATGAAATAATTTTTCAAATAGAAAACCCATGTTTTTATGCCGAGATTTTCACAAAAGTTGTCACTTATCGTAGCTCATTGTTAGAGAGCACATTAAAATGAAAATGTTTTGGTGTAATTTTATGAAAAATCTCAGAGAATCAAGTATTGAGGGCGCACTTCACACAACGTACTGATCATTTTGATAAGATTACTGTCATTGTTTGGATGTTCTACCATTTGTTATGTTTTTGAGGTGAAAATGCATCTGACATCGGCCATTAAAGAATTTTAACAGATGTGAACAGGTTTGTGTACATGAATACTGTTTGGATCTGGCCCCAGAGTTTTCTTCCATTGATCTAGTTAGTTTCTGTTACTTTCACAGCACATTTTTGAAAAGACAATAACATTGTCAATCTTCGTTTGCATTTGTTCATTTACAGATGAGCCATCAATCTTAGGCAAGCTTCAGATATTAAAGGAACAACTGTCATTGCCTGAAACTCGACTCTCGTTATTACAGAATCTGGAGTCAAGTTTATTCAGTTCTAGAATTGATGTTCCTAGTGATAGCAGTTGTAATCTTCCATCTGTAATTCCACCTGATATGTGTGGCAATGTATCATGGGAGTGCAGTCTTAGCTCATCATTTGTTCAACATGACAGGTTTAACAGGTAATCTAACTCTGAAATCAGTTTGTATCTTTACTAATTGGGGTAAGTCAATATCTTTGATATTTTGTCTTTAGGCACTTCTTGACGTGATGAGTATACAGTGCTAAAACACATCGGTGTGTGGCTAAAACCAGATCATTTTCTTTATACATGATGCAAGTTTAACATCTATTAAATTGTTGCAATACCCACTCATAAAATAAAGGATTCAAATTGCCTCTAGCTACCGGGCAATCTCTGCGGTCTGGTGGTAAGACATCTGCTTTTGAATGGCAAGGGTCGTGGGTTCGAATCTCACCCAAGTAATATGCCTGTGGATTTTTGTCATAGGACTCGGTGGAAAGTACTGAGTAATACAGTGATTAACACACATCTGTGTATGGGTAAAACACAAATAATATCCTACATCTCTGATGGGGATTTAAAAAAAATAATAATAAAGAGAGATTTATAAAGCGCAAACAGTTGCAGATCGGTTCGCGCTAAATACAAGCAAAAATTGATTAAACAACGTAAATTAAATTAAAAACAACGATAATTAAACAATTTTACAAAAAACAACCTCTTGACCAGCCAAATACACAAGCTAAAAAGATAAACAAGTTAAAAATAGTTGTAGAAAATGAATAATAGATACAAACCTTTCAATAAGTTGCAATGTTACAAAAATACTGTTTGAAAAGATGAGTCTAAAGGCGAGACTTGAACAACGCGATGGTCGACGACTCCCTGATGATCGGTGGCAGTGAAGGAGCTACAACGCTGAATGCTCTACCACCATACGAACAAGTCCGTGGAGGAGGGGATGGTTGATTTAACATCTATTAAATCGTTGCGGTACCCGCAACTAAAATATAGGATTCGGACTGCTTCTAGCTACCAGGTAATCTCGATGGTCTGGTGGTAAGACATCTGCTCTAGAATGGCAAAGGTCGTGGGTTCGAATCTCATCCCAGTAATGTGCCTAGGTGTTGGTTTTTCTCATAGGATTTGGGAAAGTACTGAGTACACAGTGCTTTATACACATTTATAAATACCCTGAAGAGTTAATCCATTTCGATTGGTCGAGAGGAGATCACATGGCCATGTTTAAACTTGCGATATAAACACGGTGAGACGTGTTTAAACATTTGCATTGTGCGCAAGCTTATGCAGGCCCTAATTTACGTGTAACACAATCCAACGGCGCACCCAGGATTACGTCTTGGGGGGGCTCAAATAAATTTAACGGGTGGGGTCCAGGGGCCGGCCTGACGGCCCCTGGTGGGGTCCAGGGGCTAAGCCCGGTAGGGGTCCAGGGGGCGAACCCCCCGTAAGCCATGGGCTTGTGGCATTTTGGGGGTGAAAAATCAAGCCTCTTTATGCTGAAAATTTGAGAAATAGACATACTTGTTAAGAATTTCTGATCATATACAACTTTAAATTTTATTTGAAATTTTTCTGTAACATCAACGTCTAATAAATGCCAAGCTTGCAAGAGCCAATCTCGTGCTGACATCTCTGGAGTCTGGATTGCAAGTTTTCAGTGATGTTCGGCCTCGGCCTCGGCCTCCCTCTTGTTAGAACTTATTGCCACTCAACTGGGTCAGGCAGATAATGCCAGCATGGAGTCCCCAGAATGTTGTGAACGCTGTACATTGTCGGCAACAGTTTTTGTTTTAAATAATAATGCTGCGGACGTCGTGGAAAAGAACGTTCATGTGGGCAGTGCTACCTATTTTTCATCACTGAGCGGCAAATTCTATGAATACGTGGGCGGCAAATCCAGATCCTACAGATAATCCTTCGTTTTGCGAAAGTGGTGTTAGATAATTATAATTTATATAACATTACCGTTAAAAAGTGAAAATTAAAAGTTTAACCTGGGAATAAATGTGATGTGTAATTTTGAAAGGGTAGGATTGCAGGCCTTTTTATTCCCTGCACATAGCCGACTTGAAGAAATATGTGGAAAGGGAGCAACGGTCGATATCCGGTTTAATGCATATTCATTAAAAACGTTGAGGGTTAAACAAATTACTATCAGGTGTTTCTAAAATTCAAGTGTGGTACTACAGGCAATCCTTAAGGGGGAAAAACATTGAATGCCGGAACGACTTGAGACCAACGTGAGACATATTTTATCCTGGACAAAGTGACCCGTTGGTTTCAAATGTTTTTGTGGCAAATCTAAACAATTAAAAGTGAGATTGATATCATAAAAGTATGGTGTTCAATATCTGTCATCTTGCATCTCGCACCTCCCGTTATCGAATCTGTCATATAAAAGAGTAATTTTGGCAGAAAGAAAAAAATTGCGAATGGCATAGAATGAAAAGAAAACCCTGACACCAGAAACAAAACAACCCAATAACTACACATTGCACACACACACTTACGACTTTTCTCCCTCTCCTTCCCTCTCCTTTCTTTCCTCCCCCCATTTTTTTTTCGGGGACCCTCTTGGGGGGGGGGGGCTCAAGCCCCGAGCCCCCACCCTTTGGGTGCGCCGTTGACACAATCAATACATACTCAATGCAAAATCTATTAGTACGTGCGCGTATGCACAACCATTGAGCGTCTCATGTTATTTGACCCTTCGCAAAACGGAGCCCGAGGACATGACGGGAATTCAAAATTTACAGAAACGTGGTACAGTCGATTTTCCAACATTATTATGCTTTTCAGCAAAAAGGACATTTATGAATGGGAATAAAAGAGTAGTGACTCAGTCTTGACTTGTCAGGCCTTTTAAAACCTTGCTGGGTCCTGGCCGTGTCATAAAGGACCTCGCCCTTGGCTCGGTTTTAAACTGCCGGTTAAGACCTCGTCGCCACTCTTTTATTCCCTTAGCGGTGTATGGCGTAAAACCAAATAATGTTCTTTATAAGTGGTGTTTGAAGCTTTGCATGGTGTTGAAAGTAAGAAGTACTATGAACTATAAATAGTAGTAAACTTGCGGGTACAACCATGTGTAAAATCTCTTTGGGAGGAGTGTTGGTTCTGAAAAGAACCGGTTGGGTCTCGACGTTTCGAACAGTATACTCTGCTCGTCTTCAGGTGAAACCTGAAGACGAGCAAATGCATTGGTTGTGTGGTTCGTTGGTTCCAGACCTCGCTTTCTCTACATGTCAAAGTTGTTGTCTAAACGCATTGGTTTTATTTGAAGCTTGATTGTCTCTTGAATCTTGTTATTTGACACAGAACACTACAGGTTCATTGTCCAGGTGAATTCCGAATAAACTTTGTATCAAGAGAAGAGAGTGAAACACTTCTTGCTAATGCTAAGTACATACCAGACCGTGAATGGAACACCTTCAAAGGACCTGCTACTGTACCCTTCAAAACTCAATATGCAGATGTAGTATGTCCCATGAATATTGGCAAGGAGTAAGTTAACAAGTCAGCCACTTTATATTGATTCAATTCAGTCTCACAATATACTTGTAGACATGGACCCAATTTCATAGAGCTGCTTTAAAAGCAGAATATTTTGCTACTCATTTTCTGCTAAGCTCAAATAAGCAGGAAAGCAGTGACAGGTGTTATGTTTTATTATAGTATTTTGGCTGGTTGCCTTATTCTGGTATTAAGCAAAATTAAAGTAGTTTGTGCTTATCTGTTTTATGTGCTTAACCAGCTCTATGAAATTGGGCCAAGACTAAAGGATGACAACCAGTAGGTGTCAATAAATGCCAATTATGAGTATCGTATATGAACTTTTGCAACAGCTTACGAGTTGGTTTCCACAGAACACTGGTTGCACTATTTAGAAATGGTTTCATGACAACTCAAGACAATTCCACAGTGACTCGACAAGTTACATCCACACTTCAAATACTATAGTACTGGTTATTTTCAAGGAAAAACCCTAGATTTTCTCAATCCGTAGAATTGGCCAATGACATGCTTTCGCCTGCACAATGACATCAGACTGCACCATTAGTTAATTGGTGAGACTATTATTGCAGGGTTTGGAAATAACTCACACTCGCACCAATTTGATAAAAATCTCTTATGTTTTCCCTTTTTTATTTTTGCTAGTTATCTTGTTTCCTCATTTCTCTATTTGATTTCTTTATTTATGTTTTCCAAATTTCTTAATTACTTTGTATTTGTTGTATTTTGTATTTCGTTAATAATTTTGATAAAACATTGGCTCTCCTTTGAGCACTATTTAAATCAGTTCTCTCAGCCGCTGCATACTAAATATTTTATTATTTTAGTATTTTATTCAGACCATCACACTTTGGTTCTTTGCTACTACATTAATTATAATGTCACGGCCAGCCGCACACAAGGGCTGTGTTGACCTTGTAAAAACACTCATCTCTAATATAATGGTACGGTCCAATGTAATTGTGCAATCGCAATAGCACCACATTGCAATTCTACGGACGAAGACAATTTGTGGTTTGTTTACAAAAAACCCACTTTTTTCCAGAAAAACAATTTAACATTGATCATTTGAGACGTGTTTCCAGATTTATTCTGGCAATAACCATCGCATTTAGTGGATTTTGAACTTGTTGTCTTGAGTTGTGAGATTGTTGTGGAGTTGTCTCTTCCCCTTCCTACTCTAAGGGTCAGAAACCTGGAAACTCAAAGCAAACAATATGTGAAGGCTCCAAGTCTTCGACCTCGGGTGCGAACCATGCATTTTCGTCCAATGGTCCAATTTTACCACCACACCAACAATCTTGGAGACCACTGGTGTCAAGGACATTCATGTTTTCATCAATATGGAGACGTCATTTCCTCTTAGGCCATATCAGTTGGCTTCCAACAGAGACACCTGTCCATGTTGCTGGCAAGCTGAGCATTGACTAGCAAGGAGGATCCCCTTGGCCCAGCTTAGAGGAGACCAAGAGGCTGACCATAGAACACTTGCCAACTAAAAGTAGACCTTGAGTCAAGTCACGGCAGTTGTGGCATTCCCCATCAAATCACATTGGCTTTGTGGCTCTATGTCTCACATGACAGATAAAGAGAATGATGATGATGATGATGATGACTGTAGACTAAGATCGGTTCATGTTGCGTTCACATTGATTACTGCTACCTGCTGGAAATCGGTTGGCTGTGGTGCCTTTGGTTTTATTGGGACATGCCCTTGAAACAATTGCCCTTACAACATCCACTCTTCTACCTTAGCTGCTCTTTGATTCTTACTTCTATGTCAATCTAGTACACTAAGAGTTGTGTGCTATTTTATTTAACAAGTTATTATTATTTATTCTTAATAAAATGTTTGGTTTTCTTGTGCTTTGTTAATACAGCATTGTTGATCAGCATAACTACAGAACCCAATTTATTCCAAATGTCACCTCTATAAAAGAACAAAAAGAGATTTTTGTTAAAGTGGTAAGTTACCATCCATGGTAAGAGAATTTGTGAATGAGTTTGTATTGAATGAATAACCATATCATTGTGTAAAGTGCCTCACAAGACCAATTCCCTCATTTTCTAAAGTAAGATTTAAAATCTTTGTAGATAATATGAATATTCAATTCATTTGTATTCTGTTGGTAGACCTCATTAATACAGTCTAGACCTTTCAATATGTAGGTGTACCCTGTTGGTAGACCTTTCGGACCTTTCAATTTAGGTGTACCCTTTTGGTAGACCTCGTTACAGACTTTTCAATATGTAGGTGTACCCTGTTGGTAGACCTTACAGACCTTTCAATATGTAGGTGTACCCTGTTGGTAGACCTTAAAGACCTTTCAATATGTAGGTGTACCCTGTAGGTGGACCTCATTACAGACCTTTCAATATGTAGGTGTAACCTGTTGGTAGACCTTACAAACCTTTCAATATGTAGCTGTACCCTGTTGGTAGACCTTACAGACCTTTCAATATGTAGGTGTACCCTGTTGGTAGACCTTACAGACCTTTCAATATGTAGGTGTAACCTGTTGGTAGACCTTAAAGACCTTTCAATATGTAGGTGTACCCTGTAGGTGGACCTCATTACAGACCTTTCAATATGTAGGTGTACCCTGTTGGTAGACCTTACAGACCTTTCAATATGTAGGTGTACCCTGTAGGTAGATTTCATTACAGACCTTTCAATATGTAGGTGTACCCTGTTGGTAGACCTTAAAGACCTTTCAATATGTAGGTGTACCCTGTAGGTAGATTTCATTACAGACCTTTCAATATGTAGGTGTACCCTGTTGGTAGACCTTACAGACCTTTCAATATGTAGGTGTACCCTGTAGGTGGACCTCACTACAGACCTTTCAATATGTAGGTGTAACCTGTTGGTAGACCTTACAGACCTTTCAATATGTAGGTGTACCCTGTTGGTAGACCTTACAGACCTTTTAATATGTAGGTGTACCCTGTAGGTGGACCTCATTACAGACCTTTCAATATGTAGGTGTACCCTGTTGGTAGACCTTACAGACCTTTCAATATGTAGGTGTAACCTGTTGGTAGACCTTACAGACCTTTCAATATGTAGGTGTACCCTGTAGGTGGACCTCATTACAGACCTTTCAATATGTAGGTGTACCCTGTAGGTAGATTTCATTACAGACCTTTCAATATGTAGGTGTACCCTGTTGGTAGACCTTACAGACCTTTCAATATGTAGGTGTACCCTGTTGGTAGACCTTACAGACCTTTCAATATGTAGGGTACCCTGTTGGTAGACCTTACAGACCTTTTAATATGTAGGTGTACCCTGTTGGTAGACCTTACAGACCTTTCAATATGTAGGTGTAACCTGTTGGTAGACCTTACAGACCTTTCAATATGTAGGTGTACCCTGTTGGTAGACCTTACAGACCTTTCAATATGTAGGTGTAACCTGTTGGTAGACCTTACAGACCTTTCAATATGTAGGGTACCCTGTTGGTAGACCTTACAGACCTTTCAATATGTAAGTGTACCCTGTAGGTAGACCTCATTACAGACCTTTCAATATGTAGGTGCACCCTGTTGGTAGATCTCATTACAGACCTTTCAATATGTAGGCGTACCCTATAGGTAGATCTCATTACAGATCTTTCAATATGTAGGCTTACCCTGTAGACCTCATTACAGACCCTAGGTGTACCCTATAGTATTTTGGTAGACCTTTGAGATTCAACCGTTGATTGTTTTTTCTTTGCAGCAATCATCTGGTGACAATTGGCAACCTTTATCCATATTATCCATCAATCTTGATTCAATGTCACGACCACATTTTCATCGTCCATGTGGACTTCCAAAGACAGCCCAGCTCCTGAAGGATCTTTATTACTCAGGAACTGGAACTAAATCAACTCATCAAGCATTTATGTTCAACCGATTAAATTCTGTTGGTGGTGTGACTGCCATGAATCTGACACCATTGTATGCAGGTAAAAATAAATGACAGTTATTTATTTAAAAGAGTTGAATTAGATTATTGTTTTAAAGGATGCGTAAAATAGAGATACTTCATTTCCAGAATATTTTAACTTTCTATTACAAGTTGTCTTAATTACTGTTTACAATTTGATGTTTTTTTACTTGCAGGGGTTTATTTAAGGAAGAGTGATGAAGAAAAGCGTGTATTACTTCACAGGTAAAGTATTTATTCAACATTCATTTCTTATTTTTAGACCAAGGTTAGAAGAAGAATGAGGCGAAGTTGAGATAAATGGAACATTCCATCTTTCAACGACTGAAAATATTCTCACCATCATTGGAATGCAAAACATTCATTGTTTGTTTTATACAACACCTTTGATCTTTGTCATTGGAGAAGAAAAAAACCATCACCAAAATGTAGAAGATTGTATTCTGGCATCCACTATGAGGACATTTGAGAGCTTTGAAAGGGTGGTTTGTAGTCGGTAGTGCGATGATAATCGTCAAACGCTAAAGGGTGCTAGCATATTCCCCCAATAGACAATGATGCCTCGGCAATATCAAGAAAATGAATTTTTTTATGAACGTGCATCAACGTGCGGAGAATGATTAATTTGGAAATGACGCTGCGAAGCACTGGTACAATTATCCATATAGGACTCCTATATTAAATTTTTGAGCAGTAAATCGCGGCAGTATACATGGCAAAATAAAGCATTTCACGTGACACATGTTCCACCAATCAAGTGACAATGATCCGTGTGTGTGGTTTATTAATAAATATTATTCTATGCTGAATTGTTTTATGAGACAGTGAGAGAGTGGTTTGTTATTTGGATTTTTCAGATACCCTCGTAAAATAAAGGAATGGATGTGGGATTATGCTAATTCTCTAGGTTTTTTGACTAGCTATGGAGTTGATACAGGAAATGGTCTCTTTGGTACTAGGACTGTATGTAAGGTAATTCATTCCATTTATTCCAAAGTTATCCTCATTTACCTTCATTTGTCTTTAAATTGTAGTCAGACATCTGAGTTATCACTTATATCAGTAGTGACTTCTTTGTCACCATAGAAACAAGTTGTTGGATTGTTGCCAAATAAGCCTACTTTTAACTACTGAGATGTTAAACAATCTGAAATCTAACCCTGACATCCAGCGCCAAAACTAGGGTAAAACTTTAGGAGGGCACAATGAGGTGCACCATTTTTTCTTGAGGTACTTCTGGCCAGTTAAAACTGTAGTTACTGTTTGCATTTCTTTTAAAAACAAGCCCCATTTCAGTGCTCTTGTCAGTGCTCTTTGCCATTTATTATTTGTTATAAGATTTTATAAGTTATTATTTATTATTTGTTATCAGATAATCTGATGTGAGTGTAAAAACAAAGACATTGTCTGCGTGTAAATTGAAAAATAGTTTTACAAATACTGAGAGTATCCCATTGAAGCTTATAAAATGTAACATTTTACTCTGGTAATTTTTAATTTCAACAGTCCAGGTTTCAAATGTGTTTTTGTTCCTTTTTTTTTTTTTTTTTTTTTTTTTGGGGGCGGCAGACACGAACACCAATTGGGAGGGGGGGGGCCCCCTTAGTTATGCCACTGCTGACAGTAGACTGAATTTCATGAGGAAGATTTGACAGCATTGCAAGCTTGTCCTGAGTTCATTCATATGTAGTGTTGTCATCTTTTTATTCATTATTTTCTTAGGTTGCTTTACTACAGTTCATCATTTCATCAATCAACCATCCACATTGTTTATTCATCCATCAGATGCTCACATCAGTCAATCTTATCATATGAGAGCAATTAACTACAAGGTACATTTTGTGTCTTCATTACATGTTTGTGTGCAATTTGGGTTCTTATTTGTGTGTGATAGATTTATTGTGTAACATTGTCAATATTATTAATTATCCAACAAGTGCAAGTGGAATACTGAAAAACATAGATATTTACACAAACTTGATGTTTTATTTTTCAATTGTGTATTGGAAATAAATCCTTCCGCCATTTTGTAAACAGAGAAAATTGAAACTAAACAAATTTGTTTCAGTTCAATATTGAAGATTTAACCTCATCCATGTACTTTCATTATTTCTGAAGGTTTGCACAAATACCTCATTTTAACTTTGTTTACAAATAGTATGAATTTTAGAGTATTATTTTCTTGAAAAGGTTGAACTTAAAGTTAGTCTTGGAGATTGATGTGCTGATGAACCATTAAATGTGTTGCAGTTTTAAACACAATGCATACATGTGCATATTTCTTACATTACGCAGGATAGAATATGATAGGATTTAGTGAGATAGAAAAATAAACTCCTGGCTGTTGACCAATCAACAGTGAGAATTCAAAACTGCCGAAGAATCAAATTTAAAATCTGTTTGACATTTAAAAGAATTCTGTCATAGTTTTTCCTGTTTCTTTGCAAATTTTTGTGAGTGTTTTACATTGAATTTTGTGACAACATGTCACTCCAGTCAGCTAGACCTCTTTGTACACATTGTTTCTCAAACAGGTAGTTCCTGATTTGTGATTTTTTTATTACAGACTTGTACCAACAGACCAGGATCATTGCCTCATTGGGAAGATGGATGGGTGAAACATGAGAATGAAGAGGTTTGTCTATTACACTCACTACACCATGTCAACTTGTTTACAAATAGAGTGACTTGGTGTATTCCGGGGCTTTTCCTGGCAGGCAAGACGCTACAATGGTCATTTAGAATTATGTGTTGTAGTTACTCTATCAAATCAAGAACTGTAAAAAATAGCAGCTGGATAAGATTTGAGATGAACCATTGTTTTCATGTGAAAAAAAAGATGACAAAAATCGAATAGTGCAATCTCCATCAGGTGTGAAAATAAAAATATTTCATTGATCTGGTGTACACTTTGTGCCTGCAAGTAGTCCAGGCTCTGTTGCTCTTTTGTAAACATAAGATGTCACAGGTAACAATGGTTTACATGGCCATGCATGGTTTACATGGCCATGCATGGTTTACATGTCCATGCATGGTTTAATGGCCATGCATGGTTAACATATGGCCATGCATGGTTTACATGGCCATGCAATGGTTTAATGGCCATGCATGGTTTAAATGGCCATGCATGGTTAACATGGCCATGCATGGTTTACATGGCCATGCATGGTTTACATGGCCATGCATGGTTACATGGCCATGCATGGTTTACATGGCCATGCATGGTTTACATGGCCATGCATGGTTTACATGGCCATGCATGGTTACATGGCCATGCATGGTTTACATGGCCATGCATGGTTTACATGGCCATGCATGGTTTACATGGCCATGCATGGTTTACATGGCCCTGCATTGTTACTCACCATATCAAGTGTTGTTGTGGTTATTCTTAGATTCGTCCTGGTGTGTTAGCTGGACTATGTAATGGTGATACATTAATTCATGAACACATTATGAATTACACTGAGGACTTCTTGAATTCTGACCATCCAGCCAAATGGGCAGCTTTTGATCTGAATGCTAAACATAGGTGAGTAACAAATCTTTAATCACACTTTTTAAAGGTTGAACAAATTGTCAATATATGAATTGTTGAGCACACTTCAATATTACTTATACATGTAGAGTGTAAGTGGTAAGGAGATGATTAATCAGAGTATCAGATAAGCCATGGCTTGTACTGGATTTGTTACCTTCATTGAGGTAAAGAGAATCAAGCAGTTTTTATAAATGTTGATTTTGCTTGCAGCCTTATGCACTGACTAGGTCAGCACATTTTCATTACTTTTCTATTTATATAATGGGGTCCTGATCCCCCAGAATGGGTACTCTTGTTTACTGAAAGATAAAATTATTTCCCATCCTCTTGTTTTCACTAAATATACCATTTAAATATTATGTGAAAATTTCATTATTATTATTAATATTTTTACACATTCATACTGGGGTTGTCTTTGGGGGTTTCATACAGAAGCAGTTTTTATGACATTTTAAAACATGAATCCAAAGGTCTTTCAGGAATGAAGAAGAAGGGTTCCTAAAAGAAAACTGAGCTTGTGTGAGGGGTAGGGAGCCAGACCATTATTGACGTTTTGTTTTACGATGGTTTTTAGTCTGTACCATACAGAGTCATATGAAGACCACTTTTATGATAGTGACGGTGCAATCTTGTTTATTGAAAGTGTGGAAAAAGTTTTCTGACAAAAATTAGCAAGCGGTCTAAGACCAGTCAGTTTTAGCCAGCTATCTGCCTTAGATGGTCTTAATAGCTTAGTCACTCGTTAAGCCTGTTGCAATAAAATGATCTTAGCCAGCGGTCTAAGACCAGTCAGTTATAGCTAGCAATCTGCCTTAGATGGGTCTTAGCTTAGTCATTCCACAGGCCTGTGGCAATAAAAATAATCTTAGCCAGTGGTCTATAAGACCAGTCAGTTATGGCCAGCTATCTGCCTTAGACGGTCTTAAATTAATAGCTTAGTCACACGTTAAGCCTGTTGCAATGAATTGGTCTTAGCCAGCGGTCTAAGACCAGTCAGTTATAGCTAGCTATCTGCCTTAGATGGGTCTTAGCTTAGTCATTCCATAGGCCTGTGGCAATAAAAATAATCTTAGCCAGTGGTCTAAGACCAGTCAGTTGTGGCTAGCTATCTGCCTTAGACAGTCTTAGCTTAGTCAGTCGTTAAGCCTGTTGCAACAGCCGGTCTTAGATAAGTCAGTGAGGAGTAGTGAAGTACAAACAAGCATTCCTAAGGTTCGTTAGATGGCCGCCATTATCTGTAGCACACTAAGGCCATTTCCGAATTGGCAGCTACAGCTACGGCTACGGCTAGATTTTCGCTTCATCATGCGTTGAAGAATAGGACGTCCTTAGCAACACCCTTAGCAACAGTCGTAGCCTTAGCTGTAGTTGCCAATTCGGATCCTGCCTAACACTGTGACAATGGCTTCGAAAGGTAAGCAAAGGTCCACTGTTGGGGCAACCAGCCTTCAGTCAAATTAGAAGTTGGCACTTGTTGAGGGTTACATGAACGACAGAAAAATTCTGTAGTCCCAACTGAGCAATTCGGTGACAATGGAGGGTAAATGAAAAGCCTGGGACAAAATTACAGACGTATTGAAGTAAACGCTATCAAATATACAGTCTCATCGTAGGGCTCTTTGCGTGAAATCATTAACAACTAACTGATGTAGCGCCATGTTTTAAAACAAAACAAAGACCGATTATAGCCAGCTCAGCACAGGCTAAAGATTTAAGACCGGCTAAAAATTTAGACTGTAGTATTGCAATTGGTATATAATTAAAGAATGTCTAAGCGCGTCTTTAAGACCACTTGGTGCAATCTGCTCCATTGAGTGCGGGTTTGAGTCCCGGTCTTGACTCTTGTGTCGGTACGCAAGACACTTAACCATTACTGCTTTGTCCCTCGGATGGGCATAAAGCCATGGTCCCATGTGTTGTGTGCACATCAAGCTCCTAGTAAACTTGTCCTTAAAAGAAGGGGTTTGCCCCAGTTTCTTTCTGGTATGGTTGGCTGCAGATTGCGCCACAGCACCTTTTTAACCATTACATGGTGCTATGTAAATAAATTGGTCATATATTTCAAACATAGCTACACATACATTTTAAGAAAAACTAGTGAGCACTTTGAGACGCCTCAGGTGTGATACAGCACTGTAAAAGAACTGCCCATTATTATTTGTGTTATTATTTAAAATGTCAAAAACAAGTCAAGTATATTTTACTCTGTCATATGAAATTAAGGTTTAGTAAAATTGTTTGTTTTGTGTGGATTGTAGACCGGAACCAGACTCAGCAACACAGATTGATGACAGCTTGCTACATCTATTAACACAACTGATGAAGTCACAACCAAACCTGGTCATTGTAAGTTCATCAATTAAATCAAGTCTTAACACATTGATTACATTTCATTGAGTTATTAGCTCTACACAGTCAAACCAACATGCTTTGTTATCCATTACACTTACAATGTGTGATAATTGAGTTACTGATATGCAAGGGTGTTGTATTCTGATAGACGGTATTCAGACCTGGAAATACGCATTTTTTAGGGCAAGCCACTTTGGTCTTGGAGCAAGCCAAATTATGGAGGGCACCAAGGCCAGTAGATAGAGCTCCAAGGCCAAAATTTTCCAAATAGAAGAGGCACGAAGACCATTAAATTATGAGAGTTGTAAAACAAAACAAAAACCATAATAAATTACTTTGTTTTATTATTTTGATTAATAACAAAAAAACCCACTTTGAATTGAATAATTTTTGTTACCCTAAAAAGAAAGGATTAAACATTTATTAATTTTTTTTAAAAATCGGCCATAGATTCCCCTATGGGTGATAAACCCGATGAAACTGTTTATATGAATAAGATATTGATAAATCATATCTGATTCATTAACAAACCGAAAACGACTTGTCAAATACAAAAAAATGGGTTGTGTTATACTGGTCCCTTGTAAAAGCGGGACGTCAGATGTTAGGGCTATGGATTGTGTACGTGCGCAGGGGTCTCGATAAAGCGTGCGCTAATAATAATAATAATAATACTTTGTTTTTATATAGCGCTTTATCACATCTCAATGGGCGTATCAAAGCGCTCAGTATTTTTTCCTGCAAGGTATGTGGAGCTACATTTTGAAGTATGAGACCTATTTATTTATAGCACCATTTATTTATAGACCACTCAAGCGTGAAGCACACATTCTCCCACAAAAGGAAGCTTCTGGTTTACAAGGTGCTGTGGCGCAATGTTGGCTGATTAGACCAGGAACACTGGGGCAAACCCCTTCTCTTTACGATAAGTGCACTGGGTTCTTTTACGTGCATTACACAACACACAGAACACAACACACGGCTTTACGTCCCATCCGAAGGAAGCAGCAATAATGGTTAAGTGTCTCGCTTAAGGACACTAGTGTCACGACCAGGACTCGAAGCCACACTCTGCAGATCAGAAACACCAGAGCTTGAGTCCGGTGTTCTTATCAGCTCGGCCACGACACGCCATGATAAACATCCTGCGCCATCTGTCAATGTACCACGACTCCTGAATAGAATTTGCTGGATAATAATTAATATAATATATCATCGGCTGAAAACAAATATTAAAGTAAATATTAAACTTCTATTTAACCCTTTCAGCCCTAAGTTCTTTTGACATAAACAACTGCTGTGGCCCACGTTGTTTGACCACTCAAGCGTGAAGCACACATTCTCCCACAACAGGAAGCTTCTGTTCAAAGTTCGATTTCACAAACTCTATTATTACCTTGAAGATTTGATTTTAGAGCCTACGAAGTAATAAAAATTGTCTTACTCATTGAATTTCCTTTCATATAATTTATAAATCATTGAAATCAGCCAATAAATGTCCAAGTTCTTGGTCTTTGTTTCCCAAGTGTGTTCTGTAAACCCGAACACTTTTTTGCACACAACCATATGGCGCTCCGTAGGTGTTTGGCAATTCGGATCTTTCAACTCCAATTTGAAGTAATTGCATAATAGCAACCCTATTATATTTAACCACCATTGGAAAGATCCGATCTTTCTCTTTCCAATGATGGTAAGCTTGGGTATGGAAGGTGAACATGGACAAAACTACAGCTTTTTAACAAATGGCCTTTGTGCTCAGGCTTGAGTGCTTTTTTGCGTGTTATCTTGGGCGACTATAGTCGCCATTGGGGCTCAAGGAGGGTATAGTGCACAGTCGACTAAAGTCGCTATTGGGGCTGAAAGGGTTAAAAAGGGCACGACGGCAAATTGGGATAAAGGGCCTGGCAATTCCCCTGGGTCTGACTCATTCCCCCCCTGGTCTGACTCATTCCCCCTTGGTCTGACTCATTCCCCTGGGTCTGACTCATTCCCCTGGGCCTGAATAATTTCTGTTGGCTTGAACAAATCCACCCGGGTCTGACTCATTCCTCTTGGTCTGACTCATTCCCCTGAGTCTGACTCATTCCCCCGAGTCTGACTCATTCCCCTGGGTCTGATTTATTCCCCCCGGGGTCTAAGTAATTCCCCGGGTCTGACTCAGTCCTCTTGGTCTGACTCATTCCCCTGAGTCTGACTCATTTCCCCGAGTCTGACTCATTCCCCTTGGTCTGACTCATTCCTCTTGGTCTGACTCATTCCCCTGAGTCTGACTCATTTCCCCGAGTCTGACTCATTCCCCTTGGTCTGACTCATTCCCCTTGGTCTGACTCATTCCCCTTGGTCTGACTCATTCCCCTTGGTCTGACTCATTCCCCTTGGTCTGACTCATTCCCCTTGGTCTGACTCATTCCCCTTGGTCTGACTCATTCCTCTTGGTCTGACTCATTCCCCTGGGTCTGACTCATTCCCCTCGGCCTGAATAATTTCTCTGGGCCTGAATAATTTCCCTGGGTGTAACTAATTCCCCTTGGTCTGAACGAACCCCCCCTGGGCCTGAACAATTCCCACATGTGTCTGAACAATTCCTCCGGGTCCAAACACTTCCCCAGGGCCAGAACTACGGGTCTGACTCATTTCCCTGGGCCTGAACACTTTCCCTGGGCTTGAACACTTCCCCTGGGCTTGAACACTTCCCCTGGGCCTGAACACTTCCCCTGGGCTTGAACAATTCCTCTGGTCCTGGTTAAATACTGTGCTGAGTACTACACTTCAAACATCATTATATTACATAAAACAAGCCTCCAAGGAAAGCCAACCTCATTGTTTGTGGTATCCCATTCATGTCATACTTTATTTGACACTGAACAGCGCAAGTTTCTTATTCTTATTTGCAGTTCTTATTCGGTGATCATGGTGATCGTTACCATGGTAACTATTCTGATCATTCTGGGAGTTACCTTGAGATCTTTTTACCGTTTTTAAGTATCATCGCTCCGAGACGTATCATGGAAAAGCATCCTGATTGGGAGAGGAATTTACTGATCAACAGTCAGAGATATTTGGTGAGTTATGTTTAAGGGACACACCGGCTTCGTTGGGCTATTTGGGCTACAAAATAGACTAAAACATGACTCCAAAGGTCTTCCAGGAATGGAGAAGAACGGTTCATAAAAGAAAACATCAAATTTGGCCGTTTTCAAGCATTTTTCAAAAAACGAAGGTCACGTAATTTAACCAAACAAAAAAATGGCTTGGATAAATCACGTGATCTTCAGAGTTAGTTTTACTTCCAGCCGTATAAAAGTAATTTACTGGATCAAATTTAAATCTTATTTTTTACAATTGTTCATGAGTATGGACAAAAAAGACTATGTATTTAAATGATGGATACAAGTTGTAAATAATTATGAAAAATCAAAGATAAGATTCCCCTTGGGGCATATGACCTTTTTTTTTATCTTGAAAAATGTTTCCTCTGTCCCTTTATAGGGGCTGTCGATCCGGACTAAAAGTAAAACCTAGTCGGTGTGAATGACGGTGGGGGGGGGGGGGTTAGGCATTTTGGCATTGCAATTACTATATACTAGACCCAGTAACTGGGGCGCTGTACTCTTTTTAACAAAAATTGACATCTTCGGTTCGTTCGTCGACCCAAGATGTCAATTCTTTTGTTAGAGGAGTACAGCGCCCCAGTTACTGGGCTCCCTGCATGGTAGTACTTCTACTACTAGTGGTACATGTACTTTGTGCACCACGTTTATCAGCCGCCTTTGGATTTATTATGCTTTTTTGACTTTTTCTTGTTGTTCTACCATATTTTTTGTTTGTGTCTTTGTGGTTTTTTTGGGTCGATCTTGGATGTCGAAGGAATGTAGATTGGACCATAAGCATTGGACTGACGCGTGTATTTTGTCGGTTGTTTATACTCGCCTAATCGTCTTTGAGTTGGATGGATATGTAGACTGGATCCTCATGCCTCGCCATAGTAATAACATTTTCATAAACAGAGCACCAGTCTACTTGCAAGAGCAACAGAGCGCAGCAATATCCTGTCAATTTGACATTTGCAACGGCTGGTAAAGCGTATACGCTGACTTTTGACTGCTTATGTTTTTTTCGATAATTTCTCGTTAATAATGTGACATTTATGTACAAAAGCAAAAATAAAAAACAACTAAAAACTAGAACTGAATTTTTACGAACAAATACTGGGGTTCGGCTTTAACAAGGCGAACTGTTAAGAATTTAATTATGTCTTGGTGAGGTAATGTAGTTTGTTAATGTCCCGATGATGGTGATCGATTGTCCACCAGACGTGAAAGGTCAAGTTAACGAAAATGGCACCTGTCGCTTTAGGGCGCTTTTATGATGCTTTTATGATGCAATTTCTATTACACAACCTTGACATTGTGTTGGGCCAAAACCGTCCCTTTAACGCTTCCGTATTTAATTATCTTGACTTATCTTCATAGCCCTTAGATTTAAATGCTTCCATAAAATTGTAATAGTTCGCACAGACCAATATTCTATCTAGGGAGGGCAGAAGAGGTGATCGAACTGGTGACATCATCATCCTTAGCTTGCGCCATCGTTAGATAAACCATGCATGAATGGAAGGTCAAAAGGTCGGAATGATGCCCTGCGTGTGACACGGCTGTCTGTGTAGGTACGGACGTATGCAGTTTCCAGTGAGTGATTCGTGTCATGTACACAGACTTGGCGATCGTGATACATTTACGGATGTTTTTAAATCGGTAAAATCGCTAAGAAAGGAATACACAACATTCAAAACATCTGCTGCTGGATCTACAAGCTTTCACTTGATGTATTGTTTGTTGATTTTAAGCCTGTAGTTCCTGAGATCGAACCATAACAAAATTTCACGTGTAAATGCTATGAGAACTGTTCGAATGGAAGTATAATAATGATAAGAAGAAAAAGAAAGAAAACAATTTCAACGAAAACAAAGGTGGTTTCTGCGAAAGGCCAAAACCCCCAATAATTGTCTATCATTCTACGTCACTTACTTACGTAAACAGTAAATCGGTGTGCCCCTTTAATACTAAGATTTACAGTTTGTTCATTCAAAGACTTTTATTATGAAATCTAAGTTTTCATGGCATTTTGCTTTGATGGAGGTAGATTCTGCAATGACCAGAAAGCACTCCTACATACTTCATCGATTTTAAGAAAGCCTTCGACAGTGTTTGGCAAGAAAGTCTGCAATCCTGAGAAAAATGTCCATACCTCAAAGTTGGTAGTTGCTTGAGGATTATTTAGTGCAATCCACACAAAAAGGTAATAATTTATCATAAATCTTTATTCTTTGACCATTGATCTGTTTCAGATTCATCAAGATCTACATCATACAATGAAGTCACTTATGCACTACCCAGCATTACACAATGTATCTGGACATGTATCTGCATATTCCTATAATTTATTTACCCAGGTTATACCAAGGTTAGTTTAAGTTTTCATAACCAATAAATGCGGGAATAATAGAGTGGTGACGAGGTCTTAAATGGCTGTTTAAGACTGACAGGGCCATGGCCCGTGCGATAAAGGACCAAGTCAGAGGCAAAGGTTCTTTGACCCAGCCATGACCCTGCAAGGTCTTAATTGACCAGTTAAGAGTAAGTCACCATTCTTTTATTCCCATTCATAAATACCCTTTTTGTTTAAATGTGTAATAATATAGGAAAATCTGTAAAATTGTCTGTAAAACATTTGTAATTTTTGTCCTCGTCCGGCTCTGTTTTGCGAGGGGTCAAATTGCATGACCCCTTAACAGTAGTGCTTAGACACATGTGCTAATAGATTTGACATTTAGTATTAGTATGTATTGATTGTGTTACGTGTTATTCATAATACCTTGGAAAGTTTGTGCATTCTGATTGGTTAAAAAGGTGATCAGGTGGTAGTGTTAAATCACTGATAAAGATATAGTGAAGTTGTTTAAGACTGGTTGGCTAGTGTGTGTTCCATGATCATAGAGATATGCATGTTGATGCTCAAGGTTTAATACAATATAGCACTACGCAGGCATAACACCGATACTCAATGTTAAATTTTCGAGTACGCACGTGTAATCACAGCCGTTGAGAGTCGCATGCAATTTGACTGCTCGCAAAATGAAGCCTGGGGACAGGTATTAACAATGTACAAAACAGAAAAGTTTTACAAATTTTTAAACATTGGGTGCTGTGGCCGAGCGGATAAGAGCACCTGACTCAAGCTCTGGTGTTTCTGTTCAGCAGAGTGTGGGTTCGAGTCCCCGTCATGATACTTGTGTCCTTAAGCAAGACACGTAACCAATTTTGCTGCATCCTTCGGATGGGACGTAAAGCCGTTGGTCCTATGTGTTGTGTAATGCAGATAAAAGAACCCAGTGCACTTATCGTAATGAGAAGGGGTTCGCCTGGTGTTCCTGGTTTGATTGGCTGCATATTGCGCCACAGCACCTTATTAACCATTACATGGTGCTATGCAAAGGAATTGGTTTCATACTTTAAAAACGTAGCTCCACATTACCTTGCAGGAAAAATACTAAGAAGCCACTATTATTATTACGCTTGTTAACAAAAAGGGTATTTATAAATGGGAATACAAGAGTAGTGACCCAGTCTTAAATGGCTAGTCCTTCTGTTTGGTCCTTAATCACACGGCCATGTCCCTGCTGGTCTTAAACTACTGTTTCACCTCGTCACCACTCTTTTATTGATTTAAGACCAGTGAAACAACTGATCACATTTGAACCAATAAAGGCATAAACTCTCCAAAGTATGAGTAACCATAAACAACTTCCTGTGAGAAAAGAATTTGACTAATATTGTAAAGGATATCAATTGGTGAGAGAATTTGTAAAGAAACTGAGTTCCATGCTTATCCTCATTGAACCCAAGTCTCGACACTCATGGGGTGACAGGTCTTTTTCTTCAGCTGCGCCACGCATCTGGAACTCTCTACCACTTAATCTTAGATTTTGTCTTTGTACCACAAAATTAAAATCTCTTCTCAAAACTTATCTTATTTCACAGGTTTTCAAGGACTAATTTTGTTGTGTCTGTTTTTCTTTGTTTTGTTTTGTTTTGTTTTTGGTTTTTACTGCGCCTTAAACACCCAGCAGGGTGGATATGTGCGCATTACAAGTCTTATTATTATTATTATTATTATTATTATTATTATTATATCATTGTAAGGAGAAGCCAGTAATAACAGCTGATGTAAATAGGTTGGCAATCAGCGCCACAGCAGCTCGGGGCTGTATACTCCCCAGGGAGCTGAGAAAGATTACAGGAATGTTATTGGCCCTATGACTAGGGCACTAAATATTGTAAAGCTCAATTGAGCATTATTGTGAAATGCGCTATATAAGAACTAGTTATTATTATTTTTTACTATTATAAGCGTATGTTGTGTGATTATGCTTGATATGCTCGATATGCTTAAGAGTGAATTTCATGCAGAAACAATTCCATTTGAACCCTCCCACCATGGATAACCGTATGGTGCTAGACAGTTATGTATATATAAAGCAAAGAGTTTATCAGGCTTTTGAAATATAGAATAACATTTAAAATTCAAGTTGTATTGTCATGGACAGGTCAAGAACATGTTCCAGCGCCAACATGCCATACTGGAGCTGCGTCTGTGGGGGACCAAAGGTAACTTGCTTGATCCTTCCTCATTGAAATCTTGTCACAAGCTTGTTTCTGGGACCTTCATAATTTCCATATCTTCAAAAAGAAATTCTCAGAACTACTATGATTTATGATAATTCCTTACATTATTCATGTTGGTGACGAGAGGTATCGATATGGCGCACTGCCCAACCCGAACACCTAGTGTTTGTAATTATACAAACACTACATGTCTAGTTGTGATTAGTTTTATAGTTTATACTGACCAGCAGATAGATCTTTATTTACAAATGTTCTTAGAAGTCAGTTAAAACTGTTTTGTTACATTTCCTTGGGTCATGATTTTAAAGAATGTTGATTTTTTTGCAGCTTCTAGCTCCAGATAGATGGACTGAAGAACATCGATCAGTTACAAGAAAAGCTGTATCTGAGATAAATGCAAAACACTCTCAGGTAAATACTCATGTCATGATTACAAATCTAGACAAACTTCTAAAGGTGTCATGTACTTAGAAGTGTTAATTCATATTGTAGCATGTGATACTTGTACTGGTAGGAAGATGATCATAGTTTTGCCTCTTTGGCCGTGATTATGATTCACTTCACTTCGGATGACGTGTATATCTGCCAAATTTTTTCTGAGCTGGTTATGGCGTCGGTTTATGGCGTCGGTGAATTTTTTTTCCCGGACTTTCCATTGTGTAACGTGCACAGGCATACATGTACCGTGCTATGCTTTATGTCACCCATACAAAAAGGGACACCAGGTATTGGAAAACATGCCTCGTAATTTCCTTTTCCGAGGGTTATTGTGTAACCCACAATTTCAGACCTTTGTCCTTTTGTTGTACAAATGTGGCATACACAAATGGACAGGCTGCCACCATTGCTTATCATTATATTCAGCTCAATGGGAGGTAAGTCCAAGCGATCCGTGATTCCAGCAAACTATGACAGATTATCGGCCATGGCTGACGGCCGAGCTTCTGCGAATCACGTTGAGTGCCTACTCATATTTTCTCACACAACATCAAATCCTGGTGCTAACTATGAGAACCTTTCATTTGTCAAGTCAGGGTTTTATTGTGCAACGATATTTTCAAAGGAAAACGGTTACTAACGGTTACTCAAGAAGCTCTAAAAAGTTCAAAAAGATGATACTGGGGGTGCATATGGAAAATTTGTCAGAATATCGACCTGAAGTGGTTCATTAAAGTTGTGATGCGCATTTATATTTCTATGTGTAGAAAGATGCTGTTAGTTTTACCTTTGGCCTGGATCTGATTCTGAAGGTTGCTTGTCATGCAAAATAGTGTTCCTAAGAATAACTCTGGTACCATTCTCCATGATATGTTGTCTCTTAAAGACTAGTTTGTAATGAACAATGACAAATTCTGTTAATTCTGTTAATATTTGGACAGTGCAATTAAAATACCCTCCCAAGTTATAACTATTTCATATATATAAAAGTGTCGTTCCTAGTGAAGGTCATTAAGCCATGATACAAAATGCCAAAGTAAAAAAAAGTGGAAGTAGATGCAGTTTGACAATTGGAACAATAAACCATGTATGTTTGTTTCATCTAGGAATGTTTTATTATCTTTACAGCAATCTTTACATCAAGAAGATCCAATTGACAAGAATTTATCAACAAGTTGTATGGACATTGTGCTGAGAGATATTAGTAGCATAGCAGCGTATGAGCATGAGTATGCTGGTGTGTTTACTTCATATTATCATATAACATTCACATCAGATATAGGACCATCCAAATGGCAAGCAACTGTAGATGGTAAAGGATCCATTCAATCTGTAAGTATTGATTCAAATCTGGACAGTAACTTGACCAACCAGCTTTTTCACAATGATTCATTCATTGAGTGCATAACATTGTTCTAGTTGTTTGAGTGACTGATTAATGGTCACCTATTTCTATGGTGTATTTTTTATATAGAAAGTGTTTATTAGGGTAACAAGATTTTATATATTTTTTAAACCTCTTTATTTTATGCAATATTTAATTTTAATTTCTAGGATGAAATCGCATTATGCTTTTAAATTGCTAATGTTCTGTTTTTAAATGGGTTTTTTTTCAGCTAAAGCAATTGACGAGATACCAGAAATATGAAACGTGCAGAGATTACAGAGTATCCATAGAGTTTTGTGTTTGTCATCAATTTCCAGCTGAGACTCCCTAATAAAAAAGTATGTTTGATTAAGTCTCTAGATTAATCCAATTTATAAAACTCACGTTCAATTTGCTGCTGAATCAGCACATGTAACATTAGTAGCAAAGAATACACTTTGCCTTATTGGTCATGTAGGTTTAATCAAATCTTGTATTGTTCTGACTTATGTTTAGGGACGGTTTGAGCATTGACATTTCAGCATGTGATGAGAATGAATGATAGAGCCATAGAACTTGTAAACCCTGTAAAAGCTATTATTGCAATCAATGACTTAAAGCACATGGACAACATTGGTAACTGTCAAAGGCACTTTGTGTGACCCATCATATACATGAAATAACAAACCTGTGAAAATTGAAGCTCAATCAATCATCAGAGTCATAGAAGCCAGCAAAACTTACATATAAATGAATAAACAAAATGTTGTATGAAAAAAACTGAATGTACCTTGACTTTGTTTCTCATGTAAACACGTAGAGAGATACACTTCTGTACGAGTTGATGTGCATTCGAGTTGATGTGTATACGATTTGATGCGCGTATGAGTTGGTGTGCGTACGAGTTGGTGTGCGTACGAGTTGGTGTGCGCAAGAATTGGTCTGTGTACCAGTTGGGGTTTCGTACAAGTTGGTGCATACCAGTTGGCGTGCATACCAGTTGGCGTGCATACCAGTTGGCGTGCATACCAGTTGGCGTGCATACCAGTTGGCGTGCATACCAGTTGACTAGCATTCAGAGGAGACCCTCCTTGCTCAATGGTTTAGTGCTTGCTGTATAGTATAGGGATTCTGTTTTCAGCTACAATACAGCCTGTAAGTGGTTTAGGCATTTCCTAGGCATGACCTCATGAAGTTTAGTAAACTATTACTGTATTAGGGCACTGTATACATGTATGTATTCATTCTTACATGTACATGTAGTTTAGTTTAGTTGTCTGTAATTAGTTTTTATAATTTGGGTGTGTTCACAAAGGTGCTGGTTGTATGCAGCCACCCAAAGGCTAACAGGAAGCTGGTCATCTGGCCCTCTGGCCCTCTGGCCCTCTGGGAAGCTCATCCCCATCAAAGTCGCCCCCCAACACAGTCTCCCCCATACAAGCTCACCCTGCCTGGGTGGTATTAAGCCCATCCTGCCTGGGTAGTATTAAGCTCACCCTGCCTGGGTAGTATTAAGCTCATCCTGCCTGGGTAGTAGCTCACCCTGCCTGGGTAGTATTAAGCTCACCCTGCCTGGGTAGTATTAAGCTCACCCTGCCTGGGTAGTATTAAGCTCACCCTGCCTGGGTAGTATTAAGCTTACCCTGCCTGGGTAGTATTAAGCTCATCCTGCCTGGGTAGTATTAAGCTTACCCTGCCTGGGTAGTATTAAGCTTACCCTGCCTGGGTAGTATTAAGCTCATCCTGCCTGGGTAGTATTAAGCTCACCCTGCCTGGGTAGTATTAAGCTCATCCTGCCTGGGTAGTATTAAGCTTATCCTGCCTGGGTAGTATTAAGCCCATCCTGCCTGGGTAGTATTAAGCTCACCCTGCCTGGGTAGTAGCTCACCCTGCCTGGGTAGTATTAAGCTCACCCTGCCTGGGTAGTATTAAGCTCACCCTGCCTGGGTAGTATTAAGCCCATCCTGCCTGGGTAGTATTAAGCTTACCCTGCCTGGGTAGTATTAAGCTCAACCTGCCTGGGTAGTATTAAGCCCACCCTGCCTGGGTAGTATTAAGCTCACCCTGCCTGGGTAGTAGCTCACCCTGCCTGGGTAGTATTAAGCTCACCCTGCCTGGGTAGTATTAAGCTCATCCTGCCTGGGTAGTATTAAGCTCACCCTGCCTGGGTAGTTCTAAGCTCACCCTGCCTGGGTAGTATTAAGCTCACCCTGCCTGGGTAGTGAGATCCTCCACCAATGACCAATGATTACATGTATTTGATGAAGGCAGCTTATAACGCAGAGATTCTATGAACGAATTGGAAAATATAAAATCTGGCTTTATTTTTTTATTTTTTGTGTTCAGTTAACTCTCAGTTATCCTGGACAGAGCAGAAACTTAATAATGGCCCTAGCAGAGTCTTTCTCAAAAGCCAATTTTAATTTTTCAAATTCTCTTACAACTATACCAAGTTGCGTATATCAATGGCGAATTAACCACTGCCCAGCAGAACGATTGACAGCCCTTTTGTTGCCAAGAATGCGGCACCTTATCTTTATCTCTGTAAAATTGAAGTAAATTTTGTTACAACACAGGGCGAGCTTGTTTGGGGCAACTTTGTTGGGGGCAGGCGACTTTGTTGGGGCAAGCGTGTTAGGGGACGATATAACCAGCATTCAGGTGAACACACTCACACCTAGTTCTGTGGCAACACCCAAAGGATGAGGGTAAGTTACCCTAAATACTAGAATTCTTCAGTACCATTCAAGTGATTCTTTAAGGCTGAGGTCATTACATGTGCTTACTTG
Source organism: Plazaster borealis (assembly GCA_021014325.1). NCBI lineage: Eukaryota > Metazoa > Echinodermata > Asteroidea > Forcipulatida > Labidiasteridae > Plazaster > Plazaster borealis. The sequence goes on along the minus strand of CM037457.1, from coordinate 126,367 downwards.
TTTCTTGAATATTTTAGACAGTTTTATCGAGTTTTTGCTTCAGTAAACAATAATATTTTGATATGGGATTGTATTTGAACTCGAGACTGGTTCGGAGACTCCTTCTGCTTTTCTAATATCTTTTTTAGAATTGATAACCCCAGCAGTACCCTGCATTTAATATGAGTAATACCAGACATTTTAAGCCGTGAATTACTCCTTTAGAAACTGTGAATAAAACCCATAGCAACAATGACTGCAGTCAAGGCATATACATGTATCAACCTCCAAAACTTGAACTCTAAACTTAAACTTAAAAAAAATGTCATTTTAGGACTATGTGGATTGTTTCAGTGGATTGTTTCAGTCAATCTAAGTGCATTATAGATAATTCATAATAACCCAGGACAGTTTATCCATTCTAATTGGTCGAGCGGAGATCACATGGTCATTTTTAAACGCACAATATAAACACGGTGAGAAGTGTATAAACATACGCGTGGTGCGCAAGCTTATGCATGGCGCTAATTTACGCGTAACGTAATCAATACATACTGGTACTCAATGTAAAATCTGCACAACCGTTGAGCGTCGCTCGCAATTTGACCTTTCTCGAAATGGAGCCTGCGGACATGACAGGAATTAGAAATTTACAGGAAAGTTTACAGATTTTCCAACATTATTATGCTTTTTAACAAACAGGGCATTTCTGAATGGGAATAAAAGAGTTTGGTTTAAAACCTTGCAGGGTCGTGGCCGTGCAATAAAGGACCGAGCCACCACTCTTGTATTCCATTATTTAATCCCGTCGGTGACCAAACCGGTCAGTGATTTTGGGTTTTTGGGGGGTGGCTACAAAATACATGTAAATGTTTCATTAAATGCATTGACAATGTGGACTGGTATTTGTGATACATGTACATTGTACCAAAACTTGTTACTTTGTGTCTGGAAAATAAATTGTTGACTTAATGGGAGGCAGGAAAAAATACTCTATTTTCATCATTCCTTTTAACAATTGTCTAAAAGGAAATGCAACTATTGTTAAGTTTTTAACATGCAAGTGATAAAACTTGTGATCCGCTGTGGAAGCAAGTTATAGGTTTCCAAAATATGGAAACTGACATTTCTTTTGCAGAACACAAGGATCAAGCCCAGTGGATGTACTTTAAGGTATATCTCACCACTGTCTTTTTTTAAACATGGAGGTTTCCATTGGGTTTTATACTATGTAGTAAAACATAGCCTCTCATAGCTTACCTCTCAGGCCAATAGGCTGAAGGGGTATTGTCACGGCCTACCGTGTCCATCCATCCATCCGGCTAGGCACTGATAGCCTCTCATAGCTTACCTCTCAGCCCAATGGGCTGAAGGGGTATTGTCACGGCCTACCGTGTCCATCCATCCATCCGGCTAGGCACTGATAGCCTCTCATCCCAATAGGCTGAAGGGGTATTGTCACAGCCTACCGTGTCCATCCATCCATCCGGCTAGGCACTGATAGCCTCTCATAGCTTACCTCTCAGCCCAATAGGCTGAAGGGGTATTGTCACAGCCTACCATGTCCATCCATCCATCCGGCTGGGCACTGATGGCCTCTCATAGCTTACCTCTCAGCCCAATAGGCTGAAGGGGTATTGTCATGGCCTACCGTGTCCATCCATCCATCCATCCGGCTGGGCACTGATGGCCTCTCATAGCTTACCTCTCAGCCCAATGGGCTGAAGGGGTATTGTCATGGCCTACCATGTCCATCCATCCATCCGGCTAGGCACTGATAGCCTCTCATAGCTTACCTCTCAGCCCAATAGGCTGAAGGGGTATTGTCACGGCCTACCATGTCCATCCATCCATCCATCCGGCTGGGCACTGATGGCCTCTCATAGCTTACCTCTCAGCCCAATAGGCTGAAGGGGTATTGTCATGGCCTACCATGTCCATCCATCCATCCATCCGGCTGGGCACTGATGGCCTCTCATAGCTTACCTCTCAGCCCAATGGGCTGAAGGGGTATTGTCATGGCCTACTGTGTCCATCCATCCATCCATCCGGCTGGGCACTGATGGCCTCTCATAGCTTACCTCTCAGCCCAATAGGCTGAAGGGGTATTGTCATGGCCTACCGTGTCCATCCATCCATCCATCCGGCTGGGCACTGATGGCCTCTCATAGCTTACCTCTCAGCCCAATGGGCTGAAGGGGTATTGTCATGGCCTACCGTGTCCATACCGTGTCGCTTCTGGACCTGAACTCCACTTAGAAGTGATATTAGGACTTGTAACTTGGGTGGGGGTTGACCATAGGAAAAGGAAAGTTGGTATTTTTGGGGTTAAAACATCAAAGATCATGGTGGTGAGTTATAGCTAAATAGTTGTACAGTTTAACTCTAACAAAGTAGGAATGCATAGATCCAATTCCATTCAGTATTACTTTTATTTCCATTTTCTATATACAGTAATGCAAAATACAGGTACATGCATACAGCTGTTTGTTTACACCAACAGTAAAAGGGACAATGAAGGTATTTTAAAAGACTGAGGGAAAACTGTTTATTTTTACTAAAAAATCTGTCTTATTTTGATTTTATTTTGTTTGTGGTTCATATAGTTTGTCGTACTGCGAACTGATGTATTGGTAAAAATGGCGATATTTGGTGTATCAGTTTTTGTACAAATTACTGAAATATTAATTACCGTTAACATTTTTTCAGCAAGTTTCAGGACCTAACTTGGAATAGTTTTGCAATGATACTAATAAGCATGAATAACGCATCACTGGATTTACCTTTTTGTGTTTCCACAAAGAAATTGAAACACATTTTCACAAAATGATGTATGTGTTTAGGAACTAATAATTCATCATAACAGTTGCAAGATGGAAAACACATTGACAGTTCTGTACTCGGGAAGAAGTCACCTTTACTTTGGTCTTAAAATGTTTTTCTTTTAAATTGTAAGCAGTTTGAAAAAATATTTCACCTAACTGTGATTTTCTCCAAACACAGAAATTTTACTGTGGTGCAGCATATGTCAGTTTGTGGCACGACCAACATGTGTAGATTTAAATCTCTGTACACTGCTGTTTTCCCATAGAGCTATACACTGTATTATATTAGTGTCAAATAGCATTAAATTGTGAAATTCAATCTCTTGTATGGAAGTGCATCAGTTCAAGTCCTGCTCTAGTCAACTTTTCTTTGTTCAACCCAAGATTAAGAACGTAAGTTCTATGAAAAACAAATATGCTCCTCTGTCGACTTAAACAAAATTTGTGAATGTGAAATCAAGAGTTGGCCCTCTGGTGGCGATTTCCTGGTTCTGCAGTGACTGTAAATTCCAGATCTGTAAGAACAGGGCAACTTGAACTTGTTATGTGCTTATAATTCATCATAGAAATGAAATACATTAGAAATGGAAAAATGTTTCATCTTTGGTCTAGTCCAAAGAGAAAACTTTTTCCAAGAATTTGTTCCCTCTTTTTTGCATCCTTTCTGTCTACTTTCAGATGCCATCCTACACACAAGGCTATAAGGTTAATTTATCACTTCCTTTGCATCTATTCTGCCTACTTTAGGTTGCCATCCTTATCTCAAGCTATGGGGTTCAATTATTTACAGTGAGAACTTGAGCTAGGCTTCAGACAGACTTGATTAAAACATAAATAAAATAGCTACATGTATATAAAATTGCACATTGTTTTGATAAGCACACCACCAAGTAAACAAATCACAGATAAAACCTTTGGGTAAATTCAAGTGTCATGGTATAAAGATTATATTGTGTAATTGACAGTCCTACAAACTATTTCCTACTGAGCTACATAATGTAGAACTCTGCTACTAAGGTAGCTATTGTTAAAATCTGAACTACTTGTCTTTACACAAGGTCATTGTACTTTCCAAGTTAGCACATGGGTGTTGTATGTTGGATTGCACTGGTACTTGGAATACTCTACCACTTGTCTTACATACACAAAGCTTGTAAACAGAAGCTCTTGGTCGATTTATTACATTTCTTGCAGCTTTAGGAATCAAAGTTGAATTGAGATAGAGACCACCACTGCCATCAAGGATTAACGTAGACCTCTGAAATAAAAAGACAAGTTCAGTCCATTTTGAGGTGTGTTATGATTGTAGTCAATGCTCCACAGTGTCACAAGTCACTGGTTTAAATCACTAAATAGTTAGAATACTTAAACCAGTTCACTTAGATGACTGGAATCACTATTGATTGCAAACCAAATGTCGTCAAATTAAGAATTAGAAATGACAAAATATGCAGTTCAAATTTTATTTTAGGATCAGTTTTGGTTTTTGTTTTACCAAATACCCCCTTCTCTAGAATGTCTTGTAATGATTTTAAATGATTTTTTCCTTCAAAATAACCAATGTAGAAAGGATATTTATTTATTGCCTGTATGTGCTTACATATTGTTGTAATTAACTGAATGATAGTATTACCCGTAACATTAATCAACTTAGAACACCACAATTTCTAAAAGTTGCACAACTGATTCTTATTAATACAGAACTGTTTAAAAAATATTTGTATCACGTTTCTTAAAATTAAGATTCATACACCAATGAAGATTTCTTTAGAGGTTGAAAGTTACAGTGGACTCACTGCCAAAAGGAAACTCAAAATTATCATGGATGCTGACTTTTATACAACAATTGTTTTGTAAATTATATATTGATTTATTTATTTCAGAAAGGTCTGTAGCCAACAAGATTTATGGTTTAGACGAACAAATAAAACATGTCATGTCAATTTAAAACATTAACATTAAAAAGACCAAGTGATATAGCCGCATTCCGGAGATGAATTCCCATTTCCCTGTGGCTATGGTAGGGTGTCATGGCCGAGTGGTTTAGAGCATCAAATTCAAGTTCTAGTGGTTAAGTCATCGGGGTGTGGGTTTGAATCCCGGTCATGACACTTGTGTCCTTGAGCAAGACACTTAACTATAATTGCTTCTCTTCACCCAGGGGTATAATTGGGTACCTGCGTGGATAGAGGTTGATATTGCGTTTGAAAAAGCCTTCAGAGCGCCACGGCAGCCCGTGGCTGTGTACTCCCCAGGGAGCTGAGAAAGATTAAGGGAATGTTATTGGCCCAATGACCAGGGCACTAATGTAAAGGGCATTGATATGTTATTGTAAAATGCGCTTTATAAGAACTTTTTATTATTATTATTATTATTATTATTATTATTATTATTATTATTATTATTATGGTGTTAATATTGGTGTCGTGCACAATAACGCTTTTACAGAAATATGTCCCAGTGTTATTATGTGCTGTACATGGCCATTTCTACACATTAATCATGAACACTATTACTTACAACACCATACGAGAGTGTACTTATTTTGTGTGCTAAATGTTAGTATTCCTCGATGTGCATGGCGATTGTATCATCGGAATTATTTTAATAAAAAAATAAAAAAGTATTTTTTGTGGAAATACGTGTCTCTCAGTCACGAGTCCTTGGGGTCAAGTCCGAGTTATGATAGTCGAGGTCAAGTCCGAGTCACCTAAATTGTGACACGAGACGGACTCGATTCCTACAACTCTGATGCTCCAATATGCATAAGCACCATCTTGAACAACCAAAGTTGTCTGTGAGAGTATAAGTTTTAGACAGGAAATTGCTATGAATGATCTTGTTTGTGACTTTACTTACTGATGCTATCGAGATATCCTGTGCTTTGAAATTCAATTGTTTAGCAAAAACATTGACTGCTTCACTTCCGTGTAAATCAACAGGTGCCTCTGATTCAATCATCAGGTCTTCCTTTGCACTGCTTACAATCTGAAATCAACATACAATGTGACCAATAGTCAGTCATTCTAATACAATATGCAGCAACACTAAGAAATCATAGCTTTAAAGTGTGTGGTCTTGAGAAAGACAAGGAACTACCTCAAATTACACAATGAAAAGGAATTCAATTTGTCTGTTTCTTTAACACATGATACTGACAAGTTTATCAGGCATCTTTTTTCTGGTTCATGAAAGTTGACACCTCTTCCGGCGTTCACTGGTAAAGTAAAGTGCCAGCACACTAATAATAACTCTGTAGTTACTAGTTTACTAGTTATTACCTGTGGAGAGGTTATCTGTACCGACTGTAGTGTGTAGGCCTTAGTTGGAGCAATAACTTCCTTGTCTTTGTCAGTGTGGAAGATAATAGCACCAGACAGAGGGTTGATGACCTTCAGACCTTTATGACCTCTCATAATGGTCTCTCCAACTTTCACTTCAACTGATGAATCAAAGTATTTAAAGTGGTTAACTTAAAGTAATGACTGATCATTTTTAGACTGATAACTATCTCTCAGCACTGTGTCAATTGCTACATGTATTTGTGGTCATTTGGTTCTTTGCTTTTAAAGCAGATATGAGTCTGACACATTGGTAATTTCTTGCTTAATAGCTATTGTTAAAAGGGGGGAAAACAACAACTTTGTTTTCCCATTTTCTCTTAACTTTCTCGGTAATAAGCCTGTCAATGTGGTACGTATGCATTTAAATTTGTGTCCAATGGGACAATGCTAAAGGAATGATTTGTACATCATACAGTGATTTAAATTTCGTTTAGTTTTTGTGATTTGTTTTTTAAACACCCAGATTTTGTTGCATTCAATCAGTGAAATCACCATAACTTTAAAAACATAAATATGTAGTGCAGACAAATAGTTCATTCTAATAGTGATATACATGTACATAGGGTTGTGAAACCTATCAAACAAACTCTTACCACTCGTCTTCAAACTGCTACCTGCATCAATGTGTACCTGGTAAAGGTAAAGAATTTTGAAAATTACTTAAGTGAACAAAATGAAAAATTAGGGGGGGGGGGTTCAATCTGAAATCTCACAATTGACAAATTCCCTATGAGTACCAATCCTTCCATGAAATCTCACTGGACTCTCATTATGTGAAACTCTATACTGATCAAAGGTGCTTGTTTTGATTGCCACAATCAAAATAAACAATATGAACATGCCAAAAACCCCTGAAAACTTCCAACATTTCACAAGTACAAAAGCACCAAAAAAAGGTTGCTTGTAATAATGTTTACTCAATAAAATATCTCCCTGCACAACCTGCACTTACTGATGAGTTTTGAGCACTGATTTGCATATCCTGGCCCAGGAAGCTACCAATGTGTCCATTGCTGCTGACAATTTTCTCTGCGTTTGTTTCTTGAGAGAAGCGTACAAGTCCTCCTCGAAGCAACTGCAGAGAAGGCAATCCGTTGTGATCCAACTGAAGAACCCATATCACTAATGCCGTTACCTAGTCACAATAACATAATGAGAAATTTTTGTCAGATCTGAACGCAAACAATTTATAATGCACAAAACCATAATGAAAAAATGCACTTAACAATTTTACAGTCCTTGCATTGCCCATTAAATAACATTAGCTTAAAAAACAAAATCAAAACAAAATGTGATGTAGGTAGACTAAAGAGCAGGTACGCCTATCTTACTTTGTTGAAGAATCTATTATTGACAGTAATAATATCTTATACTGACATCTTGGCAATTAAAACTAGCATCCATCAATTGCTGTTTGATTCCAGGACCCAATTTCATAAAGCTGTTAAAAAGCAGAAAATACTGCTGAGAATTTGTTTTTGCAGAGCCAAAAACGAGTAGGGCTTCAATTTCAATAGTATAAACTTTTTACAACACTGGCTGGTAAACCTATTTCTGCTAAACAATATTTGTGTGTGCTTAGCAATTTTGTGCTTACGAGTGTTATTAAATAGGGCCCAGATTCTTAATAACACTGACAGGGACCACAATGTAAACAAGGCTCGGGTAAAGGGACTGTGTCATCATGATCAAGCAGGCATGTGGCTGTGCATTGAATGATGAACTCTCTCCCAGTTCCTGCATGCACACCCTCCCTATGATCACATAAAGAGCTTGTGCGCACCTCCAGTAACTGGGTGATGAGAGTTTATAATTCCATGTATAGCCACAGGCCTGCTTTAATCATAATGACCCTTTTAAGGCTTTTTGGGGGTTATCCTTTGATAAATTTGATAAATGATCTTTTATTTTTGTCTGTAATGTTTTTTTTTGATCCAAATTATACTCGGTCAGGAACCCGAAAAAAGGTAGTTGTGATAATCGTAACCTGCCACTCTAAGGAAAACATGGCAGAGGGAAAATACACTGAGGATTAACAAAGAAAGCCAGTTTTACTGTACCACATGTACAATTCACTATCTGTACACTATCATATTGTACAGATACAAGCATCAATCAATATAACAGCAATGGCATTGTCTACCAGTAAATACTTACAGCTAAATTACTGATTGCAGTGAAATACAATAAAGCCAAGAAGCAGTAAGCAAAGTATCGCTTTCTCCCTCTCAGCCCAGTCTTATGCAAATGCTCTTCATGCACTGGCACATGACCTGCTCTAAAGTTACTATTATGTTCTTTATTCACACGTCGTCTTTCCAGAGACTTCTCAAGCATTGACAAATTCCCATTAGTCCCTCTCTGTGGAAGAAACGAAAGATGTAAAAATGTCATATAAGAATGAAGTTAAATTCAAGCTTGGAGGAAAGAATTACAGAGGTTTCAAACAAATTGATTGTCCCATTGACCATCGGGAAAGAGGCTTGCAATCATCACACTTCTACTACTTCTCTTCTGATACTTTTCAAAGTCCTGCTTTGGAATATGGGTTACGCATGCGTGTGACCGATGAAACAAATGGGGTAGGTTAAGGGTATGTTTGAATTGGGAGAACAAAGCATTGACAACAGGGGCAAAGGGAGATTGTTCCAGATTGCTCCACTGTCACAACTATATTGCTACTACAATATTAGCAGAAAGATGCATAATTGAAGAATGATGATAAGTGCACAATTCAGAATCATTTCTCAATATAACACTGAACACGTTTGGAAATTGTCAAAGACCAGTGTTCTCACTTGGTCTGGTGTATCCCAACATAGGCCTAGATGCTTACAATAACAAGCCTGTGAAAATTTGGGCTCAATTGGTCATCGAAGTTGCAAGAAAATAATGAAAGAAAAAACACCGTAGTTGTACAAATTTGTGTGCTTTCAGATAGGAATAAAAACTTCTTGCAATTTTTTTAAATTATTTCAGTGAGAAATTACCTCGTTCTCAAAAACTACGTTACTTCAGTCACTCAGTCCGAGTCAGAGCAGAGGGAGTCGTTTCCTACAATTTTTTATACTATCAACAGTTCTTCCGTTGCTTGTTACCAAGTAAGTTTTTATGCTAATATTTGTTTTGAGTCATTACCAAACGTGTACGATACCTTTATTTAAAGACAGGTTATATTTAATATATTTAACGGGACGTGCACGGTCGCTCTAATCAATGATCCTGATTTTTCTCATAATTTCAGCAAACACCAATACTTGGTACAGCAATACTTAGATGAACGACCGTGCATAGATAAGATAGATCAATGATATGAACGACCGTGCATAGATAAAGCCTCAAACATGAACAATCATACCAAATTTGTTGAATATCAATGAAATTAACAAATGGTTTTGTTACCTGATAAACGGACGTAGCCATTTTAATTTGGTGTTGTCATAATGTTGAAGGACGCCCTCTGTTGATAAACTGCTGCGTGAACTTTTTTAGGACCTGTCGCAGCGGGCGTATTTTTTCCCCCAGCTGGTCGTCGACAGAGGAGGTCACTTTACATAATGGGCGTGTTTTACCTATACTTTCGCGCGTCGTACGTACGTCTGCACATGATCGTATAGACCCATTGCATATGACGTCACTCTCTCAAAAAGGAGGCAGATCATTGGACGCTAGCTGTTCTCTGTGCGTAAAAACGTGCACGTAACCTCGGCGTATCTGTAGCGTTTCGCGTTATGCAAGGGGGACCTATTGATTTCTATAGACCCGGCCGGAACGCGCCTCCGACAATGCGCGTCATTTTGGGTGTCAAAACTCTCTTTTGTGCATGTTTGTATACGATTTTGACACCCAAAATGACACCCAGGATAGGCGCAGTGAGTACGCTGCGCGTTGTGCAATGAGTCTATAGTCGACGAAGGGCACAAGTTAACGGAAGCACATACAGTACATGTACATACACATGTACACGTACATATATACTTCATGCAGTGGCTTTTTACGCCAGCCACTAGTGCCACACTGACTGCATAATAAAGAGAAACCCACTCACCTGATGAGTAGGCCTACAGCTTAGTAAACAACAATTTGTAAATACAAATTGAAAATGTGACGATGCGTTGGCAACATTTGCGGCAGAATCCACACTACAGGCAACTACCTGTAGAATGAGACAACGAGGGCCTAGGATGTAGTGTCAACACATCGTTAGAATGTGTACGGAACTCCATGAGTGCCACACCACTTTATCTAGATAACGACATATCTCGCAAAGTCGACTTATTAAAACCAAAAAGTAGACACTCCAACAGTCCGCACGCTAGTGATTGGGCGTCCGTCGTAGAAACCATTTTCATAAGAAAGCTATTGGCTAGACTCAGCTCGGTGCACGTTCACGACCGATTACAAAGTAGCTGCACAGTGTGGTTCAGGCCCGCGGATTCTGTACTATACACAGCCTTAAAATAAGGCTATTCAGACAGCGACAACTTTTGCCGATAGATGCGGGGCGATGCACCTTGCGTGCGATGTGAGGCAAAGTTCATTGAGTTTTTTTCCTACAATGTGCGTCGTCGACGAACAGCGATCGCTGAATTTGATAACAGTGCAAAAGAAGTTCTATACCCCGATCCTCAAATCACGAATCCAAGAAAATAGTTGTTGATGAAAATATCATTAGCCCTATTAAGGGCAGAAATTAGGCAATAAAAACGCAATTTGGCGAACTTCGCTTAATTCCGTGTTTGTTTTGTTTAAATATTTGTTTTGTTGACGCTTGGCCTAGTTGATTAATTTTGTGGGAGTAAACTTTTCTTTGAGCCGATTGATGTTACTACGGAAGTGTAAAAAGTACCTGGTAAAAAAACCCATATTCCGCCCGTGCGGATTACTAATTCAGCCGCCGCGGGCGGATATCTATTTCGCCCGCCGGGCGGATTAGGGGGCCTAGTATTTGTTCTCCCGGGTAGATTACTATTTTGCCCGGGCAGATTACTTGAGTAAAATAGTAATCCGCCTGGGCGGATTAGCTTTTTAAAAATTTTTGTTTTTACCAAGTCCTTTATACACTTCCGTATGTTCCAGCAATTTTTCCAGTAAAATTAAAAGATTTATATGGATCAAAAGTGCTTAAAAGTGTCTATTTCTCCAGTCATGTATATATATATATATATTTTTTTTAGGCTTACGGAGGCTTGAATTTTCACCCCAAAACGCCAAAAACTCAGAGCTTCGCCCCTGAACCCCACCAAGGGCCGTCAGGCCGGCCCCGTAGACCCCATCCCGTTACCTTTCTTCGAGCCCCCTTAGATATAATCCTGGGTGCGCCGTTGTTTAGAAATACTTGTTTTCAAATAAGTCTACTAACCCGTGAGCCAATTTAGGAGTCACACATTTTAGGCCTCCGTCCGTAACGTTATGCGTTTTCAATATGGTCATTGATATAGTTAATATTTTCTGGTCTTCAGGCAGCACCAACTTAAGTTTCCTTTGTACTACTCACTTAAAACTTTCTCAACACACTGTACAAACATCCACTATGCTAGCGCATCAGTTTTGCCGAATTACATGCAAAAACCTCAACAAATCAAATTTCTTTCTAAATAGTCGCATGTGAAGATATTTAAAACAAATTTATGTACAACGTATCTTGCAAACGCAACACACGATTTGTGCGTAATGCGTCCTGATAAGTCTTACACACGAGTGTACGAACAAAACAGGTATTTTGTAAGTTGAGAGCTGCATTATTTCATGAAAATGATGAATTTTTGAGGAATATATTACGTCCAAAACCCACTGCAGAAAAATGTATGTCGCCATGGAGTGTGAATCCGGTGAAATTAGTGGCTTCTTCAAGGTAAGATTTGAGTTATGACACTTTGAAAATGTTCCGCCTCAGAAAGGGATTCCCTGATATCCAGGACGTCACTGTAGTATAATACGAAAGTGAAAGGCCTCAAGGGCTAGTGTGAGTGAGTCAACTACACATAACAACTAGATCAACAGCCAGATGAGTCAAATAGGCCTTTAAATTCAATTCATTACTTTTCAAACTGCTTTATGCAGAATATACATGTTGCAAAGGATGGCAAATTGGCTACTACAGTACATTTGAATTAAGTGCATTCCCAAAATACAGCCCAGGGTATACAAGGAATATATAAACATGTAGTACAGCTGGGATCGATAGCCTATGTGGTATTTAGACCTTGGTGTGTAGACAAAACAGCAACTTTTTGCCAGATGATGATGTCATTAAATAACATCAACTTTAAATTTAAAACAAATTCATATCTGGACAACCATAAATGCAGCAAACAAGATATTTGTACCATATGGCAGGTATGGAAGCTCTTGATGCATTTAACAGTGCGACCCCATTTGACCTTTGGTTTGAATTTAGAAACTCAACTTCATCTTCGTTTTACATGTGCCTCATGTCATGATGTTAGTAAGAGGGGTGTCTGGGTGTCTTGTTGACTCCTTGGTTTGAATTTAGAAACTCGACCTCATCTGTCTGGGTGTCTTGTAGACTCCTTGGTTTGAATTTAGAAACTCAAACTCATCTTAACTTTACATGTGCCTCATGTCATGATGTTAGTCAGAGGAGTGTCTGGGTGTCTTGTAGACTCCCTGGTTTGAATTTAGAAACTCAACCTCCTCTTCAGTTTACATGTGCCTCATGTCATGATATTAGTCAGAGGGGTGTCTGGGTGTCTTGTAGACTCCCTGGTTTGAATTTAGAAACTCAACCTCATCTTCAGTTTACATGTGCCTCATGTCATGATGTCAGTCAGAGGGGTGTCGTCTGGGTGTCTTGTAGACTCCCTGGTTTGAATTTAGAAACTCCACCTCATCTGTCTGGGTGTCTTGTAGACTCCCTGGTTTGAATTTAGAAACTCGACCTCATCTTCAGTTTACATGTGCCTCATGTCATGATGTTAGTCATAGGGGTGTCTGGGTGTCTTGTAGACTCCCTGGTTTGAATTTAGAAACTCAACTTCATCTTCGTTTTACATGTGCCTCATGTTATGATGTTAGTAAGAGGGGTGTCTGGGTGCCTTGTAGACTCCTTGGTTTAAATTTAGAAACTCAGCCTCATCTTCACTTTACATGTGCAATGTCAGGGTGCTAGTCAGAGGGTTGTCTGGGTGTCTCGCGACTCCCTGGTTTGAATTTAGAAACTCAACCTCATCTTCAGTTTACATGTGCCTCATGTCATGATGTTAGTCAAAGGGGTGTCTGGGTGTCTTGTAGACTCCTTGGTTTGAATTTAGAAACTCAACCTCATCTTCAGTTTACATTTGCCTCATGTCGAGATGTTAGTCAGAGGGGTGTCTGGGTGTCTTGTAGACTCCCTGGTTTGAATTTAGAAATTCAACCTCATCTTCAGTTTACATGTGCCTCATGTCATGATGTTAGTCAGAGGGGTGTCTGGGTGTGTTGTAGACTCCTTGGTTTGAATTTAGAAATTCAACCTCATCTGTCTGGGTGTCTTGTAGACTCCCTGGTTTGAATTTAGAAACTCGACCTCATCTTCAGTTTACATTTGCCTCATGTCATGATGTTAGTCAGACGGGTGTCTGGGTGTCTTGTAGACTCCCTGGTTTGAATTTAGAAACTCGACCTCATCTTCAGTTTACATGTGCCTCATGTCATGATGTTAGTCAGTCGGGTGTCTGGGTGTCTTGTAGACTCCCTGGTTTGAATTTAGAAACTCAACCTCATCTTCAGTTTAAATGTGCCTCATGTCAGGGTGTTAGTCAGAGGGGTGTCTGGGTGTCTTGTAGACTCCCTGGTTTGAATTTGGAAACTCGACCTCGTCTGTCTTGGTGTCTTGTAGACTCCCTGGTTTGAATTTAGAAACTCAACCTCATCTTTGTTTTACATGTGCCTCATGTCATGATGTTAGTCAGACGGGTGTCTGGGTGTCTTGTAGACTCCCTGGTTTGAATTTAGAAACTCAACCTCATCTTCAGTTTAAATGTGCCTTATTTCAGGGTGTTAGTCAGAGGGGTGTCTGGGTGTCTTGTAGACTCCCTGGTTTGAATTTGGAAACTCGACCTCGTCTGTCTTGGTGTCTTGTAGACTCCCTGGTTTGAATTTAGAAACTCAAACTCATCTTAACTTTACATGTGCCTCATGTCATGATGTTAGTCAGAGGAGTGTCTGGGTGTCTTGTAGACTCCCTGGTTTGAATTTAGAAACTCAACCTCCTCTTCAGTTTACATGTGCCTCATGTCATGATATTAGTCAGAGGGGTGTCTGGGTGTCTTGTAGACTCCCTGGTTTGAATTTAGAAACTCAACCTCATCTTCAGTTTACATGTGCCTCATGTCATGATGTCAGTCAGAGGGGTGTCGTCTGGGTGTCTTGTAGACTCCCTGGTTTGAATTTAGAAACTTAACCTCATCTTCAGTTTACATGTGCCTCATGTCATGATGTTAGTCAAAGGGGTGTCTGGGTGTCTTGTAGACTCCCTGGTTTTAATTTAGAAACTCAACTTCATCTTCGTTTTACATGTGCCTCATGTCATTATGTTAGTAAGAGGGGTGTCTGGGTGTCTTGTAGACTCCTTGGTTTAAATTTAGAAACTCAGCCTCATCTTCACTTTACATGTGCTTATGTCAGGGTGCTAGTCAGAGGGTTGTCTGGGTGTCTTGTAGACTCCCTGGTTTGAATTTAGAAACGCGACCTCATCTTCAGTTTACATGTGCCTCATGTCATGAAGTTAGTCAAAGGGGTGTCTGGGTGTCTTGTAGACTCCTTGGTTTGAATTTAGAAATTCAACCTCATCTTCAGGGTGTCTGGGTGTCTTGTAGACTCCTTGGTTTGAATTTAGAAATTCAACCTCATCTTCAGTTTACACATGTGCCTCATGTCATGATGTTAGTCAGAGGGGTGTCTGGGTGTGTTGTAGACTCCTTGGTTTGAATTTAGAAACTCAACCTCATCTGTCTGGGTGTCTTGTAGACTCCCTGGTTTGAATTTAGAAACTCGACCTCATCTTCAGTTTACATGTGCCTCATGTCATGATGTTAGTCAGACGGGTGTCTGGGTGTCTTGTAGACTCCCTGGTTTGAATTTAGAAACTCAACCTCATCTTCAGTTTACATGTGCCTCATGTCATGTTGTAAGTCAGAGGGGTGTCTGGGTTTCTTGTAGACTCCTTGGTTTGAATTTAGAAACTCAACCTCTTCTTCACTTTACAAGTGCCTCATGTCAGGGTGCTAGTCAGAGGAGTGTCTGGGTGACTTGTAGACTCCCTGGTTTGAATTTAGAAACTCGACCTCATCTTCAGTTTAAATGTGCCTCATGTCAGGGTGTTAGTCAGAGGAGTGTCTGGGTGTCTTGTAGACTCCCTGGTTTGAATTTGGAAACTCGACCTCGTCTGTCTTGGTGTCTTGTAGACTCCCTGGTTTGAATTGAGAAACTCAACCTCATCTTCAGTTTACATGTGCCTCATGTCAGGGTGTTAGTCAGAGGGGTGTCTGGGTGTCTTGTAGACTCCCTGGTTTGAATTTAGAAACTCAACCTCATCTTCAGTTTACACGTGCCTCATGTCATGATGTTAGTCAGAGGGGTGTCTGGGTGTCTTGTAGACTCCCTGGTTTGAATTTGGAAACTCGACCTCATCTGTCTTGAAGGTCAGCAAGTTGGAAGCTGCGAAGGTGTTTGCTGTGACAGCTCAGCAATCTTCATTGCAGTGTGGAATAGCCTTAATGCTGGTCATATCCATCAGTATGACCCTCAGGGTAGATTTCTCAGCTGCATTGTTCAGGGTCTGTTACAACCATGGGGAATCTCATTGACATCAGATGGTCAGAAGCTGGTAGTGGCAGACACCAAATCAGTGAAAATTTATAAAAAGGCTGTGTAATGATGATACTGGTTAAATACTGTCTCATGGATTGAACTGACCACCAAAATAAGTCAATCCAATTAAATCACAAAATCCTGCAAACTGATATTAATTTTTTTCACTCAAACAGTTGAAATAACCGATCAGTTTAAATTGTCAATTAATTAAGACATTGTGTTAATCAATTCTGTTTTTTAATACCTGGTTGCAAATGTACTCTACATTTGACATATTTTGCATTTTGCAATAAAATAATGTCTTGAGTACAGGCTTGTCTATTTTAAGTGATTTTGTAAAAACATTCCAGTGTGCAGGAAATAGTGTATGCAGGAAATGGTAGCATGCAAAGTGTTAATTATTACATATTAGGGGTTGTTCACTTGTATTGTAACCTTTTCCATTTGATAAGAAATGCAACCTTTGAAGTTTAACACCGCATGCAAGTTAAGGTAGCTTATAAATGAAACTCATAAATAGCTGACTATTGTATATTTGCCATGTTTGGTTGATTATTAATATTACCTTTTTTATGGGAAAAGTTGTAAGCCTGAAGCATGCTTTTTAGCACAGTGGTCATCCAAATCTGGTTCTTATCTTGATAACTAGTGATAATTTTATTTTGGCAGCCATCTTGTAATTTTTCTTGCTCAAATGTATTTTGAAGATATGCAGTGATCATATCCATGAAAAAATATGTTATAATGATATCATTTCTATTAATATCTGGTGAGCATACATATAAGCTATTGAAAATAGAGGCAAAATCGGCCTTTTGATTTTATGCATTTATTATTACCATTTTTTTCCCAACCTTCCTTTTTCGACTTTTTTGATATGTTGTTTGGGAAGGTTTCAAGAGACTCTTGCAACATAAATCATTTTTGTTGCAATTTTGTACATGTCAAACCATTTTTTTGGCGCAGACTGATGCAAAATTAAAAAGTAGTTTATTGTAATGTTTGGAGTAAGTTTAATCTGTATATAATCAAGATTGACATTACAGTGGATTGCTCATGTAGACTTATTTTGAATAATGCTACTATCTCTAAAGCAACATATATTCCAAACTTTAGACAATATCAATAAATCAGGAGATGACTCATATTGTTTTTGTCAAGTGAATATTTATTCCACTATGTCTCTCCCTCATTCACTTTGCTTGTCTTGTAGAAACTTCTCTGAGCTTCGAGGTATTTTCCAATGAACAAATGTATAGACCCCTTGCATATGACATCACAAGCTCAAACAGCGCCCTCACTGAGGTCAAAGGAAGACCTATCAATGGCTGAGAGTTGTGCGTGGTGCATACACGCTTGCACGTTTCCATTGTTTGACCTCAGCGATGGCGGCCTATGCAAGGGGTCTATGGGAATTATTGAAGTTATTTGATGGATCAGGAAGAAGTTCAAATCTCTTCTGAAGTGAAAACAAATCCAATCATACATTTGAAAGTGACTAGAATTTTAATAAACACCTGTCACATGGTTATTTTTCTTGTCTTTATATAACCAGTAAAAATACCATTGGAAATAGTGACTTACAACAGATTTGACATGGAGACACAAAACCAAACAACACAAAGGAAAACTGAGAAAAAAAATCTTGCTTAAAATATTGAGTAACAGCAAGTTACATACACTTGTCCATTATTAGTATGGGTAAATTTAATGTTATGAAGTGGAGGTATTTTAATTCCTACAAAATTAGGGTTGAAGCTTCACCCTCAAGATGAAGAGAGAACCGAGAGCTTCTACCCACTACAGACATACAACACAGTCGGCTGTAATAAGCATTGAACATGTGCATCATTCTAAAGGGTAACAAACAACCTTGTTCCCAGTGGTGTAGGATCTTACCTTGCTTATTCATAACCCCTGAAAGTATGACTTTGAAATATCGTAATATATTGAATATTTTAATTTGTTCTGTGGTTGATCCAGTCTGTGTTAGAGAATTCACAGAGCAGGCGATCAAAAGAGGTATCAAGTCGAAAAGCAACTGGTCCCCTCTCATTGTTTTTTGATCTTGTGGCATGTCTAACTGTATGCAGTTCAGGGTGACAATGTAAAAACATGATTCTTTTGAAGTGGTTGTGTCAAAATGTTTGTATTTAGACATGCCCATTCTAAGTGCCCTACAAGCGCCTATGCAAGGTTTTGAAAGTTCTTAACAAGTAAGCACGCAGTGCTGTTACTTTTTGTAACCAATCAGCATTGTTTTTTAGCTCATGCCTTCCGTGGGTTTAGTGACAAGAAGTATTGATACAGCGCTGCCCATGATAGTGAGGCTGGGATAATGAATAATCTTATTTTAGTTTTACCCCCTGATTGATGTGTGATGTGCTGTATACTAACTGCTTTCAGAGTTCTGTGGGGAGAAAAATGCACCTCGGACAGAATATGGTTCTCATGAATGAGATTCTGAACATGGTGTAAGGATCATCATTGGTTGGAATTCTTCTGGATTTCACTTTCACATCATCTTCCTCTTTCTCATCTTTGTTGTTTACAGAAGGAGAACTCAAGTCTAGTTCAGTGTCTTGAGAAGGAGGAGTGTGGGAGTCTAAAGCTGAAGCAGATGATGTCACTGCTGGAGCATGAACTAGACCAAAGAAATCAGGTATGAGATGAGAGGAACCATGTGGTGTGTGTTAGAGTCCAGAAATAGGAGTTTAGACAAATCCACTGTCAAGTAACATTCTGCTGCTGAGAGTATTGCTTACAAATATTCTTTAAGCTTATAAATAATGGGATAAAGTCCAAGTTCATTCAAGCAAAATTGGTGTGGTCACTATAGCATAAAATATGCGCAAGTACACTTTGATTATTACTCTAGAAGTTTTGTGCATTCTCAGTAAATTTGAATTGTTGAGACAATAATCTGTTTTAGAACATAAAGTCTGGGGGTCCTCTAGTCGTTGTTGATTCATGCCATATTTAAGGTTTTATGAAACATAATATAAAATAAAGGATTGGTACAAACTATTTACACAATGACAGACTATCCATCCTTTCATGCAAACATTTTGTGCTGTTTTATCATTTCTGCATTTTCTTTGGAAAATGTTTGTTAAAAACCAGCAATAATTATCCATCTGTTGGAGTAAAGCAATGATGATACAGAAATACATGGTGTGTAAAGAATTAATAGACTGTACAAGTCTGGCATGTATTTAAACAGTTTGAGGATCCTTTGGTTCTCACCTGTGTGAAGGAAACAAAACCACACTTTGGAACGGGTTTCAGTGTTTTAATATTTGCTATCTTATGGAGACCAACAACAAAAGGTCTCCACAGGGGAATTATAAAGAGAGGGATGTTCCACAAGGAAGTTTGTGTACAAAGTTCACTATGCGAGGATGTTAAGTACAGGGACAAAGGAAAGAACAAGAGAAATCTTTGCAATGTTGGAATATGCATGAGACTTACACAGTCTATAATAATTCCCATATTGTTCTTTTTGTTTAGTTGCTAAGAGTGAGGCTATGACAATCATGCTGCAGTCAGATGATCATCTGACAGTGGAGAAGCAGTAAACAGCTTCAGATGTAAAACATGATGAGACTGAGATTTGTGCATCCTAAGGAAACTAAGGTATTCCAGAGACGGAGTCATTTGAAGCTAAGGGACCATGACACATGAGGTAATTTACATGCATCCACTTCAAGGCAGTACATTCATATTTCATTTCTACATTTTGTGTTCAGAAGTTTTAAGACAAAAATATCTGCTGTGATACCGAAGGTTTTTTTTTGCATGCTGTGCTGTTGGTTGCCTCCAAGTTGCATGTAAATATTGCTGTGTGTGACAAGGGTTTGAAGCTGATCTTTAATGCCTGTGGCTGTAGACAATTCAAGTGACTATTATGGGTCACCATTACTGGGTGGAACTATTCCATACACTGCATCCAGTAGTAGTTTTTTATGCATCACAGGTAGCTTTGATCAATGATATTTGAGGCAGTTTGATGCTTGACAGTGGTGTTTACATGACCACATTGGTATCCCAGCTAGTATTGACAAATTAATATGGATTGTTCAGATTTGTCTAAGCCAGTCACTCAGTCGATGATATTAGACTCTTTTGCAGTGCTCCTTTATAGATACTCAATTTGTCAAAATAATCCACCATTTCAAAAAGATTATAACTCCTTTTGGGGATGTAGAAATTACATTTCAAATTTTTTAAAATAAACAAAACACTGTCCAGTTGTACATGATCTTTTGCAGAATTTCAGAAAAATTCCAAATAATAACAATAAAAATTGGTTCTTATATAGCACGTGATCACACCCCAAGGGGCATATCAAAGTGCTCATTACTTGTTTTTCAACAGAATAAGCAGAACTATGTTTTGAATTATGAGACCCATTTATGCAGCACCTGATAATTAATGTTGCACCTTTTAATCTAGGGTTTTTCTCCCACATCTAAAACTGTCTGCTCCCCACAGGGTTCTTGACTAGGTATGGTGATTAAGTTCGCTTTTCCAAGAGGTCCTTGACTTCACAACCAGAATTAATGAATGAAAAGATATGGATCAGAAGTGCTTAGACACCATGTCTATCAAACTCAGCAAATCTTTCAAGCGATGCTCCAAAGCAAGCCCTCAGCCTTCCAGCTCAAGATCTCAAGACCCACCATCTCCTGCATCCTCTACTGCCAGCGAATTCCAGTGCGGACAGCTACCACTTATAGACCGCTTGGAAGACTCTCATAACCTCATTCGATGTCAGGGACGAATTCGCATCCGAAACCCCTGTACCTCGAATCAAGCTGACTGAAACTGAGTTAAACAAAGTGAAACTTTTGGCGGAACCGGTCAACAGAGTAACAGCCGCCCAAAGCCACATCACTAACCAACTCTCAGTTTTCAGCCAAGCCACCACAACCAACAAGCCCCCAACCTATTTACGGAACACAGCGAAGCCACCACACCCACACCGAGGCCTAACCTTTCAGCCCTCCTTTACGGAGAACTGGAACAGGTTGACTTCAAAAGCTATGCTACTCCTGGTACAACTGGTGCTGGAAGAGTACAAATTTCAAGGCAAAGAGGTGGACAGCAAATTGAAGACGGCGAAGAAGGAGGCTCGAGTCAAGCTTGTTGCGGATTTTGAAGGAGAAGAACTGAGAACGGCCACTCAACTCTTTGGTTACTTTACAAGAGCAAGACTACCAAGCAAGGGAACCAGGAGAAAGCGGGAGCAACCCTAGCTCGTTTACAAACCAACCGGTCCTTTTCAGGACCACCCCACCTTCCAAAAAGAGTCTACTTGCATTTGTCTAAGTAATTTAATAAATAAATGATAATATAATACGGCATTTCCAAGTATATATTATTATTGAACAATATCATTTATAGCTCTTCTTTTCATAAATATGACTAAACGAAAGTTTGACAAACGAGCACACAGCTCCCAAAGAAAAGCCAATAACTTTTCCAAAACATGCTCCAAATCTAAACGGTTCAATAAGAATAACAATAAGCAGAAGAAAGTGAACGCTTCATAACCAACCTATCCAAGGCAAATCTTTCCATAATTCAAAAAGTTGCTTTAGGAAAAGGTCTCAACTTTGTTCCCACTCCTGCCAAACCCACCCGTAAAAAACTTCTGAGTGATTTCAACATCTTCCAAAGAAGAATGAGAATTGCTTTTCTAATGCACAACAAACCTGCCAAGACTTTACCCTTCAAACCACCTTCAAAATGGCTTCCAAATTCAACACAATGTGCGACACTCGGAAATTATTTGGAAGCTACATAGTACCAGTTTGCTCATGTTCGATTGCGCAACCAGCTCAGAAATACGACCAAACAAGAAATATCAGCCGTAATCAAACTAAACAACAATCCAGACATCGTATTTAAACCTTACGACAAAGGAAGAGGCATTTGCATAATGAACCGCACTGATTACTTAGAAGTAGGTCACCGACATCTTGAATCCGAGCACTACACAAAGCTTGACCAAGATATCACCCAACAGACCACTACATTGGTCCACAGCCTACTTATCAATATGCATAGAAACAACTACATCAATAAACAAACACTGGCGTATCTTGATACACTCCCACAACCAAGCCAATGCCCATCCATGTATTTTCTCCCGAAAATACATAAGACACCACCCGCGGGCACCCCTTTCGTAGGGAGACCTATAATAAGTGGATGTTCAAGCCCTACAGCCAAAATATCAGAATTTGTGGACCATTTCCTTCTTCCAATAGTTACCGCCCAACCTACATGTGTCCGTGATACCGCAGACATATTGCGAAAACTTGAGGAATCCACCTTTCCACAAAATGTTCTGATAACTAGTATTGATGTTGTCTCAATGTACACAAATGTCCGTCAAACAAAAGCAATGTTTGCAATGCCCTCGACCAAACCACCCACCTGTACTCTATCACAAAACCAGCTGATCACATTTTAACATGGTGGTGCTATAGAGACGACATACTTGTCATCTATAACAGCACCCTTGAAAACTTCAAGAGCCTTATCCACAACATGAATCAAATACACCCAACCCTCAAATTTACTTTTGAGGCCTCTGATACTTCAATCAACTACCTTGACTTAACAATTTTCAAAGGTACAAGGTTCAATGAAACTGGTATTCTTGAAACAAAAGTCTATACCAAACCCACTAAAACCTACCAATACCTACACAAAACATCATCCCACCCCCCCACATGTGTTCAAAGCATTCATATGACAGAGACAGAGACACAAATAACAAAGATGATTTCCTACTCAAAGTCAACAATTTTTCTGAAAAGCTAATAGCAAGAGGCTATAACATTTCAGAAATAAACAAAATCACCGAAAAAGTATTACACAAAGAACCGTTAAGTTTGATTCATAAAAAGCAAAAGAAAATGAAAAGCAAAACTCCACCAAAGTGACCTAAACAATTCCATCAAAAAACACTGGTCTCTAATTCGCAACAATGAAACACTCTCGGAGATCTTTCCAGACCCTCCTTTCATTGCGTACAAAAAAGATCAAAACATAAGCGAAATAAACCAATATTATGTCTCTCACGAGACATGAGACCTACGGATTCTATTAGAATCACCCACACGCAACTGATGAGTGCCAAGAAGGCATGAAAACATGTTATTGCAAAACAGAGAGGATCTGAAAAAATATCCTTGTGGTCTCCCCCCACTAAAAATAATTTGTTGACACATTTGCCAACCGGTTCCTCTGGTCCTCGTTATGTTTGTCAACTACCCCTGTCAATCTGGCGAAAAATTCAAAAATAATACCAAGACGTAGACCCTACCCATAAAACAAATAAAAACACATTTACAGTTTGATGTAAATCTCAAGTCAACAGTGATGGAGCGTCGCTGAATGGGACAGCGCCATCATTTATCTACTAAAAAGTGTGTCTATTTCTCTCTTTTTTAGGCGTACTGAGGCTTGTTCTTTCATCCCCAAAACACTAAAGCTCGGAGCTTCTTGGGGCTTTGCCCCTGGTGCCCACCAGGGCTTCACCCCCTGGACCCTACCAGGGGCCGAGACACCGGCCCCTGGACCCCCCCCCCCCATTACATTTTGTTGAGCCCCCCTAAGACATAATCCTGGGCGCACTGTTCCTGGTGACGATGCAAATCTAACAAGTAATGCAGGGAGTTTGTCACTGAACAAATTTAAAAACATTTTTAAGATTCATCGATAACAAAGGGGAGATGTTGAGGAATATATCAGATTAATATATCATGTATGTTGGGCTTTTATAAGTGTCTTTCGTTCTTTCTCTCTCTGAACCAAGTCTAAGTTTTATCACAATATTGTGTACATATTTTTAGCAAAGAGAGCTTTTCTAGGCCATTCAGAATATGCTAAAACCCAACAGCTTACACACAATTTGGATATGACATGTAATTTTCAGTATGAAATCATCGTATCTTATCTTTTTGTTTCAGCAATCGAAACCCCTCTGTGTTTGTTTTTATGAATACTTCATGTTCCAACGAACTGTACTTAATATGTAATGAAAAGTGTTTCATGTACAAACCTGCTGCTTGTACTGATAATTTTTGATCTATAAAGTGCACGTTTATTTGTTCTGCCTGTTTGGCTATCGGTGGATGTGCTCGGTTTGCCAAACCGGTAGCCGGCACTTTAAATAAAAGCCATTTGACTGTGACAGTGTTTTGACTGTGGCAGGATTCCCGATAACTTGTTTTTTGTACTTCATCGAATCTGAGCATAATTGTACGTAACAATAACACATTGTTTAATTAGTTTGGACACAAAATTAGGTGTTATACCTATTCTATAAAAAAGATTTTTGCTGAGATTTAAAAAGTCTGTAATAGTCTTTAATAGTCCTCAAATTAGCCAGAAGTCTGTTTTTACTCTCCCAACAGCATAAATAAATTGTTATGGCCATAAACTGCGTTAGTCTAAAGTATTTGAAAATATAGAATCACGAACATGTCAAACTCAATATGGTTGTGACCAACTTGGTCCCAGAAGTTTGAACACTCGCAAGACTTGCACAGTCTATTCATCTTACTTGGCATTGGGCAAACTGTGATCAGTTCTTAGGTTTGCCGAATCACAATAAACAAATACAGTTGAATGTGCATGAACCCCCTTCAAAATAGTATACCCTTTCTGTTCCTTTCTCATGAATGTGACCAACAAAATAAATGAACTGGTCGATTGATGTGTTTAATAAAAAGTACTTAGGCTATATAAATGTTGATAAAACTTTTTGGAATTGTTTACATTGACTATTACTAATGAAGACCGTTTCAAAGACAAGCAGCACTTTCATATTTTGTTCAACATTATTTGACAAAACAATTTTTTAATAAGATTATTTTATTCATACTTGTCACAAGTTTTTAAAATTGTTAATTAAAATAATACCATAAAGGGTTTTGAAGACATAGTTTCAGGTGTAGCACTTATCTTTTTTCAGGTAAAGCTGACAAGTGGCAAGTATTTCCGAAAGAATATTTGGTTCAGAACGAAACAATTCATCTTAAAGTAGAGAAAGATGTTTGAGTCTGATTTATGTGAAGCACTTGTCCTAAAAATGTTGATATAGAAAACATGGTCATTGTAACACAATACTGTTGCCATGAAAT
The DNA here is from genome assembly GCA_021014325.1 of Plazaster borealis. Classification (NCBI taxonomy): domain Eukaryota; kingdom Metazoa; phylum Echinodermata; class Asteroidea; order Forcipulatida; family Labidiasteridae; genus Plazaster; species Plazaster borealis. The sequence goes on along the minus strand of CM037457.1, from coordinate 101,242 downwards.
ATACACCACTTTTAGTTTGATGTTTCTGGAATCCTGTTTTGTTAGGACCTTCAGTACGTCTTCTGTAAAATATGAAGTTCTAGAATGACATTTCTTTTAGAAGATGTTCAGGTGATATGAAATCAAGTACAAGTCTCATATCTGTCACTCGTCTAATCTCTGTACACACTATGATGGTCACTAAATCTAGAAATAATTCTTATATTTTACAGACAAACACAAAGATCAAGTTTGAAGCTCCAGCAATCTGCAGACTGACATAACACCGTCAAGGTAAATCCACTTTCTTGATCTTTTAACATAACATCATGTCACTATGAACCTATTCCTCAAGTTGTTCCTGATAGAAAAAGATAAAAATATCTCAATAATTTTCTTGGAGCTCTAATTTGTTGTGCAGATAGAAATGCTTCACAATTTTATTTTGGTTTAATTTGTAGAAATCAAAACCATGAGTGAACCATGCGCCAGTCAGACCAGAGAGATGTTTATGTGTCATTCGGGAAGGGTTACAATGTTGACCAGAGGGATGTTTATGTGCCATTGGGGAAGGGTTACAATGTTGACCAGAGGGATGTTTATGTGTCATTGGGGAAGGGTTACAATGTTGACCAGAGAGATGTCTAGGTGTCATTGGGGAAGGGTTACAATGTTGACCAGAGGGATGTTTATGTGTCATTGGGGAAGGGTTACAATGTTGACCAGAGAGATGTCTGGGTGTCATTGGGGAAGGGTTACAATGTTGACCAGAGAGATGTTTATGTGCCATTGGGGAAGGGTTACAATGTTGACCAGAGAGATGTCTGGGTGGCATTTGGGTAGGGTTACAATGTTGACCAGAGAGATGTCTAGGTGTCATTGGGGAAGGGTTACAATGTTGACCAGAGAGATGTTTATGTGTCATTGGGGAAGGGTTACAATGTTGACCAGAGAGATGTTTATGTGCCATTGGGGAAGGGTTACAATGTTGACCAGAGAGATGTCTGGGTGTCATTGGGGAAGGGTTACAATGTTGACCAGAGAGATGTCTAGGTGTCATTGGGGAAGGGTTACAATGTTGACCAGAGGGATGTCTAGTTGTCATTGGGGAAGGGTTACAATGTTGACCAGAGAGATGTCTAGTTGTCATTGGGGAAGGGTTACAATGTTGACCAGAGAGATGTCTAGTTGTCATTGGGGAAGGGTTACAATGTTGACAATAGGGATGTTTATGTGTCATTTGGGAAGGGTTACAATGTTGACCAGAGAGATGTCTGGGTGTCATTTGGGAATTAAGGGTTACAATGTTGACCAGAGGGATGTCTGGGTGTCATTGGGGAAGGGTTACAATGTTGACCAGAGAGATGTCTGGGTGTCATTTGGGAAGGGTTACAATGTTGACCAGAGAGATGTCTGGGTGTCATTGGGGAAGGGTTACAATGTTGACCAGAGAGATGTCTGGGTGTCATTGGGGAAGGGTTACAATGTTGACCAGAGAGATGTCTGGGTGTCATTGGGGAAGGGTTACAATGTTGACCAGAGGGATGTCTGGGTGTCATTGGGGAAGGGTTACAATGTTGACCAGAGAGATGTCTGGGTGTCATTTGGGAATTAAGGGTTACAATGTTGACCAGAGAGATGTCTAGTTGTCATTGGGGAAGGGTTACAATGTTGACCAGAGAGATGTCTGGGTGTCATTGGGGAAGGGTTACAATGTTGACCAGAGAGATGTCTAGGTGTCATTGGGGAAGGGTTACAATGTTGACAATAGGGATGTTTATGTGTCATTTGGGAAGGGTTACAATGTTGACCAGAGAGATGTCTGGGTGTCATTTGGGAATTAAGGGTTACAATGTTGACCAGAGGGATGTCTGGGTGTCATTGGGGAAGGGTTACAATGTTGACCAGAGAGATGTCTGGGTGTCATTTGGGAATTAAGGGTTACAATGTTGACCAGAGGGATGTCTGGGTGTCATTGGGGAAGGGTTACAATGTTGACCAGAGAGATGTCTGGGTGTCATTGGGGAAGGGTTAAAATGTTGACCAGAGGGATGTCTGGGTGTCATTTGGGAATTAAGGGTTACAATGTTGACCAGAGGGATGTGTGGTTGTCATTTGGGAAGGGTTACAATGTTGACCAGAGAGATGTCTGGGTGTCATTTGGGAATTAAGGGTTACAATGTTGACCAGAGGGATGTCTGGGTGTCATTGGGGAAGGGTTACAATGTTGACCAGAGAGATGTCTGGGTGTCATTGGGGAAGGGTTACAATGTTGACCAGAGAGATGTCTAGGTGTCATTGGGGAATTAAGGGTTACAATGTTGACCAGAGGGATGTATATGTGTCATTTGGGAAGGGTTACAATGTTGACCAGAGAGATGTCTGGGTGTCATTTGGGAATTAAGGGTTACAATGTTGACCAGAGGGATGTCTGGGTGTCATTGGGGAAGGGTTACAATGTTGACCAGAGAGATGTCTGGGTGTCATTTGGGAATTAAGGGTTACAATGTTGACCAGAGGGATGTCTGGGTGTCATTGGGGAAGGGTTACAATGTTGACCAGAGAGATGTCTAGGTGTCATTGGGGAAGGGTTACAATGTTGACCAGAGAGATGTCTGGGTGTCATTGGGGAAGGGTTACAATGTTGACCAGAGAGATGTCTGGGTGTCATTGGGGAAGGGTTACAATGTTGACCAGAGAGATGTCTGGGTGTCATTGGGGAAGGGTTACAATGTTGACCAGAGGAATGTTTATGTGCCATTGGGGAAGGGTTACAATGTTGACCAGAGAGATGTCTGGTGTCATTGGGGAAGGGTTAAAATGTTGACCAGAGAGATGTCTGGGTGTCATTGGGGAAGGGTTACAATGTTGACCAGAGAGATGTCTAGGTGTCATTGGGGAAGGGTTACAATGTGACCAGAGGAATGTTTATGTGCCATTGGGGAAGGGTTACAATGTTGACCAGAGAGATGTTTATGTGCCATTGGGGAAGGGTTACAATGTTGACCAGAGAGATGTCTGGGTGGCATTTGGGTAGGGTTACAATGTTGACCAGAGAGATGTCTAGGTGTCATTGGGGAAGGGTTACAATGTTGACCAGAGAGATGTTTATGTGTCATTGGGGAAGGGTTACAATGTTGACCAGAGAGATGTTTATGTGCCATTGGGGAAGGGTTACAATGTTGACCAGAGGGATGTCTGGGTGTCATTGGGGAAGGGTTACAATGTTGACCAGAGAGATGTCTGGGTGTCATTGGGGAAGGGTTACAATGTTGACCAGAGGGATGTCTGGGTGTCATTGGGGAAGGGTTAAAATGTTGACCAGAGAGATGTCTAGGTGTCATTGGGGAAGGGTTACAATGTGACCAGAGGAATGTTTATGTGCCATTGGGGAAGGGTTACAATGTTGACCAGAGAGATGTTTATGTGCCATTGGGGAAGGGTTACAATGTTGACCAGAGAGATGTCTGGGTGTCATTTGGGAAGGGTTACAATGTTGACCAGAGAGATGTCTAGGTGTCATTGGGGAAGGGTTACAATGTTGACCAGAGAGATGTTTATGTGCCATTGGGGAAGGGTTACAATGTTGACCAGAGGGATGTCTGGGTGTCATTGGGGAAGGGTTACAATGTTGACCAGAGAGATGTCTGGGTGTCATTGGGGAAGGGTTACAATGTTGACCAGAGAGATGTCTGGGTGTCATTGGGGAAGGGTTACAATGTTGACCAGAGAGATGTCTGAGTGTCATTGGGGAAGGGTTACAATGTTGACCAGAGAGATGTCTGGGTGTCATTGGGGAAGGGTTACAATGTTGACCAGAGGGATGTCTGGGTGTCATTGGGGAAGGGTTACAATGTTGACCAGAGAGATGTCTGAGTGTCATTGGGGAAGGGTTACAATGTTGTTAGGGAGGTTTAGCTGCACGTTACGCGAGCAAAAATGTGAAAGTGAACGTCAGAAAATTGTGTCGTTTCTAGGTGACGTCACTACTTTGGGCTTATTTCATGCTCACGTATGACGTCTGCACGTACGTACCTGACGTGAGAAATGGTAACTTCACGTATGCTTAAAATGTGAGATTTTTACAACAACATTTTCTGACGTTCACGTTCACGTTTTTGCTCGCGTAACGTGCAGCTAAACCTCCCTAATGTTGTCATTGGGGAAGGGTTGCAATGTTGACCAGAGAGATGTCTAGGTGTCATTGGGGAAGGGTTACAATGTTGACCAGAGAGATGTCTAGTTGTCATTGGGGAAGGGTTACAATGTTGACCAGAGAGATGTCTAGGTGTCATTTGGGAATGGTTATAATGTTGACCAGAGAGATGTCTATGTGTCATTCGGGAAGGGTTACAATGTTGACCAGAGAGATGTCTGAGTGTCATTGGGAAGGGTTACAATGTTGACCAGAGAGATGTCTGAGTGTCATTGGGGTAGGGTTACAATGTTGACCAGAGGGATGTCTAGGTGTCATTGGGGAAGGGTTATAATGTTGACCAGAGAGATGTCTAGGTGTCATTGGGGAAGGGTTACAATGTGACCAGGGTTACAATGTTTGACATGAAGTTGGGCCAGAATATTCTGAGAGTGGCACAAGTTATTGTAGTTATCAAAAGTCTGATAAATGAAGTGAATAAATTCGTTAATGTACAGGTGTCTGAAGTTCGACTGTTTAGTGAAGAGGAGATTCAGCAAGACTTGTACATTGCCCTTTGTAGCTGGCCTACAGATAGCTCAAAGGTCCTAGTGTACGGATGGTTAGTATTGTTGTGTCTGTCCACCAATCTATCACTGTGTGTGTTCTGCATTCTGTTACTGATAATGAAACCAAGCACTCCTAAAAATGCATTAGAGAGGAGTGCAGAAATTTAAGGAGCGATAAGTTTGGGTTGAACCTGGGTTTTTCCAAGTGGGTACTCAAGGTTCATCTCCAGTTACCACTCTTGTTTATTTTACAAGGTTGCCAGAGGACCTGATGAAACTTGTGAGAAGAAAACACTGACAATTTTTTAGTTAGAGAGTAGAGCCATTGCCCAAAGTGCTTCAATTAGGGTGGTAAACTGAGGAAAGCCACCAGCTGTGCTCAATTACAATTGAATTTGGGCCACTGTTGGAAGAAATATGGTTCTCTAAGGGCAATGTGGCACTGATCGACTGTTGGTTACTTCACCATTATGTGCCAAGCATATGGGAGATTTTGAGGCATCTTGGAGTGTGCACCAAAGGGATGGTCAAATTTGAGATTTTCAGAGATGTTTATTGTTGACTTTCTTGTATCCCATTCCTTGACTAGTTGTATGTCTTCCAAGCCACGTGCTGAAGAGAAGTTGATGTGCTATGTTACCATCACTGCTGTGCCTTCACTAACACCATGCCGAAAGTGCCTTCATCTCAAATACAGTACTGACTGTGAAAATATGTCTTATGCAGGTACGTCTCCATCAGACTTGTGCTTGTAATATTTATTGTGGCTGTCCAGCATGGCTGTTGAGCAAGCATTTTCACACATCGGCAAGCATTTTCAATGGTCTGCATGTGTGGTTTCCTTGCAACTTTGAAGTTGATTTTTTAAACCATTGTACACTGTAGGAAAATTCCATGCATGAAGTTGGGAGGCACTAAACTTGCTAGCTGGACCACGTGGACATTTTGTTTAAACCACTCCTTGGTTGTTTTAGCTAGCTTTAGGTAGCATTTGGCAAACAGATGGGTCTTAAAGTTCAAATGGCACTCTTCATAAAATTAAGGTATGTTTCTGCAGCTACAGCGTCCTCCCCATGCATAGGCTGGCGTATCAGCTCAATATGCGCAAATTGCGGGGCCAATGTGCGCGAATTGCCATTTAAGATCAAATTTATCAAACTTGTTAAATAAAACCATTTAAAATGCTCCAGATTGCAAAGTAGAGCTTTTAAAACCAAGTAAAAAACATTCCAAGACTTTGTTTCAATTCAGCGTGCTTCAGCCAAACTTGAAAAATGTGTGCCCAGAATGTCACACAGCTCCTTGGGAATCCTGGGGAGAACACTGAACTGTCTTTTTGATCTTTTATACAAATGTACACAATATACAAATGTACACAACTAGTAATGAGCAGGGGCCAGATTTAGACTCTGGGATGAGATTTGTAGGGTTTTTTTCACCAGATTTCTGGATTTTTATAAGAACTTACACAATGTACGTCTTCCGTATTTTTGTAGCCTATCCGTTTTACAAAAACTTTCGTAAAAAGATTTGACAAGTCTTTGCTAGATTTTATGTGCCCGCAATCATTCACTACAAACACACAAACACAAAACCAAATAGACCTCCATTAATATTGTTACTGTGTGGTCACCAGTCACCCCTGCACATCACAACTAATTGTGTACACAGTGTTGTGATGTGCATGCAGTACATATATAGCAGGTCCAAGCTAACCTACGGTTTGTACGCTGTGATTGGCTGTTGAGAAATATCCCGAATTATAAGAAACATTAGCTTGGAACCGACTTGTTGAACTTTCACGAGCCATGACAAAAATAGCAAGTCTACGGATTCTGTACTATAAACAGCCTTGGATCAAGGCTGCTAAAAGATCGCACTTTCACCGATAGAAAGCCTTGTTTAAAGGTTGCATGCAATGCGGGGGAAAAGTTTGTTATTTTATCAAATTGCATCGTTGTTACCTGCGGATTTTTCATTGAATTGAACACTTTTGTAGAATCGCAAAGATATCAGTGCAAAAAGTTATTATCAAACTGATTCCTCAAATCACGAGTCCATGGAAAATGGTGATGATGAAAAAATCTGTGTTAAAGGCATCATACACGTTTGGTAATGACTCTGAATAGTATAATGGATAGTATAATGCATTTTGAGAGACTTTTTACTTCGAAGGACTGCGGTTATGGAAAAATATATAACTTTTTATCCCCAAACATTTTGAATATTGAGAAGCATTACCGTAACACTTCTCAGAGTGTGTATTCCAATGCAGATTATTCTTCCTGCGTGGACATAACCGCTCCAGATTTTCGGCAATACCTCAAAAACGCTACCACCTTTTGAAATGAAATTTTCACAGGTTAGTTTTATGGTATATATCTACAACTATATAGGATTGAAACAAACAATGGGCTTCAATTACCAAACATGTACGATGCCTTTAAGGCAGTAATTAGGCATTACAATCTTTCAAACACGCAATTTTAAACTCTGCTTCCATGTTGTTGCTGTTGTTGTTTTGCAGATTTTTTAGGCTTCAAAAACTGCATAGGTATGTGTGCACTAGTTTAAAAACTTAAGGGTAACCTCTGACTTCACATTGAGCGCTGGCATTGACGCCTCAATTTTTTTCCCCCAAATAGTGACTTGCATCTGTGTTTACATATAAGCACAGAATGCTGCCAACGAAATATAAGAAGGGGTTTTGGTTGCCCCCAAATCCTCCGCAAGTGTATTGTGGATTTTACATTTTCGTCCACTCTCATCCCTGTAGACTAACTCCTTGGCTTACTTACCCTTGTCAAGTTTGTATAAATAATTGACATCGATTATAGCTATGTTGAATTGATTATCTAATACAACTGTTATTATTCTTTATTTAAGAACCCATTGCGGCTTGGGCACCTCCAGAACTTGTGGATGAATTATCCGGAGTGAAGGGGGCTGCTGCTCTACCCTGCTGCCTCCAACACAGCTTCGCCGTCCACACCAAATACGAACTCTCACCCCCATTCCCATCCTTCTCACTCAAGCACATCTTGGCTAGGGATGGCCTGGTGGTTCTAAATACTGGAGACTCCATCATAGCTCTGGCAGTCAACGTTGGGGACAGAGACCTGCCATCAGGAAGTCTTTACTCCCCTCTTCTGACTCCATCTTTGGGGTCCAGTACTCAGCGGTCAAGCTTATATAATGTCGGAGGGAGCACTGACCCAATGCCAGGGGGACCTGAGGACAGTGCTGCATATACCCTCATCAGATCAATCGACACAGCAGAGCACTTGCTGCCATGGACTTGGATAGCAACCAACTCTGCAATCTGTGGGATTACCCTGAAAGTTCCCCTGCATTGTTTCTACCAGACTCGGATCAGACGGTCGATGAGGTTGAAAATGAGGAGGATCTGGCTCAAATACAAGTCCTGAGCTCGCCCTCCTTCTTGTGCAATACAAAGAGTAACTTGGTCAGAAGGACGGATGGCGATTGCGCTCTCCAGGCTACCTCAGGACAACTCACTGGTATTGCCAGTCCCCCGTGGTTTACACCAGAGCATGCTGGTTTATCCTTCACAGACCCTACCTTCGCAGCAGCTTTGACTGAGATACAAGTAACTCCTCAATCCCTGTCTAACAGTGGGGACAGAAAAAGGGGCCACCATGGGAGAAATTCACCTTTAGATACCACTGCGGGAAATAGTACTTTGGAAACCGCAGATGATGGTCTCACTGCAGACGTCTGAGAGGTAAAAATCAGTTTAGAAATGCAAACCAATGCAATCAGAATGAAAGCTCACCTGGCTCTGTCGGACACGAGCACTACCACACTGGAGGAAATCATGCGCAGAAAACAAACCCCATCAGTGGTGATAAAAATGCGCTTATGGCACTGATATACAGCCATGCCAGAAAACAGCGGGTCAAACCCCTTCTCTAAAGCAAAACACACTGGAGCAATGTTTTTACTTGGTGAACACATATTAGGATATGAGTTCTTTCAAAGTTTTCTTTTTCTCTTTTGGTTGTTCTTAACAATTCTGAGTATACTTAATTTGTGGTAGTATTTTTTCCATTTTCAGCATTTGACTACCACAGTATGGTTCCATTAGTTGTGTGTGGCACCCAGAAGTCTCCTATGGTCATCACCAACAGATCTCCAATCATTGAGGTACAATTTTTTATATTTGTTTTTGCATACATTCTCTTGATTCTGTATTAATTTGATTTTGTTAAAATAACTTTCCGCATATGTATTAACAGCATTTTATATATGAAAATTTCCTATAGTTTTCAATAAACGTAGATAAATGCCTCTGCCACTAAAACTCTCTCTTTGGAGTAGAAGTTTGGGAACCTCAAAAAGGTAGACACTGTTAGCAAGACCAATTTTAAAATCTGTCAATAGAATAAGGAGGAGGGAGTAACAATATAACATCTTTTTATAATGCAATCTTTTTGCAGGGGTCCCATGTTGAAGTGAAGCAGTTAACAATGGATGCTGAACACTACCTCTGTGTAACCATTCAGACTTAAGCCCCCTGGGCCAAGCGCTACATCTCCTTCACATACTATGACATGCAGATTCTGGACGTAAGGCAGTTTTTACCAAACAGGTGATAATACATTTTTAGCTTAATAAAGTATTGTTTCAGACGGAACTCTCTGTCTGAGATACTGTCAGGCTCCTGTCAGACTACTCAGTGGGTTTCATTGGTCATTCGTTGTGGTGTACACTGGCATAGCTGCATGGGACACTGTTAAAGGTCAAAGTTGAATGTTTTCAAAACAGAGAGGCCAAACCCTTTGGCATCCCTTGTAGAAGTTTCTGTCAGCATAAAAGAGTGAAATGTTACGGTGATGTACTTTTCAGAGATGGTTTTATTTGCAGCCGGCCTTCTTCGCAGATTGAATGTATCATTTTTTCTTGTGGTTAGGTCTGTTGTGATTCCTGTAGCGTGGTTGTCATGATGATAGCTCTCATCAGGGCATGGTCTGAACCTAAAATGTCACAGGATGTCTTTGAGTTTGATGACGACCCTACACAGTAAGTAACTCATAGTCTTCAGCAATTAAATATCATAGTGAATGAAAATGTTGTTAGAGAGGGAGCTTGAACGTTTTGTTGTAATTTGGGACAAATACATGCCACACTGACTTTCTCAAAATCCTATTGTTAATTATTACTATTGGACCTGGTTTATTACATTGAGGGGACACATGGATTTCGACCTTACTCCCTGGACCTTATTGCTTGCAGGGGGCCTCAATTCCCCAATATCCTCCTATGTAATTTCACACTTGGATAATTAGATTGGAATGACTGACTCAGTAATAGGCAGTTGTTATTTGGGCCTACAGCCCTCAGTCCTTCTGAATCCTTCATTATGGCAGAGAGGATATAAAAGGATTTGGGAGGGTTGTGGATAAAATCTGAATTCTAACCAACCCCAACCCTTCAAAATCCTACCGCATATGTTGTTTGTTCCTGTTTGACCGAGTACTGCCCTAGGAAATTGATTATGCTCTACATGGGATTGGGCACATGCGTACCACCATAGTCAGAGTTCAACAGCTTGGGGGTCAAGTTGTGGTGTTGGATTTTGTTAGAATGAAGAAAGATCCTAGGAAATCCCTCCAGAGAGTATATGCTCTATTTTATAGTCATGATGTTCCTGAAACTTAACTTCTTCATCTGTATCTTTTTATTTTATTTCAGCGAGATGCCAAAACTTTACGAGACAGGATTCAAATCCTCCTGGAATCTAAAAACAGGTAGACTTGACTACCCGTTGAAGTTTTATCTTTGTGTTTATTTGGGATCAGGGCCCTATTTCTCAGCTCTGCTTAATGTAAGTGAAAAACCATAGCATGTGGTATCAGAAAAATCCACCCTTTCCGTAAAGCGTTTTTCTGAGGTCAGCACAGATTTTTTGCGAATTTGTGCACCTCCGTACTTCATGATACTGTGCATTTTTCTCTTACACAGCTATCACACAAAAATAGGTGGTAACCCTGCATTAAGTGGAGAATTGCTACTGTAAGCGCATATTTCCGTTGTAAGCAGATCCATGAAATTTAACCCAGGTGGGTTCATGTCTCACCCAAAGCAAATGATAACGGTAATGTTGTGTTTCCATTTATTGTACCATTTTTGACATATTGCTTTGCTTTTCTGAAGCAGTTGTTATTGCCACATATTTCTATAAGAAGTTTCTGAAAGTACAGCTTTGTTTTCAATATGGCTGTAACCCAGCATCACCAAAGCCAATCACATTGATTGAGACACAATCTCACACGACTGATAGTTTGCTCTTGTAAGGGCAAGGCAGTTTTCCTTAGTTTTTCCATGAGAGAAATTTGATTTGTAATGGAACATTTTAAGGGGCACCCCACAAGGCAATGAACAAAGCCATTGGTGAAATTGCCTCCAATTGTCAGAATTCACCCTTCTTTATATGACAAGAGACACAATAAAAGGGGCCACTTTGCAATATGTCATGTGAGTGGTTTTTTTTATTAGTTGTAAATTTTGTGTCAAGATTTGAAACCCCCCAAAAGGTGTTCTAATGTGTGAATAGACATGCACACTTATACCAAAGGTGTTCTAATATGTGAATAGACATGCACACTTATACCAAAAGTGTTCTAATGTGTGAATAGACATGCACACTTATACTAAACTGCGCCAATAAAGTATCTAAACACTTACAAATGGTCAGATTTATCGGAACCTGAAATAGTATGCAAAAACTAATTAAATAATTCAATTCACAGTTATCTTCTGCGGATTTTGACACCTCTTTTGTTGCGCTGCGATGTTGTTTGGCGAATTTATGGGCACTTGAGTGGCTTAAGGTCGAATTTCAAAAGTTGCAAAAGCCCCTATTCACCCAATTCCAGGAGGGAATAAAAGGCGGGCAAAAATAATGCTGATCTTTTTCGTCACAGTACAACGCTCTTGCTTGAATAGGGGCTTTTGCAACTTTTGAAATTCGACCTGAAGCCACTCAAGTACCCATAAATCCGCCAAACAACATCGTAGCGCAACAAAAGAGGTATCAAAATGCGCAGAAGATAACTGTGCATCGAATTAATTAATTACTTTTTGCATACTATTTCAGGTTGCGATATATCTGACCATTTGTAAGTGTTTAGATACTTTATTGGCGCAGTTTATGTGTGTTCTAATGTGTGAATAGACATGCACACTCAGGGGAGTCAATCCGTCTTGAAATGTGGTGGGGGTCCAGGGGCGAAGCCCTTGGCGGGGGTTCAGGGGGCGGAGCCCCCTGAAGCTGTTGGGCTTTAGCATGTTTGAACGACCTAGAAAAGCTCTCCTTGCTATAATTATTTACATATCAAACTTGGACTTGGTTCAGAGAGAGATAGAACAAGCGACACTTAAATAAAAGACCAACATACATGATATAGGCCTATTATTCTTATGGGCAATTCCACTGTGACTCATGCTACAATTCAAGTTATCTTTTTACATACTATATGCTCCAGGTAGTAAACAACCAACATTCAAAGCTAGATCCTCATAGTATTTTGACATTTTTGGGGTTTTTACTTTTGTATGCATGGGACAGCGGCGAACATCGGTAACTCGCGCTACACGCAGAGGACATGCCAAATTTGTTTACTCATTTTCATA